>JAREIK010002602.1:481211-686211 GCA_029783825.1 Sapria himalayana | reverse complement strand
TGTAGTGTTATTAAGTACTCTTCTCTTAATCTTCCTTCGTATATAGGGCAGCCTAAGTACATTAGTGCTCCTTTGTTTTGGGTAAATCCTGTAATGTTCATTACTTTATTTGCCACCTTTTCCATTACTTTCTTAGCTAACATAAACTGACACTTCTTTTTATTTACAATCTGCCCTGTTTCGATTTCAAACGTGTGTAAATGATCCATAAAGCTCGCTAATGATCTTCTACTTACATTTGTAAAAATTATAAGATCATCCGCATAAGCTAGGCAGCCTATTCTTGGGGTGTTTTTTGGTTGTCTAAACGGAATAATCTTTCCTTCAGATATTCTTTTATTTAAATTTAGTATTAGCAGTTCTAAGTATATATCAAATAATAAAGGAGATAACGGGTCTCCTTGCCTTAAGCTTTTTTTTGGCTTGAACTCTTCTCATTTTTTCCCATTTACTATAACTTTAACCCAAAGATTTGATACACATCTGTATATCATATCGATGCATAATTCAGAGAAGCCAAATTTCCTCATGGCATAACAGAGTATATTCCATTCCACCCTATCGAAAGCTTTAGATAAATCTAGTTTAATTACGAGATTATCCCCTCTAGATTTACTTGCTAGGTCTTTCATCATCTCGGATGCCAGTCTTATATTTTCCATCATTAACCTCTTTTTAACGAAGCCCATTTGTTCATGAGATATTATATAAGACAGGATATCATTTAATCTACTTTGCAAAATTTTTGCCAAAATCTTATATATCGCATTACATAAACTTATGGGTCTAAAATCCTCGCATTTCTGTGGGGATTTATTTTTTGGGATTAATACAATACGTAAATTTTCCCATGCTTTAGGAATATCCGCCCCTACAAAGAAACTAGTGATGGCAAGAACAAGATCATTTTTAATAATCTCCCAGCATACTTGGAAGAAATAATTGTTCCAGCCCTCTGGTCCTGCCGCACTATCTTTGTTCAGGCTGAATACTGCATCTTTGTCCTCATCCATATCCAGGATCTTCTCCATCATTTGATTTTGCTTTTTTGTAACATTTAAAGTGATTTCTTTATTAGTGTGTCCCCTTCGTGAATAGGCTGTCCGCATAGTTGCTTTTTAAAAAATTCTTCAAAAAGGGCTCTTATTTTATTATCTTCTTCTACCCATTTTCCTTCTTCATTTTTTATACCTTTAATTTTATTTTTATATGTTTTTATTTTTCTCATGTTATGAAAAAATTTCGTGTTTTTATCTCCTTCTTTCAGCCATTTAACTTTTGCACGATGTTTCCAGAATATTTCTTTCATGTACAGCTTAAGCCTCAAGTTACCTTTAGCCTTACTAAGTGCCATTCTATCTTCTTCATTATTCGTAATTTCATATTCTATTTCTAGCTTTGATACTTCTTCTTCTTCCTGTTTTATTTGTTGATTTATATTACCAAAAGTCTCTTTGTTCCATATTTTAATACAGCTTTTTAGCCTATGTAGCTTTTTTTGACAAAAGCTGCATAGGTTTCCCTGGTGCTGGTTCTCTCCAAGATTTTCTAACCATTCTGTCAAAGTCCAATTGCTTAGCCCACATATTCTGAAACTTAAAATCACCTTTAATTGAGAGATTTCTATGTATTGTTATGAGCAAAGGGTTGTGGTCTGAATAGGTCCTGTTTAGTTGTCTCAGCCCAGTGACCCCATGCGAAGTTGCCCATTTGGCATTACACATGACCCTGTCCAGCCTTGCCCAAATTGCTCATCTTCTCCGCCAGTTATTACACCAGGTGTAATTTGAACCTATATAATCCACTTTCATTAAATTAGTGCGGGCAATAGTGTCATTAAATTGTGACATCGCCACTGTGTTTTGTGTTTTACCACCTTTCTTTTCATGAGCACTTCTTATGACATTAAAATCTCTTTCTATGATCCATGGAATGTTTTTGATAGCAATACTCTGCATTTCCTTCCATAGATCTAATCTAGCTTTTTTAGCATAAACAACTGATATTATTTCTTCTTGTTTTTTATTAGTTTTAAAATTAACAATCTGTTCTGTATCTTTTAATATTTCAATGTCCAAATAGTCATGCCACATGTTCCACAGTTTACTATTCAAATTTGCAAACGCATTTTTGAACCTAATATTTCACTATATTTCATTAATTGGTCTTTTTGTACCATAGGTTCAGCTATAATTATCAACGAAATTTTATAAGTTTTTATTAATTGTTTTAGCCTATTAATTGATGGGTTATTTGCTACCCCTCTAATATTCCAAGTAAAAACACCTATCCATTAATTACTGACTTTGCCTGAGATCTAGTTGTGCATTTAGACTCGTAAGTCTTATTCAAATGTTTCTTCATGTTTCTTGGAGTTTTAGATGTGTAAGAAAAATTATGCATTATTTCATTGTATTTTACCTGCTGCTCAAGGTGCATAGCCATCCTTTTTATAGATTCCATGGCTTGATCTCTGGATAGCTTTCACCAATCTTTCTCATAAATTTCCAAATCATCTTTTATCTTTGCTAATGAGCCTTTTCCATTTTCTTCATCCTCGCTTAGTGAAGGGCAGCTAAATACCTATGCATTCTCATCTGGAAAATCCAAGAGATCTTCCTCTATCCAGCTGTAATCCTCCAGCTTTTCCTTTAAAACTCTTCTAACTTTGAGTTTTTTTCCCCCTTCTCCCTTTAGCTTTCACCTTCTCCCATCCTTCTTCCGAATCCTTCCCTTCTCCTTCTTCATTGTTTGTGACTTCATTGACTTCTAACGTATGGTTCTCTAGCACTCTCTCACCTTCTCCTACCCCTTCCCCTTCCCTCTCAACAAGCTTTTCGGTTTGAGCATTTGGAATTATCTCTTCCTTTCTAACCCATTTTTCTTTACCTCTACCCTTGATTTTCTGCATATTCCCCATAACCCTCTCCTCTTTTCCCACCCTACATTCTTCTATGGCGTGTCCTATCCTTTTGCATCCGAGACAGTATGATGGAAGGTTTTCGGGTATGGCTGTTTGCCAAAAACCTTCATTCTGTCCATTATCCCCACTTCCTATCCATATTTTGCTAGGCGGTTGGGTGAGTAAGTTATATTCTACACATATTCGAGCAGCTCCTGTCCTAGTCATGGAGGATGTTTCTTCATCCCGAAGCATGGGCTTGCCGAAGCAAGAAGAAATAATGTGTAGAGACTGCACATTAAATAAAAACATTGGAAGATTTGGCAAAGTGATCCATACCGGCACAATGGGAGCTTCTTCGAGTGGACTGACTTTTTTCGTCCACTTCAGAACACGCATAGGGAAGCCATCGACATACCATAGCCCTCTTTGCCACAACCGATAATGATCCTCCTCCATACAGCATTGAAGAAAAATATGTTTGGCGTCGTAATCGGCAAACTTCACACTTCCTTTAAGCTTTAATGTAGTAATGAACTGCTGTAGTACGTTTGCTCGAGGTCTGCCATGGGAGAATTTCCCTACGAGCGTGTGTTTGAAAGGTTCCAGGAACCTATCCATTTGCTCGGTGGAGAAGATGATAGCGAGACTCCCGTTCTTGGTTCCGAAAGACCGTGGGTGATGCGTGGTCCCCCTTGTAATCGAGGCAGAGGATTTATTATTTAATAATAAATCCTTTTGCTCCATTTTGAGCTTAATTGGAGCTTGAATGAGCAAAAATGGAGATTTTCTCTCTCTAGAAAACGGGATTTTCTCTCTCTAGAGTTTGAGAGCGTTTTTTCTTCTTCTTCTTCTTCTTCTTTTTTAAAAAAGTTTGTTTGATTATTAATTATCACCCTCTCTTTTGGCGGAGGAATACCATTTTTACAAACTACTTCTACCCTTATCCCTTTTACACCCACTTTAAACCTAATCTAAAAAACAAAAAATAGAATAAAATAAAACTTTCATTTTTAAAATATCCTTTTACTTATCTTTTTCCAAGTATTGCTTGTTATACTTTATATCTTTTGGGTTTTTCTGCCAAGGCCCTATTTGTATGGGGCCTTCTCTTTCCATTCTTTTAATCTCTCTCCAAGTACTCCCATCTTCTGTCTTCATGAAACTTCCTACCATCTTGAAGTTTCCTCCCATCTTGAAGCTTTTTGAATACTCCCATCTTCTGTCTGTTTGTATGCAAAAAATATTTTCGGTTTGATTTATCCCTTTATGCATCTTGAAGCTTCCTTCCATCTCCTCGTTCAAGGACTCAAAACTGACTTAGAAACATATCTACTAACATGCTGGCTTAAATTACATGCTGACCAACTCCTTACCTGCTGACTTCCATGCTGACTTACTAAAATATAACAAAATTTTAAATGCCGACTTCCATGCTTACCATACATGCTGGCTTCCATGCTTACTCATGGCTTGAGTCGGCATTGACTCAAGGCTTGAGTCGGTATTGACTCAAGACTGACTCCAGAATTAGAGACTTAAAATACTTCTTACATGCTGACTTTCTAACTTAAGCTACATGCTGATTGAATGCTGACTCCCGTGGCTGACTCAAGACTGACAAACTAAGCACTGACTCTGATAACAGTCTCATGACTGATCAATGCACATGCGCACCCGTAACTGCGATAACTACAAAATAGTTATCGCAGCCGTAACTGACATCATTGCACATAACAGACTCCAGTTAGTTCTAAAACACTGCCTCCAAGCCAGATCCTCAAACCAGCCATTTCCTTCCATCTCTAGCTTTGTCCAGCCTGCTTTCCTTTCAGTTAACCTTTGCTGAGAATGGCCTTGCTGCAGCTTAACTTAACCTGAAAAAATCCAACCAAGAAACCCTACCAAACAATAAATTTACAAGCTCTCTCCTTATCCGACTTCCCTCAGGACCGGGAAGCTATCTATTTCTTCTCCTATCTCCATGCCAACTGCAAAAAAAAACTAACAAATACTAACAACAATTCATTAGTTAAAAGTTTTCAGCCCTTTCTAGGGCTTACAAATACTTCAGCCCTTTATAGGGCTTACAAATACTTCAGCCCTTTATAGGGCTTACAAATACTTCAGCCCTTTATAGGGCTTAAACAAACCCCCCTTTTTTTTCCAAATTAGTTCATAATTTTTGAAGCCTAATATACAGAAATGCAATTTTATCTAATCTTATTAGACCTTTGAATTTTTCAGGTATATTCTCCCCTCTAAATTCTTGTGATCCTTTTCTCATTCTTTCTTCCGCTAATCTATTTGCAATAGTGTTGGCTTCCCTATAAATATGCTTTATTTCTCCTTTTATTTCTCTTTAAATGTTTCTAATATTATCAATGTCTTCTTCAAATTGCCATAAATATATTTTTCCCTGTACTAGGTCCGCTAGTATTTTTGAATCCACCTGTGATTGAACCTTTAGGTAATTGTTATCTTTACAAATTTACAAACCCTTTTGTAGGGCTATAATTTCTACTTGCAAGGAAAAGATGCTATAGCCCTTGATGTGAACGCTTTCAGTACCTTTCCTTCCGCATTTCTTATTAATCCTCCTCCACCAGCTTCTCCCATTTCTCTTTTAAAGCTTCCATCAGTATTTAGTGTTAGACTGCCCTGCCCGGGTTTATTCCAATTAACTATTTTAATAGTTGGCATTTTTCTTGCTATTGTTGCAAGGTGTCATTCTTTCATTCTATCCTCCTCTATTTTAATGTTTTTCACTTTTATTGGACTACAAGCCATGATTAATGCACTCTCTTTTTTGATTTCTTCCAAAATATCATTATGTTCCATTTTTACATTATCATATCTACTTCTGTTTCTAGCTTTCCATATGCACCATAGTGCTATATGCGGAATGTAACTTCTAATCCATTTTAAGATATTATTCTTTGTTTGTTTTTTTGACCAGTTTTCTTGCTTATTTCTTAAATTAACTGTACTTCTTTCAATATCAGCTTCAATTTCTAATTTATTCCACACTTTTATAGCTATTTTACCCTTAGAAAATAGGTGATCCGAGCTCTCTATATCTTGATGGCAGCATTCACACCTGGATGCTAATTCTATGCCTTTCTTCTGAATATTCGCATCTACAGGGACAATGTTTGACATAATTTTTCACGATAAAACATTTATTTTTTGAGGAAAATCTTTTTCCCATAGTATTTTCAATTGTAAGGGTTTTCTTCTTTGTACTAGCTCCTTGGCACTTTTTAATGTGAAGTTTCTGTTTGGATTTAAAGTCCATTTCCACTAACTTTTCGTTAGTATTGTATGCTTTTCCACGCTGTTCTGCAGTTCGCACATCCTTTTCCAGCTTCTAGATGCTTTTTTTGTATTTTTAAATGCATTATTTCCTAACTCATATTTAGCTTTTATGAATGCCGCCCAGATATTTTCATCTGTTTTTATTCCCCACCAATTCTTGCATGCCCACGCTTTGGCTATATCTTTTAGGCTGATCAAGCCTAATCCTCCCTCCACTTTTGGGTAACATAGATCTCTCCATTTTTTCCAGTGCAGCTTATTCTTCCCTTCTCTTTTCCCCCATAGAAAATTAGCCATTTCTCTTTCTAATTTTTTAATAATTATATTTGGAGGTTGTGCCGTCATTAGATTATGTATTAATGAACTATGTAGCAAATGGGTAATTAGATTAGTTCTTCCTACCATATTTAATAAGTCTTCTTCCCAGCCGGCAATTTTATTCTTTATCTTGTCCAATAAAAAGGAAAAATATTCCTCCTTTACTCTTCCTTCATAAATTGGACATCCCAGATACATTAATACTCCTGTACACTGCACAAATCCTGTGACCCTTTTACTCCTGTGAGCAATGTTTTCTGGTGCTTTAGCTGCTATTACAAATTGACATTTATTCTTATTAAGCTTTTGGCATGTTTCTTCTTCTAGTGTTTGTATAAGCTCCATCAAGTTTTCCATTGATTTGCTACTGGCGTTTGTGAATATGATCACGTCGTCAGCGTATGCCAAGCAGCATATTAATGCCATATCTTTGGGCTGTCTGTAGGCTAAGATGCTGCCATTTCTAATCTTCTCTTTTAAGTTTACTATAAAAAGATCTAAATAAATATTAAACAAAGAGGGAGACAATGGGTCGCCTTGCCTGAGGCCTCTGGTTGGTTAAAATTATTCACCTGCCTGACCATTTATAAGAATTTTAACCCAAGCATTAGATATACATATATATATAATATCTATCCAAAATTCTGAAAACCTCATTTTTCTTATTATATAGCAAAGTATATTACATTCTACTTTATCAAATGCCTTAGCTAAATCTAGTTTCATGATTACATTGTGACCTCTGACCTTAGTCCCTATATCTCTTATCATTTCTGATGTAAAATTAATGTTTTCAGTTATCAGCCTATTTTTAACAAAACCTGCTTGTTCCGGCTCTATTATATTTGGTAATTTCTTGCTCAATCTTTTCTGTAACAATTTGGCTAATATTTTATATATGGTATTACATAAACTAATTGCCCTGTAATCTTCTCCTTTTTGAGGATTTGTTTTCTTAGGTATCAAAACTATGTATGAGCTGGACCATATTTTTGAGATTTCCGCACCTGCGAATATCCAGTTAATAGTTGCTAAAACATCTTTTTTGATTATATTCCAGCTTCATTTGAAAAATTCGTTATTCCATCCGTCTGGTCATGCTGTACTATCTTTATTTGCATTAAATACTGCATCCTTCACTTCTTCTTCCGTAGGAAATTCTGCTAACATTTTGTTGTCTTCTTGCGTGACCTTTCTATTAATTTTCTCCATTAGTGTAAAGTTTCTATTTGTATTTAGCCCGCTTAGATGCCTTTTAAAAAATCCTTCTAATTCAATTTTAATATCTTCCTCCTTTTCTACCCACTCTCTGTTAGCTCTTTTAAGACCTTTTATTCCTAATCTTTGTGACTTTATTCTTGCCATTGTATAGAACAATTTCGTGTTTTTATCTCCATCTTTCAAGCATTTGACTATCTATCTCTATTTCCAGTAAATTTCTTCCATATGCATTCTTAGCTTTAATTCAGCTTTAGCTTTATTAACTTCTGTTCTGGTTATTTTATTTTGTATATTCTCATATTGTTTCTCTGTTGTTGTGGCTTTCTGCTCCGCCTCTTGAATTTTCAAGGCTACATTGCCAAACACTTCTTTGTTCCATTTATTAAGAGCCAATCATAGTGCTCTCAGTTTTTGTCCCAATGTCTGCATGAGGTTACCTGGTATCGGTTTTTCCCATGTATTTTTAACTATAGCCTCAAAATCCATGTGTAAGCCCCACATATTTTGGTATATGAATGCCTTCTGGCTTACCTTCTTTTTTCGAAGGCTTATCAGGAGTGGGCTATGATCTGAACAAGTTCTGCTTAAATGCTGAACTTTAACTTCCCCCATAACATCTAGCCATTTTGTAATAAGTAACACTCGATCGAGTCTAGACCAAATCATTTTCTTATTCTTCCAGTTATTACACCAAGTGTAATTTGAACCTAGATATTCTACCTCCATTAAACTTGCACTTGTAATAGCCTCATTGAAATGAGTCATTGCTACCGGGTCTGGTGTCCTGCCACCCTTCTTTTCCGGGTCTGGTTTCCAGTTCTTCTAATTCTTCTCCTTCTTCTTCTTCTTCTTCTTCTTCTTCTTGTTCTTCTTTTTCTTTTCTTTTTTTTAAATTCGTTTTATTATTAATAACCCTCTCTTTCGGCGGAGGAATACCATTTTTACAACCTACATCTACACGTAGCCCTCTTACAACCATCTTACCCTTAATCCTATTAGCTAGCATATAGCATTTTAAAAAAAAAAATTCTCAAATAAACATTTTCATTCTATAATTAAACTAGATTAAGCTGGAGGCTTTGCTCTAGTTTATCTAATTTTCGGCCCATTATCCATTTTACTATTTTCGGACCAACTTTTCGGCCCAACTTTTCATTTATATTCTTGAATTACTCGGCCGTATCCTGTGTTCAGCATCTGTCTCTCATCTTCCCAGTGTCTGAAGCCCTATTATTCACGTCATTCCGAATGTTTCCAACCGTCCTGCCTCTTCTTTTATACGCTCCTGTACCTGCAATATACAAAGAAAACGAGCACGCCTACAATTGTCTACCCTATTCCCCTTGTCCCTTGTTCTACTTATACAACATTTATCATTTCTTCGTTCACTCCCATTCTCTTTGCCGCACCTTTAATTAGAGTTGTCCATACGGCTTTTCACGAGCTACAACAAGTCCTAAGACTTTCTGCATAACTCTCAAGAGATATAAACTTGTTCAACCAGATTATAACAGATAACTTAGCCAAAAAACCACGTCCAAATGTGTGTAAACTGCACACCCGATGATCACCCACAGGACCAGGTGAATGAGTCGATATCGACTAAACAACTCGAGCAGCAGTCAAATAATCCAGTGAAAAGCAACTTATAATTATATGATCTTATCAAGGGGAATATATCTATGTACAACATTGTTTAACCTATAAAATAGTCACATAGTTAACCATTTAAAACCAAAAAGCTCCATCGTAACCTCTTCATCCTGCAAATATAAAACATGAACCAGATACATATCTATACGTGTGCACAACCCAACAATCAAAGCTGAGATTTCTGCCACTTTGTATGGAGCTGCGCTGCTGAAGAAATAAAGGCCTATGCTTATCCAAGAATCCCATGCTAGAGTTAACCTACTTGCTTCTTTTTTAGATTATTTATTCTAAACTATGGTCTAAATTTTATTTTAAACTAACCCGGCCTCCACCCTTCCTAACTCTTACATAAGAAAAGGTCATCTTATCTAATCTCACTAAACCTCTTAATTTATTCGGCATAGAATCCTCATCGAATTCTATTTCTCCTTTTTCCGAGCCTATCCTCGCGAGATTATCTCCTGGAGTGTTTGCCTCTCTGTATATATGCATTATTGATGCATTTAATTCATCTTTAAGCTTCAATATTATTTCTAGTTCTTCTTCATATTTCCAAAGAAAAATTCTTCCTATTACTAAATTAAATAATAACATCGAGTCCACCTGTATTTGAATACTTTTATATTCTAATTTTTTGCATACATTTAAACCTATTCTTAACGGCCTAATTTCTGATTGTAGACCCGAGTCTGCTACACTAACCGAGGTAAAAGCTTTCATAACTGTGCCTTTGGAATCCCTTATTAACCCACCTCCCCCCGCTATTCCAGTATCCCTATTGAAGCTTCCATCCGTGTTTAGAGAAAATTTTCCTTCAGGGGGCCTAGCCCAACTTATACTTTTTGCCCAATATTGTTTAACTATTTTTATACTAAGACCCCATTCTCTTTCTATTTTCTTATCTATAGCTAGTTTATCTACTATAATGGGCTTAATATTTGATATGTTACTTATTTCCTGCTTAATTTCTTGTAATATATCTTTTGAATCCATCCTCTTTCCTTCAAATTTACTCCTATTACATTATTGCCATAAACACCATATTACTACATGAGGTAAATTCTTATAGAGCCAATTTCTAGAAGGGTTAGCAGAAATAGAATTTTCCCATTTTTTAATTCTTTCTATTAGACTTTCCTCTATATTACTAATTTGTTCATTTCCTTCAAGTTTCTTCCAAACTTCTTCGGCAATTTTCCCTCTCAAGAATAGGTGGTCCATTGATTCTACTTCAGCAAAACAACACTCACATCTGGACACTATTTTTATGCCCTTTATTTGCACATTAGTATCCACAGGTAATGCATTTACTATTGCTTTCCATGCTAGCGAAAACATTTTATGTGGGATACCTGCTTTCCAGACCCATTTAAATATGGGTTGAGTGGGTTTTTTTCTCCTAATTAACTCCTTAACCGATTTTAGTGTGAAATTACCTTGTGGTGTGAGAGTCCATTTCCAACAACTCTTTTTTAATATTGAGTGTGATTCTACTATATCTTTTTGTTTTTCCAGAGCTTTCCAATCATTTGATGCTTGTTTAAGCCTCTGTTAAATATTTAGCCTTCATATATTTTGCCCAAAGGCTATCATTCTCGATCAGCCTCCACCATCCTTTACAATCCCAGGCGGTGGCCATATCCTGTAAAGTAATTATTCCTAGTCCTTCTTCTACTTTTGGGTAGCATATATCCCTCTAGTTTTTCCAGTGAATTTTTTGCTTCCCATCTTTTTTACCCCATAAAAAATTTGACATTTCTGATTCTAATTTGTTCAAAATTTTCTTTGGATGATGTATTACAGATAAGATATGCACTAACGTGCTTTGTAATACATGAGAGATCAGTGTGATCCGTCCCCCGAACCCTAATAGGTCTTCTTTCCATCCTGCTATTTTCCTCCTGATTTTATCTTGTAATGGTATTAAATATTTCTCTCTCAGTTTACCTTCATATATTGGACAGCCTAAATATGTTAAAGCTCCCTTATTATGTGTAAATCCAGTTATGTTTTTAATCTTATTTATCACTTTCTCTGTAGTCTTTTTAGCTAACATGAACTGGCACTTCTTTTTGTTTACAACCTGGCCTATTTCTAACTCAAATAATTGTAATAATTCTATCAGATTTATTATAGATCTTTTATTTACATTTGTAAAAATTATTAGATCGTCAGCATATGCCAAACAACCTATTCTTGGAGTATTATTTGGTTGTCTAAAAGGTAATATATTACCTTTCGATATTCTTTTGTTTAGATTAAGAATAAGCAGATCTAGGTATATATCAAATAATAAGGGGGATAATGGATCCCCCTGTCTTAGGCTTCTTCTGAGTTTAAATTCTTCACCTATATTACCATTTATGATAATTCTAACCCAAGGACTTGAGATGCATCTGTATATTATGTCAATGCTTAATTCAGAAAAATCATATTTTCTTAAAATGTAACAGAGTGTATCTCATTCAACTCTATCGAATGCTTTAGACAAATCCAACTTGATTACTAGATTATTGCCTCTTGTTTTAATTGCAATTTCTTTCATCATTTCTGCGGCTAGTCTGATATTTTCTATCATTAGTCTGTTTTTAACAAATCTTGTTTGCTCTGGTGATATTATTAATGGCAAGATATTACTTAGTCTATTTTGAATTATTTTGGCTAAAATCTTATAAATCGCATTACATAAACTTATTGGTCTAAAATCCTCGCATAGCTGAGGAGCTTCTTTTTTTAGGGATTAAAACTATAAATGAGTTTGCCCAAGCTTTAGGAATATCTGCCCCAACAAAGAAACTAGCAATCGCTGAAACTAGGTCATTTTTAATAATGGGCCAGTTTAGCTGAATAAAATAATTATTCCAGCCATCTGGTCCCGCTGCACTGTCTTTATCAAGATTAAAGACTGCAATTTTTACCTCCTCTTCTTCTGGGATCCTTTCCATAATTTAATTTTGATCTTTCGTAATTGAGGCCCCGATCTCTTGTAATAAGGAGTTCCCTTCATGAGGCATGTGGCCACACAGGTGAGATTTGAAGAAGTCCTCAAAGAGGGCACATAATTGTTTGTCTTCTTCTATCCATTTTCCTTCTTTATCTTTTAAACCTTTAATTTTATTTTTTTGTGTTTTTATTTTGCTCATGTTATGGAAAAATTTGGTATTTTTATCACCATCTTTTAACCATTTAATTTTTGATCGTTGTTTCCAATAAATCTCCTCCATATGTAACTTTAAACTCAATTCAGCTTTAGCCTTGTTTAAACCCTTCCTAATTTCTTTATCATTTTTATTATCATATTCTTTTTCTAGTTTTTCCAATTATTCCTCTGCTTGCTTTATTTGCACATTTATATTTCCGAAAACCTCTTTATTCCATGATTTTAGCTGTTTTTTTAATCTTTATAGCTTTATCATTAGAACATGCATCGGTTTACCTGATGCAGGATCCGACCAAGAATCTCTTAACAGTTTTTCAAACTCGACGTGTTTTCCCCACATGTTTTGAAATTTAAAGCTTCATGTACCTCGTTTATTTTTGTGAAGTGATATGAGGAGTGGAGAGTGGTCTGAACAGGTTCTGCTTAAATATCTAAGTCCTACAGTCCCATGTGAGGCTACCCACTTCGCATTGCACATTACCCTGTCCGGCCTTGCCCAAATTGCTCCTCTTTTTTGCCAGTTATTACACCAAGTGTAATTTGAGCCTGTGAAGTCTATTTCTAACAAGTTAGAATTAGAAATTGTCTCATTAAATTGAGACATTGCTGTTGTGTTAGGAGTTTTCCCCCCCTTCTTTTCCGAGGCACTTCTTGTAACATTAAAGTCTCCTCCTATCAGCTAGGGAACATTATTTGCTGCAATTTTTTCGATTTCTTCCCATAAGAATAATCCAGAGTTTTTATCATTTTTAGCATATACTACCGATACTATGTCTTCAGATATTTTAAAGTTCATTGTTTGTTCTGTATCTTTTAATATTTCTATGTCTAAATAATTATGCCACATAATCCAGAGTTTACTATTTAGGTTAGAAAATGAGTTATTAAGCCCTAAAATTCGATTATATTTAGTTAGTTGTTCCTGTTGAATCAGAGGTTCTACAATTACAACCAATGAAATTTTATGTATTTTAATCAATTGTTTTAATCTATTTATCGAGGGGTTGTTTGCCACCCCTCTAATATTCCAATATAGGTAACTATCCATTAAAACCTAATTTAGCTTGTGATCTAGTTGTGCATTTAGTTTCATATGTTTTGTCTAGATACTCCTCATATTCCTTACACTCTTGGGTGCAATTGATTGGGCTATTTCCTTATATTTCCCTTGTATGCCAAGTTGCATGGCCATTCTCTTTATAGCTTCCATAGATTGATCCTTTGTTAGTTTTCCCCTTCTATCCTCATACATTTCTAGGTCATCCTTTGCTACTTCTATATAGCTATCTTCAATTGCTTCTACCTTACCAAATGGAGGACAACTAAATACTTCTGAATCTTCTACTGAAAAATTCAGGAGATCCTCATCTATCCAACTATAATCCTCTATTTTTTTCTTTTAGAACTCTTCTAAGTTTATTTTTTCTAAATTTCTTCTTTCTAACTTTAACTTCCTCCCATCCCTCTTCCTTATTTTCTATGCTTTTGCCCTCTATGCCTATTTCTAAGTTGTTTCTGCCTTCCTCTATTTCTGAAAAATAATTATCTTTTCCTCTCTCACTCACCTGTTTTTCCTCCACTAAATCTTCTATCTCTCCATATTTCGGGACCTCCTCCTCCCTCCTTATCCATTTATCTACCCTCTTACATCTAAACTCTTGCCATTTCTCTTTATTTACTTGTTCAGAGTCCTTCCTACATTCAGACATGTCATGCCCAATTCTTCTACAGGTTAAACAAAAGGAGGGCATGTTTTCGGGAATAACAGTTTGCCAAAACCCTTCGTTTTGTTCCTCTTCCTTTGTGCCTATCCAGATCCTGTTAGGAAGTGGAGAAGATATGTTGCATCGACACAAACACGGGCCTGGTTTGGTCTTGTCATGGTTACAGTCGCCTCATCCCTTATCAATGGCTTACCCAAGCAAGAAGATAATACAAAGAGAGAATGAGCATTAAACAAGTGTAATGGGAGTTTCGGGAGAGAGAGCCAAACCGGGGCGAGAGGCGCCTCCTCCAGAGGACTGAAATCCTTCGTCCATTTTAACACACGCATAAGATAGCCATTAACTTGCCACAATCCTCTATGCCACAAACGATAATAATCTTCAACATTAAAACACTGCAAGAAGATATGTTTTGCATCATAATCGGCTAGTTTAACTCTTCCCGTGAGCTTGAGAGAGGAAATGAATTGTTGCATCTCATTCGGGCTAGGCCTGCCGTGAGAAAACTTCTAGATGAGCATGTATTCGTAAGGCGCCATGAAGTTCCTCATCTCCTCGGCTGAAAATAAAACCATGGGACTCCCGTTTATTTTTTCGAATATGCGTGAGGGAGGCGCGGGCACTCTTGTAAACGAGGCAAAAGACTTATTTTGTAATGATAAGTAATTTTGCTCCAATTTGAGCTTGAAAGAGCTTGATTTGAGCAAAAATGGTGATTTTCTCTTTCTAGAAAGTAGGAATTTCTCTCTCTAGAAGTTGAGAGCGTTTTTTGAAAAAAAAGAAGCAGTTTTTTTTTCTTCTTCTTCTTCTTTTTTAAGGTTTTATTTATTAATTAGAACTCTCTCTTTTGGCGGAGGAATACCATTTGTACAAGCTACATCTACTCATTTCCCTTTTACACCCAACTTTTAAAGCTAATATGTAAATCATAATTTTAATTAACTCCTAATCTTTTCTAAGTTAATAATCAATTTGAAATGATGACTCATATATATATATTTTTTGATACATTAATTCAGTGCAGCATCTCGGTTTTCTTGATGGATCATGCTGTGAGAGAAGCCCTCCCCATTGATCTTTGTATAATACTTTCCCATGCTATGTTTGATACTTTAAATTTTTGTGAAGTGTCTTCCTATAGCAGCTTCGTCCAACCTGCTCCCTCGCAACTTCGACATACTAGATTCGACAGTCCAGAATCTACGTTGTAGAATTGATGTCCTTGCACCTTCTTTATCATTTGTATATGTCTACTCTCTTTTCTATTTCTTTAGATGTTACCACTTGTGATATTAAAGATAATCCTGCATAAGACAAAAGTATCAAGATCTTTTGAATAGGTGATCCATTACTTACCTTTCCTTTACCCAATACAACAAAGAGTATATCTCTTGATCTTTGTAGCATACTTCCTCTTGAAAATCAATCCCAGCTATCTTTAAACACCCTTTTCTGCTCACCCATTATAGATACGTTGACTCACAGACTAAGACTCTTCTAAAATTAATACAGACTTCCATCAAAATTAACACAGACAACCAGAAACAGATATTTCTTCTTCTTCTTCTTCTTCTTCTTCTCCTTATTCATCATCATCATCATCATCTTCTTCTTCTTCTTCTTCTTCTTCTTCTTTTTTTAAGTTTGTTTATTAATTATAACCCTATATTTTGGCGGAGGAATACCATTTTTACAAACTTTAACTACCCTTATCCCTTTTACAACCATTCCCGACTACAAAAACAAAAAAAACATCTAGCATCTAGCTATAGATTTATATGACATGATACAATTTTGTTGTGTCAATGAAGCTTATTCAATTAATCTTCTCAAATTGACCTTTGATGATTTGGAATCTCTTCCCCACTAGCTTACTCATTGGAACCTTTGAATTATATATAAAGCTTTTATGTTCCCCTCCTAGCTTTCGAAAATCCTTCACTCTCTTTGTTCCTTTATTAATTTTTTGAATGTTGCTTTCGCCCTTTTGGAGTCTCGCATATGAACTGTAACAAACCCTTTTGGCTAATCTGCATAAGATCAAGTATATCAAATCCTTATATTTTAAAATGCCCCATTCATTATCTATTAAAATATAAATTTTCTTCCTTTTTGCATGACCCGAGTTATGACCACATACTGCCCTTGATCCACCCTCACCATCTTTGTACAATACAATCTTTGAATGTAAAAACTGCCTCAATATCCATCATACTTTCATCTTCATTTTCCTGTTAAAATCTGAGTGCTTCTTTTCCTCTTTAGCTTTTGGGTAAGTGAGATCAACCGACAACATAGCAGACAACTAAAGACTTCCGGTAGAAGTTTATAAAAAAACTTATTAACACGGACTCCATTACAGCATTTACAAACTCCAGCATTGCAAAAACTAAATACATACTCCAAAAGACTCTAGCAGAACAACAACAGCTTTAATCCCCCTTGAAAGATGATGGCCTGCATAGAAAGAGAAAACTACCTATCTATATTTCCCCATCCCTTACCTTGTTTACCCACTGTACATTCTTGGTAGCTTCAACAGATAAAAGCTTCACCCCTCAGGACCAGGGTGAATAAAATAGCAATCCTTATCTGCATATGATTAGTGTACAAAAAGCAAAAAATAACAAAAAAGCAAAAAATTGATAATTCATATTTTTATCCTTCAAATGTTGGGGAGTCCTTCACTCTCCAGTTTTGTTGTGCCTATATATTTTTTTGGAAGATTTATTTCATTATATTCCTTGTCTCCTTTAATTCTTCCTTCCTTGGCTAATATATCCGCAAAAGCATTAGCCTGTCTAAAGATGTGTTTTATAGTAAAGTCTAGAGAATTTAATTCGTATAGAATATCTTCTATTTCATCCTCATATCTCCACATTATTGTCTTTTTGTTAATTAAATTAACAAACATTTTAGAATCTATTTGAATATCTATTTTTTTAATGTCGTTCTTTATACATATTCTTATACCCTCTCTTAAGGCTAATATTTCCACATGAAGAGCCGATAGTGCTTGAAACTTCCTAGTAAAGGCTAAGAGCACTTTACCTTTGAAGTTTGTTATTACTCCACCTCCTCCTCCTGCTCCTATGTCTCGATCAAATCTGTCATCTCTATTTAAAGCAAAACTTTCTTTCGGTGGTTTTGTCCATTTTATGCCTATTATTTTAAACTATTTCAATGGTTTTTCTTTTAAATTCCAGTAATTTAAAGTATCTTTGTCTGATTTCGAATCCTGTAAATTTAATGGGTAAGACTCTGAAATTTTCCTCGTCTCCTCTTTTATATCCTTCTAGATATTCTCAATAGACATGCATTGACCCTCAAATCTGCTCTTATTTCTGGCCTTCCATATACACCAGATAGCTATTAGAGGGACATTATTTTTAATCCAATTCTGTACAGCATTTGTAGTTTTTAATTTAAACCATTTCTGAAGTCAGAAAATAAGAGTAAGATGTTCATATTTTATTCGCATTTCTATTCCTAGTTTCTTCCATATATTTGCTGCTATTTTACCCTGTGAAAAAAGGTGATCAAGAGTTTCCATCTCCTTTTCACAACAGTCACATCTAGAAACTATCTGAATGGCCTTCTTTTTTAAGTTAGTATCAATTGGAATGATATTAGATAAAATTTTCCATATGAAAACTTTAATTTTTTGCGGATTATCATTGTTCTAGATCTATTTGAATAATAATTTTTCTTCTTGCTTTTTCCTTATGACATTTTGACTGAATTAATAGAGAATGTTCCTTCTGACGTCAAGGTCCATCTCCATCCTTTATTTGTGAGTTTAGAATGATTCTCAACTAGCTCTCTTTGTTTAAGCATATGAATCCAAACTTGAGAGCTATTGCTTACCCTTTTTTCCCTATTAGTATCATTTTTAATACAGTACTTTGCTCTCATGAATTCTGACCATAAGCGATCATTTTCTTTTAATCTCCATCATCTTTTGCTTGCCCATGCTTTAGCTAGATCAATGAGATTAACAAATCCCAAACCAGCTTCTTAAACAGGATAACATAAATCTTTCCATTTTTTCCAATAAACTTTATATTTGTCATCTTTTTTACCCCACAAAAAATTTGCAAACACTTTTTCAATTTTTTTAATAAATTTTATTGATGGTTGAGTAACCATGATATTGTGCATTAATGTGCTTTCTAAAACATGTTTTATTAATGTTATTCTCCCCCCCATATTTAGAAATTCTTCCTTCCATCCTGAAATTTTCCTTTTTAATTTATCTATTAATAATTCTAAATATTTGATTTTAAGTTTACCTTCATACACCGGACAGCCCAAATAAATAATCTCCCCTTTTTTTGAGAGAAACCTATAATATTATTAATTCTATGAGATAATGCCATTGGTGATTTGTGAGAAATTATATATTGGCATTTTCTTTTATTTAGTTTTTGACCTGTTTCATTTTCTAAACATTTTAACAAATTCATCAGATTATGTAAGGATCTACTACCTCCATTGGTGAAGATCATAACATCATCTGCATATGCAAGACAACTAATCAATGGAGTATTTTTTTGGTTGTCTAAATGTATCAAAGATACCTTTCTTCATTCTATTTTTAAGATTTACTATCAGAATTTCCAGATAGATATTAAATAATAAAGGAGAAAGCGGATCTCATTGTCTTAAGACTCTAATCGGTGTTATTTCTTCTTCTACTTTTCCATTTGTAATAATCTTAACCCATGTGTTAGATATACATCTATATATTAAATCTATCCATTTTTCAGAAAATCCCATTTTACGCATGATGAAACATAGAATGTGCCATTCCACTTTGTCAAATGCCTTGGATAAGTCTAGTTTTATTATTACATTATGTCCTCTTGTTTTAGTTCCTATTTCTCTACACATTTCTTTGGCTAAACAAATATTCTCCATTATTAATCTATTCTTCATAAAACTTGTTTGTTCTTTAGAAATAATTTTAGGTAAAATTAATGATAATCTATTCTGTAATATTTTGGCTAAAATCTTATATATCGAATTACAGAGACTAATTGGTCTAAAATCTTCCCCTATCTGTGGATTCTTTATTTTAGGAATAAGAATAATGTGAAAGCTTCCCCACTTCTTACCTATTTCTGCTCCCCAAAAAATACTATTTAAAGCATTTTCTATATCTTTTTTAATTATCTCCAAGCATACCTGAAAAAAGTAGGTATTCCATCCATCAGGGCCTGCCACACTATCCTTGTCCATAGTGAAAATAGCTGCTCTAATTTCTTCTTCTACTGGGAATTTAGTTAACATAATATTATCTTCAGTTGTAACATTATTTTCTATGTTTTGTATAAGTGTGTTTCCTATAATCTCACTTTCTCCATTTAATTGTTTTTCAAAATGATTTGCAAAATACTTCTGAATATCTATATCCTTGTCCATCCACTTTCCTTCATTATTTTTTATAGCTCTAATTCTATGCTTCTGAAGTTTAAGTTTGGCTACTTTTTGAAAGAATTTTGTATTCTTATCTCCTTCTTTAAGCCATTTAATTTTAGATTTTTGTTTCCAAAAAACTTCTTCCATTAATAATTTTAATTATAATTCCGCTTGTGCTTTCCTCAAAGCTTTCCTATTATTTATATTTTTATCTAATTCAAATTCTATTTCCCTTTTTAAAAACTAGTTCTTCAGCATCTTTTATATTCTTATTTATATTTCCAAAAGTTTCTTTATTCCAAATATTTAAATCCACTTTTAATCTATACAGCTTATTATTCAGTATTTGAATTGGATTTCCTGCTACTTCTTTATTCCAGGATTCCTTTACTCTATTCAAGAAGTCATGATGTAAACACCATGAATTCTGAAAGCTAAAGAATCTGCCCGAGGAAACTATATTTTTAATAGTAATTAGAAGTGGGCTTCAATCAGAGCAAGTTCTATTTAGGTGTTTCACTTCTTTAAACCCAACTTGCTCTATCCATTTAAAATTATATAAAACTCTATCTAATCTAGCCCATATTATACCTTTATTTTTCCAGTTATTACACCAAGTAAAAGGAGAGCCTAAAAATTTGGCCTCCATTAAGTTGGTTTTATTTATGATGTCATTAAAGTGAGACATAGATATCTTATTCGGAGGTCTTCCCCCTTTCTTTTCTTTAGAATTTCTCACTGTGTTGAAGTCACCTTTTATAATCCATGGCCTCTTTTCTTTAAATATTTTTTCCATTTCCTCCCATAATTCTTTTCTCTCCTCTTTTTTTTTTGCATAAACTATCGTAATTATTTTTTTAACATTCTGACTAATGCTTAAATTAATTAATTGATCAGTATCTTTTAAAATATTAATGTTAAAATAATTTTTCCAAAATATTCAGATTTTACCATTATTATTAGCATACCCCTTATCAAATCCTAATAATATTTTATAATTCTCTATCTGAATTTTATCTACCATAGGTTCAACTAATACAATGAGGTTAATCTTATACATATATACCAATTTTTTTATTCTATTTTTTGAGGGGAGATTTGCGACACCCATTATATTCCACTATATGTAATTAAACATTATTAGTGTTTTTAGCTTGCGCTCTAATAGTGCATTTGGTTTCATATCTCCTGTTTAAATATTTTTTCATATTTCTGGTTTTTTTTTGTGAATTCATCTCCCTCCCCTCTCTCCTTTCCACTCCATTCCCAATTGAATACCCATGATTTTTATTTCCTCCATTGCCCATACTCTATTTCCCATTTTTCCTTTGAATTTTTCTATATTTTTATCGTCTTTGGAGAGTTTCAGATTCTGCCCATTATCTTCTCCATTAGAGGTTAGATTTGAAGCACTTCTAACCTCTATTTCTTCTTCTGAGGAGTCCTCTATTTTCACTGCCCCTCTTTTATTTTTAATGGTTTTGTTTTTACTTGTAATCTAGTTCTTTTATTTAGATCTTCAATTTTTTTAATCAATTCTTTTCTCCTTATGTTTTCTCTAATTTCAGTAGTTAGCTCTAGTTCCTCATTGTCATTTTTGTATTCTATTAACTTTAAATCTTCTTTCTGTTTCTCTAGAGATTCTGTTTATATTTGTCGTAAATCTTGAGGTTTTATTTGGTATTGAATTATCTCTTTCCCCTTTCCAACCCCCATTTTCTTATCTTCATATCTACCTTCTGTTCTTCTCTTATTATGTAGCAGTAGCTCCATCAAGAAGAACAGGAGAGCCAAGAGTACAAGCAATATGATATAATGCATATTTGTCGAAGAAATGAATCGGTAACAGTGGGAGTAAGAACCATATCGGCGCCATGGCAGTTTCCTCCTTTGTGGAGAAATTGGGCGTCCATTTGAACGTTCTCATGGGGTAGCCCATGATATGCCATATTCCTTGGAGCCATAATCGATGATAATCCTCCTCGGAATACAGCTGAATCAAAACATGCTTCTCATCAATGAGGCCGATTTTTATCAGGGATTTTAACTTCAAAGTATCAAAAAATGCCTGAATATCATCAACACGTGGTCTTCCGTGTGAGAACTTGCCCACCATAGTGTGTTTGTGAGGCTCCATTAGCCTCTGTAAATCTTCGGGCGAAAACAGTATCGAGGGATCCTCGTTTTTTTTTTGCGAAATTTTCCGAAGGAGACAACAATAGAGGCGCGGTCTTTTTAATAAACAATGTGAAAATTTTCTTATTAACTATGTAATCCATTTCCATCAAAATTGGTTAAAAACAGCTTCTTCCTCCTCCAAATTTGCATTTTCTCTCTCTAGAAAATTATTTTTTCTCTCTAAAATTCGAGAGCACTTAAAAAACCGCAAAAAAAAAGTCTCTCTTCTTGTCATTAAAAAATTTTTTCTTCTTCTTCTTCTTTTTAAAGGTTGTTTTATTAAAATTAACTCTCTCTTTTGGCGGATGAATACCTTTTTTACAACCTACTTACTTGCTACCCAAAGCCCCTTACACCCATCTAACCGCCTATATACCTCTATCTAATAAACAAGTATTGCAATTTAGAAATTCACATTATTTTTTGAATTTATTTATCTATAAGCTGTATTTCTGTTGATGCTAAGATTTCATATATATCTTTGTGTTGCTCCCGTTAACCTTTTCTATGTCTTTCGGTAGTCATTTGTGTTCACCTCTCACCTATTTAAGAATATCGAGTTTTATTTTCTGCCCACTTGATGAGTATTTGTGACTTCTTTTGGAGCTTTATGCCTTATGGTGAATGTCCTCCCTTCGATGATCTTGGAAAGACAGCTTCCTCCACAATCTTTCTACATCTTCTTTTCTTTAACTTTCTCCCAATGCTCCTTCCTTTAATATGTGTTTCTATTGCTCTACTTTGCTCTGATCTTTGTACCTTGTTCCAGCTTTGATGTCCACCATAGACATAGGCATCTAATACTAGACACTATGTTACATGATTACTGAATATATAACACAGACTGCCAAATTATACCAACGTCAACAAGACAACCTTAACTATAACACAGACTGCCAAGTAACACAAACTCCAGACCCTGAAAAAATAAAATCCACAACCACAAAGCTACATTTCTTCTTGTTTAAACCTTGTTGATTCTGCCTGCAAAAAAACTTATAAAAAAACTGCATTCATATATATTCTATTACTGCTCAGTGCCCCTTCTTCTTACTCTTTTGATGCTGAGCTAATCAACTCTAATATTAATAGTATACCTGTTAGAACTGTTAGCGAAAAGGGGAGAAAAATAGAGAGAAACCAGAAAAACAGAAAAACCAGAAAAAACCGAAAAAGATAGAAAATACCAGAAACAACCTTGCCGAGAATTCATACCTTATGTATTCTGATCTGTTTTTTGAAACACCCCACAGGACCGAGGCGAAACAGATTATGCCATGAACATGCATATGAAATATAAAAAAATTCCAGAGATCTTATTCTTTAATTTTCCTTATATATGGAAATTCCTCACTATCTAACTTTATTATTCCTCTATATATTTGTGGTATATTATCTTCATTATAGTTTTGATGTCCTTTGTTTTTACCTTCTTTTGAAAGTTTATCCGCTAATGCATTAGTTTCCCTGTAAATATGTCTAACAGTAAAGTCCAGTTTATTTATATCTTTCAGTATATCTTCTATTTCATCCTCATATTTCCACATTATTGTTTTATTATTAATTAAATTCACTACAATTATTGAGTCTAATTGAACATCTATCTTTTTTATACCTTTCTCTATACATATTCTTAATCCTTCTCTTAGCGTAAGAATCTCTGCCTGCAAATTCGAAGATGCTTGGAATTTCCTTGTGAAAGCTAATATTAGCCCTCCTTCTGAGTTTCTTATTGCCCCGCCCCCTCCTGCTATTCCCATATTTCTATTAAAGATACCATCCGTATTTAAAACTAGTCTTTCTTTAGAAGGTTTTTCCCATATTGTTTTTATTATTTTAAACCATTTTTGATGTAGAGTTTTTAAATTCCAAAATTTTATCGTGTCATTATCTAAACATTTATCTATTATTTTTATCGAAGCTAATTCAGAAATTCTACTGCTTTCCTCTTTAATATCTTTCCATATGTTTTCAATTGACATATCTTGCCCCTCAAATCTACTTTGTTTCTGGCTTTCCAGATGCACCAGATAGCTATTAACGGAATATTGTATTTAATCCATTTTGTGCTGAATTTGTAACCTTCAAATTAATCCATTTTTTTTATCTGCATTCTAGAAAAAGATTTTCATATTTTATTAGAAATTCAGTTCCTAGTCTATGCCAAATTTCTGCTGCTACCTTGCCATATGAGAAGAGATGATCCAGAGTTTCCATTTCTTCTCCGCAACAATCACATCTAGATGCTAATCGAATTCCTTTCTTTTTTAAATTATTGTCAGTTGGTATAATATTCGACAAGACTTTCCACATAATCATTTTAATTTTTTGTGGATTGTCATTATTCCATATCCATTTAAACAATATTTTTTCATCATGTTTTTTTCTAATCACATTTTTGACCGACTTAAGAGAAAATGTTCCTTCTGAGCTTAGATTCCATCTCCATCCTTTTTTGGTTTGCTTTGAATGTTTTTCAACTAAGTCTCTTAGCTTAAGCATTTGTGTCCAGACTTGTGTATTCCTCCTTGTCTTTTTTACTTTATTAATATCATTATTTATACCATATTTTGCCCGCATAAATTCTGACCACAAGCTGTCATTTTCCTTCAGCTTCCACCATCTTTTACTTGACGATGCTTTGGCTAAATCATTTAAATTGATAAAGCCTAAGCCTACTTCCTGAACCGGGGAACATAAATCCCTCCATTTTTTCCAATATAATTTATGTTTACCTTCTTTTTTTCCCACAAAAAATTAGCCAATTCCTTTTCAATCCTCTTAATAAACTTATCCGGTGGCTGAACAATCATAATATTATGCATTAAAGAGCTTTCTAAAACATGCTTCATTAAGGTTATTCTCCACCCCGCATATTTAGATATTCTTCCTTCCAGCCAGATATTTTCTTTTTTAATTTATTTATCAAAAATTCAAAGTATTCAGTTTTTACTCTACCCTCGTAGATTGGACAGCCCAAGTAAATAATTTCTCCTTTTTTATACGAGAAACCTGTTATATTTTTAATTTTATGAATTAAGGCAATAGAAGATTTGAAAGAAAGCATATATTGACATTTATTTTTATTTAATTTCTGTCCTGTTTTTTTTCCATGCATTTTAATAAATCCATCAAATTATTTAGAGATCTACTACCTCCATTAGTGAATATCATTACATCATTCGCATATGCTAAACAACCCACCATGGGAGTGTTTCTAGGCTGTCTAAAAGTACCTATTTTACCCTTGAGCATTTTATCTTTGAGATATACTAATAATAATTCCAGATAAATGTTAAATAATGAGGGAGAAAGTGGATCTCCTTGTCTAAGACCTCTAACCGGTTTCATTTCTTCTCCTAGTTTACCATTAATAATGACTCTCACCCATGTGTTAGATAAACATCTATATATTAAATCTATCCATGTTTCAGAGAAACTCATCATGCGCATGATAAAACAAAGGATATCCCATTCCACCCTGTCAAATGCCTTTGATAAATCTAATTTTATAATTACATTATTTTCCTCTTGTTTTAGTACCTATTTCTTTACTCAATTCTTTTGCCAAACATACATTTTCCATTATCAATCTATTTTGCATAAAACCTATTTGCACTTTTGAGATAATTTTAATAAGACAATTAGCTAATCTACTTTGTAATATTTTAGCTAGTATTTTATAAATTGAGTTACAGAGACTAATAGGTCTAAAATCCTCCCCTTTTTGCGGATTTTCCATTTTTAGAATGAGAACTATATGAAAGCTTCACCATTTTTTTTCTATTTCAGCCCCACAAAAGATATTGATCACAGCTTTTTTTAAATCTTCTTTTATTATATGCCAGCATTTTTGATAAAAACAGTTATTCCATCCATCTGGGCCAGCTGCACTATCCTTATTCATGCTAAACACTGCTGTTTTAATTTCTTCTTCTTCAGGAAAATTTATTAACATATTATTATCCTTTGAATTAATTTTCTTATCTAGGTTTTGTATCAGTGTATTTTTTATAAGGTTGCTTTTACCGCATAATTACAAACAGCTTAGAAAAATAATGTTGTATCTCTAACGCTTTATCCACCCATACATTTTCATCATTTTTTATGCCCATGATTCTATGTTTCTGATTTTTAAATTTAGCTATTCTCTGAAAAAATTTAGTATTTTTATCTCCCTATTTAAGCCATTTTAATTTTGCTTTTTGTTTCCAAAAAACTTCTTCCATTAACAATTTTAGTTTTAATTCAGCTTGTGTCTTATTTAATTCACTTCTTTCATTTGCACTTTGATTATTTTCATACTGTAGCTCCTTTTCTAAAACAAAATCCTCTGCATGTTTTATGTTTTTATTTATATTCCCAAATTCTTCTTTATTCCATTTTTTTAACACTTCTTTTAATCTTATTAGTTTATTATTTATAACTTGAATAGGATTTCCAGATAATTCTATTTTCCATGATTCCTTTACAATATTTAAAAAATTATGATGCAAGCAGCGAGCATTTTGAAATCTAAAGGAACTATTTGATAAAGCAATATTTTTAATTGTGATCAATAAAGGACTATGATCAGAACATGTCCTATTGAGATGTTTAACTTTAATCGAACCAAATTGTTATAACCATTTAAAGTTATATAGCACTCTGTCTAGTCTAGCCCATATAGTACCCTTGTTTTTCTGATTATTACACCAAGTAAATTGAGAGCCTAAAAAGTTAGCCTCCATTAAGTTAGCTTTATTTATAATTTCATTAAACTGAGAGACAGCACTCTTGTTTGGAGGTCTGCCTCCCTTTTTTTCTTTAAAGCTTCTAATTATATTAAAATCTCCACAATAATCCATGGTTTATTTTCTATTGCTATTCTATCAATTTCTTCCCAAAATTCTTTCCTATCTTCTCTTTTATTTTTAGCATAAATTACTGTAATTATTTCATTCTCCTATTGATTTAGACAGAAATTTATATATTGCTCAGTTTGCTTTAAGATTTTTATGTTTAATGAATTTTTACATCAAAGCCAAATTTTACCATATTTATATACAAAACCATTCTCAAATCCTAAGATTTTTTTATATTCTTCTAGTTGATCTTCACCAATCATTCGTTCCGCTAACATAATGAGATTTATTTTATGTGTGTATATCAATTTTTTTATTTTATTTCTTGAGGGAAGATTTGCAACTCCCCTGATATTCTAGTAAATACAATTAAACATTGTTTGCCGATTTAGCTTGCGCTCTAGTTACACATTTTGTGTCATATGTTTTGTTTAGATATTTTTTCATGTTTCTATGTTTTTTTAATGAACTTAAATCTCTTCCTTTATCTCCTTTCCAATCCCTACCCAATTGAATTGACATTATTTTAATTTCTTCAATTGCCCATTCTTTGTTTCCCATATTCTGCCTAAATTTTTCTATGTTTATATCATCCTTAGTGAATTTTAAATTCTGCTCATTTTCATCTTCATTCGTATATAGAGAAGTTGAGCTTCTTACCTCCATTTCTTCCTCCGAAAAATCTTCTATCCCTGTGGCCCAAGCCTTGTTTTTTTGTTTTTTGTTTTTTATTTGCATTCTTGTTCTCCTATTCAAAGCTGCTATTTTTATAAACAATTCTGATCTATTAACTTCCATTATTTTCTGCTCTTCCTCATTGTTTTTCTTGTATTCAATAAGTTTATTTTCATCTTGTTCATTATTATGTGTTATGGGGAGCTCAATATTATATTCTTCTAGCTTATGTTTTTTTTTTGATATCCTACTACCTCTTTTCCTTTCCCAACCTCCACCCTTCTTTCCTCAACCTTCTGGTCATAATCTGCACTTCTCTTATTCACAATGCATCTCTCAATATCATGTCCCATTTTCTTACAGCATTTGCAATATGCTGGAAGGTTCTCTGGGACTACCTGCTGCGAGAAACCTTCTCCATCAGAGAGACCTATCCATATTCGGCTAGGTAATAGTTTCTGGAGGTCCACTGCAACACAAATACGGGCAACACTGGATCTTGAAAGTGTGGCAGTAGCACCATCGAGAAGAAGATGAGAACCCAGTGTGCAAGCAATATGATATAGAGCACATTTATCAATAAAATGAATTGGTAACATAGGTAGTAGAAGCCATACGGGAACTATAGAGGATTCCTCCTTAGTGGAGAAGTTAGGCGACCACTGGAACATCCTCATGGGATAACCCATGATGTACCAAGCACCTTTCAACCATATGCGATGATAATCTTCTTCACAGAATAGTTGAAGTAGAAAGTGTTTATCGTCGATGAGGCCAATCATTATTATCGCTTTCAAATTCAGAGAGTTGAAAAATGCACGCACTTCATCAATTCGTGGTCGACCGTGTGAGAATTTGCCCACCAAGGTATATTTGTGAGGTTCCGTGAGCTTTTGAAGGTCCTCTACCGAGTACAAAATCGAAGGATTCTCAAAATTTTTTGCGTCAAAACCTGAAGGAGATGACACAGTAGGCGCGGTCATTTAAATAATATAGGAGAAGGATTTCTTATTCTCTAAGTAATCCATTCCCTTGAAAATCAGCTTAAAAAAACCTTCTTCTTCATCAAAATTTGCACTTTCTCTCTCTAGAAAGGTTTGTTTCTCTCTCTAGAGGTTGAGAGCATTTTTCTTCTTCTTCTTCTTCTTTCTTCTTCTTCTTCTTCTTCTTTCTTCTTCTCCTTCTTCTTTCTTCTTCTTTTTCTTACTTCTTCTTTTTCTTCTTTTTCTTCTTCTTCTTCTTCTTCTTTCTTCTTCTTCTTCTTCCTTCTTCTTCTTACTCCTTCTTCTTCTTCCTTCTTCTTCTTCTTCCTTCTTTTTCTTCTCCTTCTTCTTCTTTCTTCATCTTCTTCATCTTCTTCCTTCTTCTTCTTCTTCTTCCTTCTTCTTCTTTTTCTTCTTCTTCCTTCTTCTTCTTCTTCTTCTTCTTTCATCATCATCATCTTCTTCTTCTTCTTTCTTCTTCTTCTTCTTCTTCTTTCTTCTTCTTCTTCTTCTTTCTTCTTCTTCTTCTTTCTTCTTCTTCTCCTTCTTCTTTCTTCTTCTTCTTCTTTCATCATCATCATCATCTTCTTCTTCTTCTTCCTTCTTTCTTCTTCTTATTCTTCTTCTTCCTTTTTTCTTATTCTTCTTCTTCTTATTCCTTCTTTCTTCTTCTTCTTCTTATTTCTTCTTATTCTTCTTCTTTCTTCTTCTTCTTCTTCTTCTTTCTTCTTCTTCTTCTTCTTCTTCTTTCTTCTTCTTATTTTTCTTCTTTCTTCTTCTTCTTCTTCCTTCTTCTTCTTCTTCCTTCTTCTTCTTCTTTCTTCTTCTTCTTCTTCCTTCTTCTTCTTCTTCTTCTTCTTTCTTCTTCTTCTTCTTCTTCTTTCTTTCTTCTTCTTCTTCTTCCTTCCTTCCTTCTTCTTCTTCTTCTTCTTCGTCCTTCCTTATTCTTATTCTTCTTCTTCTTCTTCCTTCCTTCTACTTCTTCATCCGTCTTCTTCTTCTTCTTCCGTCTTCTTCTTCTTCTTCTTCTTCTTCCTTCTTCCTTCTTCTTCTTCTTCCTTCTTCTCTTATTCTTCTTTTTCTTCTTCTTCTTCTTCTTCTTCTTCCTTCTTCTTCTTCTTTCTTCTTCTTCTTTCTTCTTCTTCTTCTTCTTTCTTCTTTTTCTTCTTCTTCTTTTCTTTCTTCTTCTTCTTTCTTCTTCTCCTTCTTCTTCTTTTCTTCTTTCTTTTCTTTCTTCTTCTCTTTCTTCTTTTCTTCTTTTCTCTTCTTTCTCTCTTTTTCTTCTTCTTCTTCTTTCTTTCTTCTCTTTCTTCTTCTTTCTCTTCTTCTTCTTTTCTTCTCTTCTTTTCTTCTTTCTTCTTCTTTCTCTTCTCTCTTCTACTTCCTTATCCTCTCTTCTTCTTCTTGTTCCTTCTTCTTCTCCCTTTTTTTCTTCCTCTTCTTCTTCCTTCTTCTTCTTCTTCTTCTTCTTTCTTCTTCTCTCTTCTTCTTCTTCTTATTCTTCTTCTCTTCTTCTTTCTTCTTCTTCTTCCTTCTCTCTTCTTCTTTTTCTTCCTTCTTCTTCTTCTTATTCATTCTTCTTCTTCTTATTCTTCTTCTTCTCTTTTTTCTTCTCTTCTTCTTCTTTCTTCTTCGTCTTCTTTCTTCTTCTTCTTCTTCTTCTTTCTTCTTCTTCTTCTTCCTTCTTCTTCTACTTCTTCCTACTTCTTCTTCCTTCTTCTTCTTCTTCCTTCTTCTTCTTCTTCCTTCTTCTTCTTCTTCTTCCTTCTTCTTCTTCTTCTTCTTCTTCCTTCTTCTTCTTCTTCTTTCTTCTTCTTCTTTTCTTCTTCTTCTTCTTTCTTCCTTCTTCTTCTTCTTCTTCTTCTTCTTTCTTCTTCTTCTTCTTCTTATTCTTCTTTCTTCTACTACTTCTTCTTCTTCCTCCTCCTCCTCCTTCTTCTTCTTCTTCTTTCTACTTCTTCTTATTCTTCTTCCTTCTTCTTCTTCTTCTTCTTCTTCTTCTTCTTCTTTCTTCTTCCTTCTCTTCTTCTTCTTCTTCTTCTTCTTCTTCTTTCTTCTTTCTTCTTCTTCTTTTCTTCTTCTTCTTCTTTCTTTTTCTTCTTCTTCTTTCTTTCTTCTTCTCTTCTTCTTATTCTCTTCTTCCTACTTCTTCTTCTTCCTCATCCTCCTTCTTCTTTCTCTCTTCTTTCTTCTTCTTCTTATTCTTCTTCCTTCTTCTTCTTCTTCTTCTTATTCTTCTTCCTTCTTCTTCTTCTTATTCTTCTTCCTTCTTCTTCTCTTCCTTCTTCTTCTTCTTCTTCTTCCTTCTTCTTCTTCTTCTTCTTCCTCTTCTTCTTCTTCTTTCCTTCTTCTTCTTCTTCTTCCTTCTTCTTCTTCTTCTTCCTTCTTCTTCTTCTTCTTCTTTTCTTTTCTCTTTCTTCTTCTTCTTCTTCTTCTTCTTTCTTCTTCTCTTCCTTCTTCTTCTTCTTCTTCTTCCTTCTTCTTCTTCTTCTTTCTTCTTCTTCTTCTTCTTCTTCTTCTTTCTTCTTCTTCTTCTTCTTCTTCTTCGTCTTCTTCCTACTTCTTCTTCTTCTTCTTCTTCTTCTTCTTCTTCTTTCTTCTTTTTCTTCTTCTCCTTTTTTCTTTCTTTCTTTCTTTCTTTCTTTCTTCTTGTTCTTCTTCTCTTCTTCTTCTTCTTCTTTTTAAGTTTATTTTATTAAATATAGTCCTCTCTTTTGGCGGAGGAATATCATTTTTACAAGCTGATTCTACCTTTTCCCCTATAACACCCTTTCCCCTTAATTAGAACTTTAAAAAAATCTAAATTGTATTTTATATTTGTCAAGATAAAGCAAAAAGCTAATGCTCCTCTATTCCTTTATTAGACTTCCCTCGTAGCTTTATGCTTTTATTTGCTCCTTCATCCATCCAACATGTTGCATCAATTTATTCTAGCCCTGTTTTATATTGCTGATCCCAACAGGATCCTTTCTATAAGAACTCTAGTTTCCTGCAGCCACAACAGAAAAAACAGCTCCAAGAATATCTTCAGCCTTACTTACCTTTACCCTTAGCCGCTTGATTCATATTTGTTGCACTTGTGATGAATTATGAGGCCGCTTTTATTTTCTTTTTGCTAGACCGGCTGAATTTGAGTTTCTGTTTACCTAGCCACCTACACTAATTTCTAAACACTTCTAACACCTATTGACTCTACTAATATAACACATGACACTTTAAACAATAAAGCTGTAACCAGACTCCAGAAACAAGTATTTAGCGCAGAATTTAAACCAAACAGAATCTCTTGATCATTTATAAATCTCCAATACAAGTCCTAGCTGCTGGTTTCTGCCCATTCATATTTGATGCCTTAAGCTGCTAAAAAAACAGAAAAAAAAAACCACCAAAACCAAGATAAAAAATCCAATATACTAGCATACCTTGCCACTTTACCTCCCTTCTGCTGGTTGCTTTAGTTTTGGGCCTTGCTGGATAGCTTCCCTGCAAAGTCAGAAATTCCCCTGCCTTGGACTCTACCCACTTTTAGCTTAACATTTATTTGTGATAATTTTGATTTTAACTAAGCTATCTATGATTTTTCTTAATGTTTCTTATTCGCAAATAAGGAAAATCCCTCTTGTCTAAACTTGCAATACCTTTTAGCTTACCTACTATCGACTCCTCATTAAATTCTAAATCTCCACTCTTCTCACCTATTCTAGCAAGGTTATCCGCCAGTGTGTTTGCTTCCCTATATATGTGAGAAATTGAGGCATTCAGATCTTTTATGAGTATCGTTATCATTTCTATCTCCTCCTCATGTCTCCATAAAGTTGTTTTTTTAGTTACTAAATTTACCAACATTAAAGAATCCACATGTATTTGTAAATTATTAAAACCCATCTTTTTACAATGATTTAAACCTGATATTAATGCCTTTATTTCCGAGTGTAAAGCCGAAAAGGCTTTACCTATAAGAGTGATTGCTTTAATAATGAGCCCATTAGAATCTCTTATTACTCCTCCTCATCCTGCTATCCCTGTGTCCCTATTAAAACTGCCATCCGTGTTAAGTGATAACTTTCCTGCTGGAGGTCTATTCCAGGTTATGCTTTTTATCCTTTGCTGCTTAATTATCTTAATATTAAGGTCCCATGACTTATCTACATACTGATCTATATTCTTATTTACTACTATTATAGGCTTTATACAAGATATGTTATTAAAAACTTTCTTAATTTCATTTAAGATTTCACCTGAATTCATCTTTATTCCCTCAAATCTACTCCTATTTCGGGCTTTCCATATTCACCAAAGTACTACATGTGGTATGTTTTGGTTTAGCCAATTTCTAGAGGAAATACTTGTATTTTCTTTTTCCCATTTATTAATTTTTTCTATGATCCCCTCCTCTTTATTACTTATTTGTTAAAATTTTTCCAGCTCCCTCCAGATTTATTGTGCAATTTTCCCTTTCGAAAAAAGCTGATCTAATGATTCTTCTGCTTCCATGCAGCAGTCACATCTCGATACTATCTTTATGCCTTTTTTTATAACATTAGAATCCAAGGGTAAGGCATTCACTAGTGTTTTCCAAGCTAGCGAACACATTTTGTAGGGGATATCTTCCTTCCAAGCCCATTTAAATAATGTCTGAACGCGTTTTTTCTTTCTAATCAATTCTTTTACAGATTTCAATGTAAAATTACCTTCCTCTGAGGCTGATCATGGTTACCTCTGTATTTGGCTTTCATATATTTAGCCAAAGGCTATAACTATATTTTAGCTTCCACCATCCTTTACAGTCCCAAGCAATGGCTATATCTTGTAAATTCATTATACCTAAACCTGCTTCCTCTTTTGGGTAACAAATCTTTTTCCAGTTTTTCCAATGAATTTTATTTTTCCCCTCTTTTTTTCCCCATAAGAAATTAGTCATTTCTTATTCTAATTTTTTAGTAAATTTCTTCGGAGGGTGATTGACCGATAGAATGTGTACCAGTGTACTCTGGAGAACATGAGAGATGAGTGTGATCCTTCCCCTGAGTCCCAATAGTTCTTCTTTCTAGCCTGCTATTTTCTTTCTCATTTTCTCCTGTAAGGGTACTAAATATTCTTCTCTCAGTCTACCCTCGTATATGGGGCAGCCCAGGTACATTAAAGCTCCTTTTTTATGAGTAAAACTTGTGATGCTTTCAACTTTATTTGCCACTTTCTCCATGGTTTTAGTGGCTAGCATAAATTGACATTTCTTTTTGTTAACTACATGTCATGTTTCTATTTGAAAAATATGTAGAAGTTGAATGAGGTTACTCAGTGATCTTCTACCTGCATTCGTAAAAATTATTAGATCGTCTGCATATGCTAGGCAGCCTATTCTAGGGGTGTTTCTTGGTTGCCTAAAATGGATTATTTTTCCTTCAGACATTCGTTTATTCAAGTTAATAATTAGCAATTCTAGGTAAATATCAAATAATAAGGGAGACAACGGATCCCCTTGCCTTAAGCTTCTTTTTGGCTTGAATTCCCCACCTTTCTTTCCATTTACAATGACATTAACGCATGCACTAGAGACACATCTAAATATTAAATCAATGCTTAATTTTGAGAAACTGAAATTCCTCATAGTAAAGCAGAGTGTGTCTCATTCTACCCTGCCAAATGCTTTAGATAAATCCAGCTTAACTACTCAGTTATTCCCTCTTATTTTTGATGGTAACTCCCTCATAATTTCAGAAGCGAGCCTGATATTTTCAATCATAAGCCTATTTTTGACAAATCCAGTTTGTTCTTGAGATATAATACATGGTAAGATACTACTTAACCTATTTTGCAATATTTTTGAAAGGATTTTATAAATTGCATTGCATAAGCTAATTGGTCTAAAATCCTCACATTTCTGTGGGGATTCTTTTTTTGGTATTAACACAATGAATGAGGATACCCATGCCTTAGGAATTTCTTCCCCTACAAAAAAACTAGCAATTGCATGAACTAGATCATTTTTAATTATTTGCCAGTTTAGCTGGAAAAAATAATTATTCCAACCATCTGGCCCTGCAGCGCGATCCTTATCCATGTCAAATACCGCATTTTTAACCTCTTCCTCCTCAGGAATTCTCTCCATGATTTGATTTTGCTCATTAGTGATTATTTTGCTAATTCCTTTCATTAAAGAGTCCCCTTCATGAGAGGCATGACCACATAAATGTTTCTTAAAAAATTCTTTGAAGAGAGTTTCTATTTGTTTATCTTCTTCTACCCAGATTCCTTCATCACTTGTTATACCTTTGATTCTATTCTCTTGGCCTTTTATCATAGTTATATTATGGAAAAATTTGGTGTTTCTGTCTCCATCTTTAAGCCATTTAATTTTTGCGCGCTACTTCCAATATAATTATTCCATATGAAATTTTAATCTCAGACTAGCTTTAGCCTTGCTTAATTCTTATCTGATTTTTCCTCGTTATTTGTGTTATAGTAATCAAATTCTAATTTAGCCACTTCCTCTTCTGCTTGCTTTATATTTAGATTTATATTACCAAAAACTTCATTGTTCCATGTTATTAAACATTTCTTTAATCTGTACAACTTAACCTTTAGAGCTTGCATGGGCTTACCCATTGCAGGCTCTAACCATGAATCTCTGACCAATCTTTCAAATCCACTGTGCTTCTCCCACATATTTAGAAATTTGAAGGTACCCGGAGCTCTTTGATTCCTTTGAACTGTTATGAGCAAAGGGCTATGATCTAAGCAGGTTCTATTTAAATGCCTCAGCCCAGTAGTCCCATGTGTGGCTATCCACGTTGCATTACATAGGACTCTATCCAGTCTGGCCCATATTGCTCCTCTTTTACGCCAGTTATTACACCATGTATAACTTGTGCCTGTAAAGTCCAGTTCTTTTCCGCCAGGTTCTTCTTCTTCTTCTTCTTCTTCTTCTTTTTCTTCTTCTTCTTCTTCTTTCTTCTTTCTTCTTCTTCTTCTTCTTCTTCTTGTTTCTCATTCTTCTTCTTCTTCTTCTTCTTCTTTCTCTTCTTCTTCTTCTTCTTCTTCATCATCAACATCATCATCTTCTTCTTCTTCTTTCTTCTTATTCTTCTTCTTCTTCTTTCTTCTTCTTATTCTTCTTCTTCTTCTTCTTCTTCTTCTTTTCTTCTTCTTCTTCTTCTTCTTCTTCTTCTTCTTTCTTCTTCTTCTTCTTCTTCTTCTTCTTCTTTCTTCTTCTTCTTCTTCTTCTTCTTCTTTCTTTCTTCTTCTTCTTCTTCTTCTTCTTTCTTTCTTCTTCTTCTTATTATTATTATTCTTCTTCTTCTTCTTCTTCTTTTTTTCTTCTTCTTCTTCTTTTTTCTTCTTCTTCTTCTTCTTCTTCTTCTTCTTCTTTCTTCTTCTTCTTCTTCTTCCTTCTTCTTATTCTTCCTTCTTCTTCGTCTTTTTCCTTCTTCTTCTTCTTCTTCTTTTTCTTTTTTAAATTTGTTTTATTATTAATAACCCTCTCTTTTGGCGGAGAATACCATTTTTACAACCTACATCTACCCGTGACCCTCTTACACCCATCTTAACCTTAAACCTACTAGCTAGCATGTTGAAATTTAAAAAATTAAAAAAAAACAATTATTCATTTTATAAATTAAACTAGAATAAGCATGCTCTAGTTTATCTAATTTTTGGCCCATCTTTCCCATTTGACTGTTTTCGGTCCATCTTTTTGGCCCATCTTTTCATTTAATTCCATGTATTGCTCGGCCGTTTCTTGAGCTCAGCATCTATTCTCTCGTCGCCTCGTGTCTCAAACCCTGTTATTCACATTGTTCCCGAGTATTTTCCATCCGTCTTCCATCTTGTTTTATACGCTCCAATGCCTACAATCTACGAAGAAAACGAACACGACTACAATATAACTTCTCTACCCTATTCCCCTTGTCCCTTGTTAAACATATTCAGAATTTATTAATCGCTTCCATCCTCTTTGCCGTGCCTTATAAACCGAGATGCAGCAAGACCTACAACTCTCTGCATAACTCTCAAAAAATAAGAAAGTTCATTGAAATAAAAACCAGTAACAGGTAAGACTACAAATAAGCCAGCAAAAAACCATCTCCGAGCGCTTATAAGCTGTCCACCATTCTGTAATTCCTCTTCTAGTGTTGAACACCCACAGGGCCGGGTGATCAATCGAGAGTATCTACCATAAATCAACTCGGGAAACAGCAAGCAAAGCAGTGATAATCAACTTATAATTTATGTTCTTGTCAAGGGAAAAATAACTATAAAACTACATTATTTAACCTATTAAACAACTACGAAATTAACAATGTAGAAAAATAAAATCACCATCGACAGTTTGCTTACAACCTGCACTATGATACACAAAACAGAACTTACGTGTACACAACCTACCAATCAAGACTCCATGCTGTAAACTTCGTATGATGCTACGCTGCTGAGGGAAGAAAATATTTCATATGATGTAAACAACTTATCTAATTTTACTAATTGTATTTAAATTTAGTTCAGCCTTTGCCCTTTATAACTCTAACATAAGAAAAAGCCATCTTATCTAATTTTGCTAAGCCTTTAAATTTTTTTGGCAAAAAAAAACCTCATCGAATTTTATTTCTCCTTTTTCATAGCCTATCCTCGCAAGATTAACCGCTGGGGTGTTTGCCTCTATATATATATATGCATTATTGATGCATTTAATTCATTTTTAAGCTTCATTATTATTTCTAATTCTTCTTCATATTTCCAAAGAAAAATTCTTCTTATTACTAAGTTAAATAATAACATCGAGTTTACCTATATTTGAATATTTTTATATTCCAATTTCTTACATACATTTAAGCCTATACTTAACGCCCTAATTTCTGAATGTAGGGCCGAGTCTGCTACACTAACTGAAGTGAAAGCTTTCATGACTGTACCTTTATGATCCCTTATTAACCCACCTCCCCCCGCTTTTCCTGTATCCCTATTGAAACTTCCATCCGTGTTTAGGGAAAATTTTCCTTTAGGGGGCCTGGCCCAGCTTATACTTTTTGCCCAATATTGTTTAATAGATTTTATATTAAGACCCCATTCCCTCTTCACTTTCTTATCTATAGCTAGTTTATCTACTATAATGGGTTTAATATTTGATATATTACTTATTTCTTGCTTAATTTCTTATAATATATCTTTTGAGTTCATTCTTTTCCCTTCAAATCTACTCCTATTACGAGCTTTCCATAAACACCATATCACTACATGAGGTAAATTTTTATTGAGCCAATTTCTAGCAGGGTTAGTAGAAGTTGCTTTTCCCATTTTTTAATTCTCTCTATTAGCCTCTGCTCTGTATTACTAATTTGTTCATATCCTTCAAATTTCTTCCAAATTTCTACTGCAATTTTCCCTCTCGAGAATAGGTGGTCCATTGATTCCACTTCTGCAAAGCAGCATTCACATCTGGATACTATTTTTATACCCTTTCTCTGCACATTGGTGTCCACAGGTAAAGCATTTGATAATACTTTCCAGGCTAGCGAGCACATTTTTTGTGGGGTGCATGCTTTCCACACCCATTTAAATATGGGTCGAGCAGGTTTTTTTTCCTAATCAACTCCTTCACCGATTTTAGTGTGAAATTACGTTGTGGTGTGAGGGTCCATTTCCAACCACTCTTTTTTAATATTGAGTGTGATTCTACTATCTCTTTATGTTTTTCCAGAGCCTTCCAATTATTTGATACCTGCTTAAGCCTTTGGTTATTTTGTGTTAAATATTTTGCCTTCATAAAATTTGCTCAGAGGCTTTCATTCTCAATCAGCCTCCACCATCCTTTACAGTCCCAGGCAGTGGCCATATCTTGTAAAGTGATTATTCCTAAACCTTCTTAGCTTTTGGATAACATATATCCCTCCAATTTTTCCAGTGAATTTTTTGCTTCCCATCTATTTTGCCCCATAAAAAATTTGACATATCTGATTCTAATTTATTCAAGAATTTTTTCGGAGGATGTATTACAGATAAGATATGCACTAGTGTGCTTTGTAACACATGCGAGATTAATGTAATACGTCCCCCAAACCATAAAACCTCTTCCTTCTAACCTGCTATTTTCCTTCTGATTTTATCTTGTATTGTTGTTAAATATTTCTATCTCAGTCTGCCTTCATATATTGGGCAGCCTAAGTATATTAAAGTCCCTTATTATGTGTAAAGCCCGTTATGTTTTTAATCTTATTTATCACTTTCTCTGTAGTCTTTTTAGCTAGCAAAAACTGTACTTCTTTTTATTTACAACCTGACCTGTTTCTAATTCGAATAATTGTAATAATTCTATCAGATTTATTACAGATCTTTTACTTGCATTTGTAAAAATTATTAGATCATCGGCATAAGCCAAACGACCTATTCTCGGAGTATTATATGGTTGTCTAAAATGTAATATATTACCATTTGAAATTCTTTTGTTTAAATTAAGAATAAGCAGATCTAAATATATATCAAATAATAAGGGGGATAATGGGTCCCCCTGTCATAGGCTTCTTATGGGTTTAAATTCATCACCTATATTACAATTTATGATAATTCTAACGCAAGCACTTGATATGCATCTATATATTATGTCTATGCATAATTCAGAAAAACCATATTTCCTTAAAATGTAACAGAGTGTATCCCATTCAACTCTATCAAAAGCTTTAGACAAATCCAATGTGTTTCTACTAGATTATTACCTCTTGTTTTAGTTGCAATTTCTTTCATCATTTCTGAAGCTAATCTAATATTTTCAATCATTAGTCTGTCTTTAACAAAGCCGGTTTGCTCTGGTGATATTATTAATGGCAAAATATTACTTAATCTGTTTTGAATTATTTTTGTTAAAATCTTATAAATCGCATTGCATAAACTTATAGGTCTAAAATCCTCGCATAGCTGGGGAGCTTCTTTTTTGGGGATTAGAACTATAAATGAATTTGCCCAAGCTTTAGGAATATCTGTCCAGCAAAGAAACTGGCAATCGCTATAATTAGGTCATTTTTAATAATGGGCCAGTTTAGCTGGAAAAAGTAATTATTCCAGCCATCTGGTCCCGCTGCACTATCTTTATCAAGATTAAAGACTGCAATCTTTACCTCCTCTTCTTCTGGGATTCTTTCCATCATTTGATTTTGTTCTTTCATAATGGAAGCCCCAATCTCTTGAAACAAGGAGTTCCCTTCGTGAGGCATGTGACCACAGAGGTGGGATTTAAAGAAGTCCTCAAATAGGGTACATAATTTTTTATCTTCTTCTATCCATCTACCTTCTTTATCTTTAAGTCCGTTAATTTTATTTTTCTGTGTTTTTATTTTGCTCATGTTATGGAAAAATTTGGTGTTTCTATCACCATCTTTTAACCATTTAATTTTTGCTTGTTGTTTCCAATATATCTCCTTCATATATAACTTTAAACTCAATTGAGTTTTAGCCTTGTTTAAAACCTTCCTAATTTCTTTGTCATTTTTTTTATCGTATTCTTTTTCTAACTTTTCCACTTGTTCCTCTGCTTGCTTTATTTGTTGATTTATATTTCCGAAAACTTCTTTATTCCATGATTTTAAATGTTTTTTTAATCTATATAGCTTTGTCATTAGAACTTGCATCGGTTTACCTGAAGCAGGTTCTAACCAATAATCTCTTACTAATTTTTCAAAATTGGCATGTTTTCCCCACATGTTTTGAAATTTAAAACTTCTTGTACCTCGTTTGTTGTTGTGAAGTGTTATGAGGAGTGGAGAGTGATCTGAGCAGGTTCTGTTTAAATGTCTAAGCCCTGTAGTCCCATGTGAGGCTACCCACTTCGCATTACACATTACTCTGTCCAACCTAGCCCAAATTGCTCCTCTTTTTTGCCAGTCATTACACCAAGTATAATTTGAGCATGTGAAGTCTATTTCCATCAAATTAGAATTAGAAATCACCTCATTAAATTGAGACATTGCTATTGTGTTAGGGGTTCCCCCCCCCCCCCCCCCTTCTTTTCTTAGGCATTTCTTGTAACATTAAAGTCTCCTCCTATCAACCAAGGAACATTTTTTGCTGCAATTTTCTGCATTTATTCCCATAAGACTAGTCTGGATTTTTTATCATTTTTTGCGTATACTACCGATACTATATCTTCGAATATTTTAAAGTGCACTATTTGTTCTGTGTCTTTTAATATTTCTATATCTAAATAATTATGCCACATAATCAAGAGTTTACTATTTAGGTTAAAAAATGAATTATTAAACCCTAGAATTCGACTATATTTAGTTAGTTAGTCCTGTTGGATCAAAGGTTCTGCACATACAACCAAAGAAATTTTATATATTTTAATCAATTGTTTTAATCTATTTATCGAGGGGTTATTTTCCACCCCTCTAATATTCCAATATAAATAACTATCCATTAAAACCTAATTTAGATTGTGATCTTGTTGTTCATTTAGACTCATATGTTTTATCTAGATATTTTCTCATATTCCTAGCACTCTTGGGTGTAATTGATTGTGATATTTCATTATATTTTCCTTGCTTACCAAGTTCCATAGCCATTCTTTTTATGGCTTCCATGGATTGATCTCTAGTGAGTTTTTTACAATTTTGTTCATACAATACTAAATCATCTTTAACTTCTTCTATATTAATTTCTTCCTTTGCTTCTAGAATACCGAATGGGGGGCAACTTAATACTTCTGATTCTTCTTCCGGGAAATCAAGGAGATCTTCATCTATCCAACTATAATCCTCTAATTTTTCTTTTAACACCCTTCTAGTTTTATTTTTTCTACCTCTCCTCCTACTAACTTTCACTTCCTCCCAACCCTCTTCCTTATTCTCCTCATTTCTTATCTCTAAACTTACTTCTATATTACTTCTATCTTATTCTTCTTCTTCATCTTCTTCTTCTTCGTCTTCTTCTTCTTTTTTTGAAAAAAAAATTGTTTTACTATTTTGGCGGAGGAATACTATTTTTACAACCTACATCTACCCGTGGCCCTCTTACACACATCTTAACCTTAAACCTACTAGCTAGCATGTTGAAATTTAAAAAATTAAAAAAAAACAATTATTTATTTTATAAATTAAACTAGAATAAGCATGCTCTAGTTTATCTAATTTTCGGCCCATCTTTCCATTTGACTATTTTCGGTCCATCTTTTCGGCCCATCTTTTCATTTAATTCCATGTATTGTTCGGCCATTTCGTGAGCTCAACATCTATTCTCTCGCCGCCTCGTGTCTCAAGCCCTGTTATTCACATTGTTCCCGAGTATTTTCCATCCATCTTCCATCTTGTTTTATACGCTCCAATGCCTGCAATCTACAAAGAAAACGAGCACGACTACAATATAACTTCTCTACCCTATTCCCCTCGTCCCTTGTTAAACATATTCAGAATTTATTAATTGCTTCCATCATCTTTGCCGCACCTTATAAACTGAGCTGCAGCAAGACTTATAACTCTCTGCATAACTCTCAAAAAATAAGAAAGTTCATTGAAATAAAAACCAATAACATGTAAGACTACAAATAAGCCAGCAAAAAACCATCTCCGAGCGCTTATAAGCTGTCCACCATTCTGTAATTCCTCTTCGAGTGTTGAACACCCACAGGGCCGGGTGATCGATCGAGAGTATCTACCATAAATCAACTCGGGAAACAGCAAGCAATGCAGTGATAATCAACTTATAATTTATGTTCTTGTCAAGGGAAAAATAACTATAAAAACTACATTATTTAACCTATTAAACAACTACGAAATTAACAATGTAGAAAAATAAAATCACCATCGACAGTTTGCTTACAACCTGCACTATGATACACCAAATAGAAACTTACGTGTACACAACCTACCAATCAAGACTCCATGCTGTAAAGTTCGTATGATGCTACGCTGCTGAGGGAAGAAAATATTTCATATGATGTAAACAACTTATCTAATTTTACTAATTTTATTTAAATTTAGTTCAGCCTTTGCCCTTTATAACTCTGACATAAGAAAAAACCATCTTATCTAATTTTACTAAGCCTTTTAATTTTTTCGGCAAAAAAAACCTCATCGAATTCTATTTCTACTTTTTCAGAGCCTATTCTCGCAAGATTATCCGCTAGGGTGTTTGCCTCTATATATATATATGCATTATTGATGCATTTAATTCATTTTTATGCTTCATTATTATTTCTAATTCTTCATATTTCCAAAGAAAAATTCTTCCTATTACTAAGTTAAATAATAACATCGAGTCTACATGTATTTGAATATTTTTATATTCCAATTTCTTACATACATTTAAGCCTATACTTAATGCCCTAATTTCTGAATGCAGAGCCGAGTCTGCTACACTAACTAAAGTGAAAGCTTTCATGACTGTACCTTTATGATCTCTTATCTCCCCCCGCTATTCCTGTATCCCTATTGAAACTTCCATCCGTGTTTAGGGAAAATTTTCCTTCAGGGGGTCTGGCCCAGCTTATACTTTTTGCCCAATATTATTTAACAGATTTTATATTAAGACCCCATTCCCTCTTCACTTTCTTATCTATAGCTAGTTTATCTACTATAATGGGTTTAATGTTTGATATATTACTTATTTCCTGCTTAATTTCTTGTAATATATCTTTTGAGTTCATTCTTTTCCCTTCAAATCTACTCTTATTACGAGCTTTCCATAAACACCATATCACTACATGAGGTAAATTTTTATTGAGCCAATTTCTAGCAGGGTTAGTAGAAGTTGCTTTTCCCATTTTTTAATTCTCTCTATTAGCCTCTGCTCTGTATTACTAATTTGTTCATATCCTTCAAATTTCTTCCAAATTTCTACTGCAATTTTCCCTCTCGAGAATAGGTGGTCCATTGATTCCACTTCTGCAAAGCAGCATTCACATCTGGATACTATTTTTATACCCTTTCTCTGCACATTGGTGTCCACAGGTAAAGCATTTGATAATACTTTCCAGGCTAGCGAGCACATTTTTTGTGGGGTGCATGCTTTCCACACCCATTTAAATATGGGTCGAGCAGGTTTTTTTTCCTAATCAACTCCTTCACCGATTTTAGTGTGAAATTACGTTGTGGTGTGAGGGTCCATTTCCAACCACTCTTTTTTAATATTGAGTGTGATTCTACTATCTCTTTATGTTTTTCCAGAGCCTTCCAATTATTTGATACCTGCTTAAGCCTTTGGTTATTTTGTGTTAAATATTTTGCCTTCATAAAATTTGCTCAGAGGCTTTCATTCTCAATCAGCCTCCACCATCCTTTACAGTCCCAGGCAGTGGCCATATCTTGTAAAGTGATTATTCCTAAACCTTCTTAGCTTTTGGATAACATATATCCCTCCAATTTTTCCAGTGAATTTTTTGCTTCCCATCTATTTTGCCCCATAAAAAATTTGACATATCTGATTCTAATTTATTCAAGAATTTTTTCGGAGGATGTATTACAGATAAGATATGCACTAGTGTGCTTTGTAACACATGCGAGATTAATGTAATACGTCCCCCAAACCATAAAACCTCTTCCTTCTAACCTGCTATTTTCCTTCTGATTTTATCTTGTATTGGTGTGAAATATTTCTCTCTCAGTCTGCCTTCATATATTGAGTAGCCTAAGTATATTAAAGCTCCCTTATTATGTGTAAAGCCCGTTATGTTTTTAATCTTATTTATCACTTTCTCTGTAGTCTTTTTAGCTAGCATAAACTGATGCTTCTTTTTATTTACAACCTGACCTGTTTCTAATTCGAATAATTGTATTAATTCTATCAGATTTATTACAGATCTTTTACTTGCATTTGTAAAAATATTTAGATCGTAGGCATGAGCCAAACAACCTATTCTCGGAGTATAATATGGTTGTCTAAAAGATAATATATTACCATTTGACATTCTTTTGTTTAAATTAAGAATAAGCAGATCTAAATATATATCAAATAATAAGGGGGATAATGGGTTCCCCTGTCTTAGACTTCTTATGGGTTTAAATTCATCACCTATATTACCATTTATATTAATTCTAACCCAAGCATTTGAGATGCATCTATATATTATGTCTATGCATAATTCAGAAAAACCATATTTCCATAAAATCTAACAGAGTGTATCCCATTCAACTCTATCGAACGCTTTAGACAAATCCAACTTGATTACTAGATTATTACCTCTTGTTTTAGTTGCAATTTCTTTCATCATTTCTGAAGCTAATATAATATTTTTAATCATTAGTCTATCTTTAACAAATCCGGTTTGCTCTGGTGATATTATTAATGGCAAAATAATAATTAATCTATTTTGAATTATTTTAGTTAAAATCTTATAAATCTCATTGAATAAACTTATAGGTTTAAATTCCTTGCATAGCTGGGGAGCTTCTTTTTTGGGGATTAGAACTATAAATGATTTTGCCCAAGCTTTAGGAATATCTGCTCCAGCAAATAAACTCGCAATCCCTGTAATTAGGTCATTTTTAATAATGGGCCAGTTTAGCTGGAAAAATTAATTATTCGAGCCATCTGGTCCCGCTGCACTATCTTTATCAAGATTAAAGACTGCAATCTTTACCTCCTCTTCTTCTGGGATTCTTTCCATCATTTGATTTTGTTCTTTCGTAATGGAAGCTCCAATCTCTTGAAACAAGGAGTTCCCTTCGTGAGGCATATTACCACACAGATTGGATTTTAAAAAATCCTCAAATATGGTACATAATTGTTTGTCTTCATCTATCCATCTTCCTTCTTTATCTCTAAGTCCTTTAATTTTATTTTTCTGTGTTTTTATTTTGCTCATGTTATGGAAAATTTAGTGTTTCTATCACCATCTTTTAACCATTTAATTTTTGCTCGTTGTTTCCAATATATCTCCTCCATATGTAACTTTAAACTCAATTCAGCTTTAGCCTTTTTTAAAACCTTCCTAATTTCTTTGTCATTTTTTTATCGTATTCTTTTTCTAACTTTTCCACTTGTTCCTCTGCTTGCTTTATTTGTTGATTTATATTTCCGAAAACTTCTTTATTCCATGATTTTAAATGTTTTTTTAATCTATATAGCTTTGTCATTAGAACTTGTATCGGTTTACCCGAAGCTGGTTCTGACTAAGAATCTCTTACTATTTTTTCAAAATCAGCATGTTTTCCTCACATGTTTTGAAATTTAAAACTTCTTGTACCTCGTTTGTTGTTGTGAAGTGTTATGAGGAGTTGATAGTGATCTGAACAGGTTATGTTTAAATGTCTAAGCCCTGTAGTCCCATGTGAGGCTACCCACTTCGCATTACACATTACTCTGTCCAGCCTAGCCCAAATTGCTCTTCTTTTTTGCCAGTTATTACACCAATTATAATTTGAGCCTGTGAAGTCTATTTCCATCAAATTAGAATTAGAAATCGTCTCATTAAATTGGGACATTGCTATTGTGTTAGGGGTTCCCCCCCCCCCCCTTCTTTTCCGAGGCACTTCTTGTAACATTAAAGTCTCCTCCTATCAACCAGGGAACATTTTTTACTGCAATTTTCTACATTTCTTCCCATATGACTAGTCTGGATTTTTTATCATTTTTTGCATATACTACCGATACTATGTATTCGAATATTTTAAAGTGCACTATTTGTTCTGTCTTTTAATATTTCTCTATCTAAATAATTATGCCACATAATCCAGAGTTTACTATTTAGGTTAGAAAATGAATTATTAAACCCTAGAATTCAACTATGTTTAGTTAGTTGGTCCTGTTGGATCATAGGTTCTGCAAATACAACCAAAGAAATTTTATATATTTTAATCAATTGTTTTAATCTATTTATCGAGGGGTTATTTGCCACACCTCTAATATTCAAATATAAATAACTATCCATTAAAACCTAATTTATGTTGTGATCTTGTTGTGCATTTTGACTTATATGTTTTATCTAAATATTTTCTCATATTCCTAGCACTCTTGGGTGAAATTGATTGTGATATTTCATTATATTTCCCTTGCTTACCAAGTTGCATAGCCATTCTTATTATGGCTTCCATGGATTGATCACTAGTGAGTTTTTTACAATTTTGCTCATACAATGCTAAATCATCTTTAACTTCTTCTATATTAATTCCTTCCTTTGCTTCTAGAATACCGAATGGGGGGCAACTTAATACTTCTGGTTCTTCTTCCGGGAAATCAAGGAGATCTTCATCTATCCAACTATAATCCTCTAATTTTTCTTTTAACACCCTTCTAGTTTTATTTTTTCTACCTCTCCTCCTACTAACTTTAACTTCCTCCCAACCCTCTTCCTTATTCTCTTCATTTCTTATCTCTAAACTTACTTCTATATTACTTCTACCCTCCTCCATATTTAAAAAATAATTTTCATTCTCCCTCCTACTCCCCTCTTCTTCAACCTCTAAATCTTGAATTTTTCAATGTTTCGGGCCCTCAACCTTTTTCCTTATCCATTTTTCAACCCTACTTCTTCTACCTTCCTGCCATTGCACCTCACTTATATATTCTGTTCCCATTTTTCACACGACCATGTCGTGCCCAAGTCTTTTACAGGTAAGGCAGTAAGGGGGCGAATTTTCAGGTATAACCGTTTGCCAAAACTCCTAATTCTGCCCATCTTCCCCTTCGCCTATCCATATTCTGCTAGGGGGAAGTGTGAGGAGGTTACACACTTACACTCCACACAGACGCGAGCTTGGCTTGGTCGTGTCATAGAAACAGTGGCCTCATAACGAATCAATGGTTTGCCCAAACAAGGAGAGATAGCATGGAGAGAATGAGCGTCAAACAAATATATAGGGAGGTTCGGCAAAGAGAACCATACCCGGGCAAGGGGAGCCTCCTCCGTGGGACTGAAGTTCTTCGTCCATCTTTGCACTCGAATAGGATAACTGTTTACTTGCCAAACTCCTCTATGCCATAAGCGATAGAAGTCCTCGTTCGAAAAACTCTGCAAAAAAACATGGAGTGCATCGTAATCTGCCAACTTTACCTTACCCGTGAGCTTTAGAAAGGAGTAAATTGAAGTATTTCGCTCGGGCGAGGCCTGGCGTGGGAGAACTTCCCAACGAGCATGTGTTCATAAGGCGCTTGTAACTTCCTCATCTCTTCAGTTGAAAATATGATAAAGGGACACCTGTGTTTTTTTTCGAATGAGCGTGAGGGAGGTGTGGGCTCCTTTGTTATCAAGGCAAAAGACTTATTTTTTGAAAATAAGCCGTTTTGCTCCATTTTCAGCTTGAAAGTAGCTTGATTTGAGCAAAAATGGGGGTTTTCTCTCTCTAGAAATGAGATTTCTCTCTCCTATTCTTCTTCTTCTTCTTCTTCTTCTTCTTTTTCTTCTTCTTCTTTTTTTAAAAGGTGTTAATTAATTATAGCCCTCTCTTTTGGCGGAGGAATACCATATTTACAAACTAGCATCTACCCTTTAATCCCCTTACACCCTTTACTCAATCCTAACTAATTTAAAATAAATAAAATTCAAATCTAATGGAATCTTATATATACGAACACTTGATTGTGAATTAGATAATTGTATCTTCCTTCAGTCTTGATGTTCCTTCCTTTGTTTGTCTCTTAATGAAGAATTTTCCAGCCTTTGCTTGTTCCAATAGTGTGTCCAAGAGGCTTGATCCGTATGTTCTTTACCATTTAAGAGTGTAAGATGGCCTTCTCACGTTCCTCCCTTTTTTAATTAATCTCTCCACTATTCCTGCATCCAAAAACAAATTCCAGCATAGGGTATATCTCTCCTTTATACCTGGAGTTCATTGCTGCATCCCAGCACCTTTATGCTCCACTTTATCCCCCATAACCGCTTCCTTTCGCTGCCTCATAAGCGTGTATGAGCCTTGGCAATTCTGGATTTTGCTTCTTTAAATGGCAGCAAGACCTAATCTATACCCAACTATCTAATGTTCTAATAACCTAATTAATTAACACATGACCTTGCAACATTGTTCCCATAAACATAAACATTACATTTAAACATACAATAAACATAGACATACAATAAAAGAGGTTTAGAATGCATGAACCAACAACCCTTGCCTTCCAATGATTCCTTTAAAGCTTTGAGTGGGCTACGCTGCTAAGAAAACAAATACATATACCATATTTCCAAGAGAAACCCATTCTTTAAAATTAACCTTCCTTCTTCTATTACGCCTATATAATCTAATTTTTATTTTAACTACCACTCACTTTCTACCCTTTCTAACTTTTACATAGGAAAAATCATTCTTGTCTAGTTCCACTAGACCTTTTATTTTTGCCGGCAAAGTATCCTCATCATATTCTGCTTCTCCGTTTTGCGATTCTATCTTGGCATGATGAGAACCCAGTGTGCATGCAATGTGATAGAGAGCATATTTATCAAAAAAATGAATCGGTAACATGGGCAACAGAAGCCATACCGAAGCTAGGGAGGATTCCTCCTTTGTGGAGAAGTTGGGCTATCACTTAAATATCCTCATGGGATATCCCATTATGTACCAGGCGCCTTTCAACCATATGCGATGGAAGTCTTCTTCACAATATAGTTGAAGAAGAAAATGTTTATCATCGATGAAGCCTATTTTTATCAATGTTTTCAATTTCAGAGAGTTCAAAAATGCACGAACTTCATCAATTTGTGGTCGACCATGCGAGAATTTACCCACCAAAGTATATTTGTGAGGTTCCGTGAGCCTTTGCAAGTCTTCTGTCGAGAACAGAATCGAAGAATTCTCCAGGTTTTTTGCGTCAAAACCCGAAGGGGATGACACTGTAGGCACGGTCTTTTTAATAATGTAGGAGAAAGATCTCTTATTCTATAAGTAATCGATTCCCTTGAAAATCAGCCTAAAACCCACTTCTTCTTCACCAAAATTTGAACTTTCACTCTCTAGAAAGCTTTGTTTCTCTCTCTAGAGTTGAGAGTGTTTTTTGAAAAAAAAGACATTCCTCTTCTTCCTCTTCTTCTTCTTCTTCTTCTTTTTTATTTTTTATTTTTTTTTAAAAAAAGGTGTTTATTAATTATATCCCTCTCTTTTGGCGGAGAAATACCATTTTTACAAACTAGCATCTACCCTTTAATCCCCTTACACCCTTTACTCAATCCTAACTAACTTAACATAAATAAAATTCAAATCTAATGGAATCTTATATATACGAACACTTGATTGCGAATTAGATAATTATATCTTCCTTCGGTCTTGATGTTCCTTCCTTTGTTTGTCTCTTAATAGACAATTTTCCAGCCTTTGCTTGTTCCAGTAGTGTGTCCAAGAGGCTTGATCCGTGTGTTCTTTACCATATAAGAGTGTAAGGTGGCCTTCTCATGCTCCTCCCTTTTTTAATTAATCTTTCCACTATTCCTGCATCCAAAAACACATTCCAACATAGGGTATATCTCTCCTTTATACCTGGAATTCATTGCTGTATCCTAGCATCTTTGTGCTCCACTTTATCCCCCATAACTGCTTCTCTTTCGCTGCCTCATAAGCGTGTATGAGCCTTGGCAATTCTGGATTTTGCTTCTTTAAATTGCAGCAAGACCTAATCTATACCCAACTATCTAATGTTCTAATAACCTAATTAATTAACACATGACCTTACAACATTGTTCCCATAAACATAAACATTACATTTAAACATACAATAAAAGAGGTTTAGAATGCATGAACCAACAACCCTTGCCTTCCAATGATTCCTTTAAAGCTTTGAGTGGGCTGTGCTGCTAAGAAAACAAATACATATACCATATTACCCAAAAGAACCCAATTCTTTAAAATTAACCTTCCTTCTTCTATTATGCCTATATAATCTATTTTCTATTTTAACTACCGCTCACTTTCTACCCTTTCTAACTCTTACATAGGGAAAAGCATTCTTGTCTAGTTCCACTAGACCTTTTATTTTTGCTGGCAAAGTATGCTCATCATATTCTGCTTCTCCTTTTTGCGATCCTATCCTGGCAAGATTGTCCGCCTTCTTCTTCTTCTTCTTCTTCTTCTTCTTTTAATTTGTTTTTTATTAATATTAGCCCTCTCTTTTGGCGGAGGAATACCATTTTTACAAGCTACTTCTACCCTTTACCCTGTTACAACCTTGCCCCATTTCTACTGACTATTTTAATATTCTTTCTAGCATTTAATAATATTACAATGAAGAGTCCTACTAAATTCTCATTTGTTCTGCTTGTGAAATCTTCTGTCTCCATCTCTTGGCACACCCTTATGTATTTTCTTCTTTTCCTGCTGTCCATCTACTCTATGCTTTATTTTCCATGTACTCAGCACTAGGTCAGTAACAGAAATATATCCATTTTACAAATTACCTTTGCACCGCTATGCCCCAATTTTCAGCCCTTTATTCTTCCTTCTTACCATCCTTGCCCTTTTCCTTCTATATTGCTGAATCTTTAGGCTCCATCTTGAGTATCATAACTATTCTTTTGTCTTATCTTGGGCCTTTTCAATCTTCTAACTAGCCAATTACTTAGCCTAGAACTTTTCATTTGTTATAGCACATGCATTACATAATTTCATGAAACTTGAGCCTCTAATATATATATAACACCTGACTCTATAAAGCTGATACAGATTCTCGTATTCTTCAAGGTATTTTCGGTTCACCAGGCATGAGGTGATGGACCGATTAGAGCTTTCCTGCAAGTAAAAACAACAAACACAAGCCTAAAAACAGCTTTTACCTTTTCCCTTATTTTACCTTTTATACAAGCTTTGCAGGACAGAAGTTCCCCTTTACTCCGTGATGCCCCAATTTTCCAGCCCTCTCCTTCTATGATTCTGTAATCTTTAGGCTACCATCTTGAGTATCATATCAATTCCCTTTGCCACATCTTGAGCCTTATCAATCTTCTATACTAGACACTTACTTAGCCTAAAGCTTTTTATTTAACATAACACATGCATTGTATAATTACATGTAACTTCAACCTCTAATAACACATGATTAAACCAGAATATGTATATATAACACATGACATTGTAAATCTAACATATATTATTATGATTTTCAGGATATTTTCGCTTCAAAGGGCATGAAGTGATGGACCAATTAAGGCTTTCCTACAAGTAAAAACAACAAATACAAACCACAAAATTCCAGCTCTTACCTTTTCCCTTCTATTTATCTTTTTAGACAAGCCTTGCAAGGACAGAAATTCCCCTGCTGAGTTAGTAGATTTTAATTATTTATCCTACAGTCCTAGGCTGTTTTGATTGTTCTTATGTAAGGAAATGTCATTTTGTCTAAGCATGCTATTCCCTTTAATTTATGTGGCAAGGACTCCTCATCATATTCTTTCTCTTCTCTGGTTGAGCCTATTCTTGATAGACTATCCACTAGATTATTAGCCTCCTTATATATATATGTGTAATTGAAGCTTTCAGCTCATCTAAGAGGCTGAAAATTAATTCTAAATCATCTTCATACTTCCATAAAGTTTTCTTTTTAATTACTATTTCGACTACCTGAACTTGTATATTATTAAAATGTAGCTTCTTACATATCTCTAATCATGATTTCAAGGCTTTAATTTCTGATTCCAAGGCCGAGGAAGCTCTACTGGCACAGGTGAACGCTTTCTTTACTGTCCCTTTATAGTCTCTTATTACTCCTCCTCCTCCTGCTATTCCAGTATCCCTGTTAAAGCTACCATCCATATTAAGTGAAACTTTGCCGAACGGTGGGCTATATGTTTTTAGTTAATTGCTGATTTACTACTCTAAAAGTGAGGTCTCATGTTTTCTCTTCTTCTTCTTCTTCTTCTTCTTCTTTTAAAATGTTGTTTTATTATTAATTATCACCCTCTCTTTTGGCGGAGGAATACCATTTTTACAAACTACTTTTACCCTTATCCCTTTTACACCCACTTTAAACCTAATCTAAAATACAAAAAATAGAATAAAATAAAACTTTCATTTTTAAAATATCCTTCTACTTATCTATTGCCAAGTATTGCTTGTTATACTTTATATCTTTTGGGTTTTTCTGCCAATGCCCTATTTGTATGGGGCCTTCTCTTTCCATTCTTTTAATCTCTCTCCAAGTACTCCCATCTTCTGTCTTCATGAAACTTCCTACCATCTTGAAGTTTCTTCCCATCTTGAAGCTTTTTGAATACTCCCATCTTCTGTCTGTTTCTATGATGAAAATATTTTCGGTTTGATTTATCCCTTTATGCATCTTGAAGCTTCCTTCCATCGCCTCATTCAAGGACTCAAAACTGACTTAGAAACATATCTACTTACATGCTGACTTAAATTACATGCTGACCAACTCCTTACCTGCTGACTTACTCAATTATAACAAAATTTTAAATGCCGACTTCCATGCTTACCATACATGCTGGCTTCCATGCTTACTCAAGGCTTGAGTTGGCATTGACTCAAGGCTTGAGTCGGTATTGACTCAAGACTGACTCGAGACTTAGAAACTTAAAATACTTCTTACATGTTGACTTCCTAACTTTAAGCTACATGCTGATTGAATGCCGACTCTCGTGGCCGACTCAAGACTGACAAACTCAGCACTGACTCTGATAACAGTCTCATGACTAATCAATGCACATGCACAGCCGTAACTGCGATAACTATGAAATAGTTATCATAGCCATAACTGACATCATTGCACATAACAGACACCAGAGAAATACGAAATAGTTCTAAAACACTGCCTCCAAGGCGACTCCTCAAACCAGCCGTTTCCTTCCCTCTCTAGCTTTGTCCAGCCTGCGTTCCTTTCAGTTAACCTTTGCTGAGAACCGCCTTGCTGCAGCTTAACTTAACCTGAAAAAATCAAACCAAGAAACCCTACCAAACAATAATTTTACAAGCTCTCTCCTTATCCGACTTCCCTCAGGACCGGGAAGCTATCTATTTCTTCTCTTATCTCCCTGCCAACTGCAAAAAAAACTAACAAACACTAACAACAATTCATTAGTTAACAATTTTCAGCCCTTTCTAGGGCTTACAAATATCTTCAGCCCTTTATAGGGCTTAAACAAACCCCCTTTTTTTTCAAATTAGTTCATAATTTTTGAAGCCTAATATATGGAAATGCAATTTTATCTAATCTTATTAGACCTTTGAATTTTTCAGGTATATTCTCCCCTCTAAATTCTTGTGATCCTTTTCTCATTCCTTCTTCCGCTAATATATCTGCAATCGTGTTGGCTTCCCTATAAATATGATTTATTTCTCCTTTTATTTCTCTTAAAATGTTTCTAATATTATCAATATCTTCTTCAAATTGCCATAAATATATCTTTCCTTGTACTAGGTCCGCTAGTATTTTTGAATCCACCTGTGCTTGAACCTTTAGGTAATAGTTATCTTTACAAATTTGCAAACCCTTTTGTAGGGCTATAATTTTTGCTTGTAAGGCAGAAGATGATATAGCCCTTGATGTGAACACTTTCAGTACCTTTCCTTCCACATTTCTTATTAATCCTCCTCCACCAGCTTCTCCCATTTCTCTTTTAAAGCTTCCATCAGTATTTAGTGTTAGACTGCCCTGCCCGGGTTTATTCCAATTAACTATTTTAATAGTTGGCATTTTTCTTTCTATTGTTGCAAGGTGCCATTCTTTCATTCTATCCTCCTCTATTTTCATGTTTTTCACTTTTATTGGACTACAAGCCATGATGAATGCACTCTCTTTTTTGATTTCTTCCAAAATGTCATTATGTTCCATTTTTATATTATCATATCTACTTTTGTTTCTAGCTTTCCATATGCACCATAGCGCTATATGTGGAATGTAACTTCTAATCCATTTTAAGATATTATTCTTTGTTTGTTTCTTTGACTAGTTTTCTAGCCTATTTCTTAAATTAATTGTCATTCTTTCAATATCAGCTTCAATTTCTAATTTATTCCACACTTTTATAGCTATTTTACCCTTAGAAAATAGGTGATCCGAGCTCTCTATATCTTGATGGCAGCATTCACACCTGGATGCTAATTCTATGCCCTTCTTCTGAATATTCGCATCTACAGGGACAATGTTTGAAATAATTTTCCACGATAAAACATTTATTTTTTGAGGCAAATCTTTTTCCCAGAGTATTTTTAATTGTAAGGGATTTCTGCTTCGTACTAGCTTATTGGCACTTTTTAATGTGAAGTTTCCGTTTGGATTTAAAGTCCATTTCCACCCTCTTCTCGTTAGTATTGTATGCTTTTACACGCTGTTATGCTGTTCGCGCATCATTTTCCAGCTTCCATACGCTTTTTTTGTATTTTTAAATGCATTATTTCTTAACCCATATTTAGCTTTTACGAATGCCGCCCAGATATTTTCATCTATTTTTATTCCCCACCAATTCTTGCATGCCCACGCTTTGGCTATATCTTTTAGGCTGATCAAGCCTAATCCTCCCTCCTCTTTTGGGTAACATAAATCTCTCCATTTTTTCCAGTGCAGCTTATTCTTCCCTTCTCTTTTCCCCCATAGAAAATTATCCATTTCTCTTTCTAATTTTTTAATAATTATATTTGGAGGAATTGTCGTCATTAGAATATGTATTAATGAACTATGTAGCACATGGGTAATTAGAATAGTTCTTCCTGCCATATTTAATAAGTCTTCTTTCCAGCCGGCAATTTTATTCTTTATCTTGTCCAATAAAAAGGAAAAATATTCCTCCTTTACCCTTCCTTCATAAATTGGACATCCTAGATACATTAATGCTCCTGTACACTGCACAAATCCTGTGACCCTTTTAATCCTGTGAGCAATGTTTTCTGGTGCTTTAGCTGCTATTACAAATTGACATTTATTCTTATTAAGCTTTTGGCCTGTTTCTTCTTCTTGTGTTTGTATAAGCTCCATCAAGTTTTCTATTGATTTGCTACTGGCATTTGTGAATATGATCACATCATCAGCGTATGCCAAGCACCATATTAATGGCATATCTTTGGGCTGTCTGTAGGCTAAGATGCTGCCATTTCTAACCTTCTCTTTTAAGTTTACTATAAAAAGATATAAATAAATATTAAAAAAAGAGGGAGACAATGGGTCCCCTTGCCTGAGACCTCTGGTTGGTTTAAATTCTTCACCTACCTGACCATTTATAAGAATTTTAACCCAAGCACTAGATATACATCTATATATAATATCTATCCAAAATTCTGAAAACCCCATTTTTCTGATTATATAGCAAAGTATATTCCATTCTACTTTATCAAATGTCTTAGCTAAATCCAGTTTCATTATTACATTGTGACCTCTGACCTTAGTCCCTATATCTCTTATCATTTTCGATGTTAAATTAATGTTTTCAGTTATCAAGCTATTTTTAACAAAACCTGCTTGTTCCGGCTCTATTATGTTTGGTAATATCTTGCTCAATCTTTTCTGTAACAATTTGGCTAATATTTTATATATGGTATTACATAAACTAATTGGCCTGTAATCTTCTCCTTTTTGAGGATTTATTTTCTTACGTATCAAAACTATGTATGAGCTGGACCATGTTTTTGAGATTTTCGCACCTGCGAATATCCAGTTAATAGCTGCTAAAACATCTTTTTTGATTATATTCCAGCTTCGTTGGAAAAATTCGTTATTCCAGCCGTCTGGTCCTGCTGTGCTATCTTTATTTGCATTAAATACTGCATCCTTCAATTCTTCTTCTTCTTCTTCTTCTTCTTCTTCTTCTACTTTTTTAAAAAGGTGTTTATTAATTATAGCTCTCTCTTTTGGCGGAGGAATACCATTTTTATAAACTAGCATCTACCCTTTAATCCACTTACACCCTTTACTCAATCCTAACTAACTTAACATAAATAAAATTCAAATCTAATGGAATCTTATATATACGAACATTTGATTGTAAATTAGATAATTGTATCTTCATTCGGTCTTGATGTTCCTTCCTTTGTTTGTCTCTTAATGGACAATTTTTCCAGCCTTTTCTTTGTTCCAGTAGTGTGTCCAAGAGGCTTGTTCTGTGTGTTCTTTACCATATAAGAGTGTAAGATGGTCTTCTCATGCTCCTCCCTTTTTTAATTAAGCTCTCTACTATTCCTGCATCCAAAAACACATTCCAGCATAGGGTATATCTCTCCTTTATACCTGGAGTTCATTGCTGTATCCCAGCATCTTTGTGCTCCACTTTAACCCCCATAACCATTTCTCTTTCGCTGCCTCATAAGCGTGTATGTGCCTTGGCAATTCTGGATTTTGCTTCTTTAAATGGCAGCAAAACCTAATCTATACCCAACTATCTAATGTTCTAATATCCTAATTAATTAACACATGACCTTGCAACATTGTTCCCATAAACATAAACATTACATTTAAACATACAATAAACATAGACATACAATAAAAGAGGTTTAGAATGCATGAACCAACAACCCTTGCCTTCCAATGATTCCTTTAAAGCTTTGAGTGGGCTGCGCTACTAAGAAAACAAATACATATACCATATTTCCCAAGAGAACCTCATTCTTTAAAATTAACCTTCCTTCTTCTATTACGTCCATATAATCTAATTTCTATTTTAACTACCACTCACTTTCTACCCTTTCAACTCTTACATAAGGAAAAGCATTTTTGTCTAGTTCCACTAGACCTTTTATTTTTGCCGGCAAAGTATACTCATCGTATTCTGCTTCTCCTTTTTTGCGATCCTATCCTGGCAAGATTGTCCACCGGGGTATTTAGCTCCCTATATATATGTAATATTGATGCATTCAATTCTTTTATGAAATTCAATATAATTTCTAACTCCTCTTCATATTTCCAAAGAGATATTTTCTTTGTTACTAAATTAACTAATAACATTGAATCTACCTGTATTTGAATATTCTTATAGTTTAATTTTTTGCAAACACTTAAACCTATATTTAATGCCCTAATTTCTGATTGTAGAGTCGAGGCTGCTACACTAACTGTGGTGAAAGCTTTCATTATTGCTCCTCTAGGATCTTTTATTAACCCACCTCCCCCTGCTATTCCTGTGTCCCTATTAAAGCTTCCATCCGTATTTAGGGAGAGTTTTCCTTCCAGAGGTCTGTGCCAAGAGATACTTTTCGCCCAATATTGTTTACTTATTTTTATATTAAAGATCCATTCCCTTTCCTCTTTCTTTTCTCTGTCTATTTTATTTACAATTACAGGATTAAAATTTGATAAGTTACTTACTTCCTGCCTAATTTCTTGTGATATTTCATTTATGTCCATTTTCTTTTATTTAAATCTACTCCTATTTCGAGCCTTCCATAGACACCATATTATTACATGTGGTAAATACATATTAAGCCAAATTCTAGTAGGATTAGTAGAAGTTACTTTTTCCCATTTTTTAATTTGTTCTATTAAATTGTCTTCTCCATTAACGATTTGCTTTGTTTCATCAAATTTCTTCCAAACTTGCATGGCAATTTTACCTATTGAAAATAGGTGATCCATTGATTCTTCTTCCTCAAAGCAGCATTCACATCTAGACACCATTTTAATGCCCTTTCTTTGAACATTGGTATCAATAGGTATAGCATTTGCTATTACTTTCCATGCTAGCGAGCACATTTTCTGTGGGATTCCTTCCTTCCAGACCCATTTAGATACAGATTGAACGGGCTTTTTTTTCCTAATCAATTCCTTTACCGATTTAAGTGTAAAATTACCATGTGGTGTTAGGATCCATTTCCAGCCACTCTTTTTTAATATTGAATAAGATTCTACTTTCTCCCTCTGTTTTTCCAAAGCTTTCCAATTGTTTGAAACTTTCTTAGGATGCTTTTTATCTAAATATCGTGCCTTCATATATTTTGCCCAAATCCATCATTCTCTTTCAGCCTCCGCCATCCTTTGTAGTCCCATGCGGTGGCCATATCTTGTAAAGAAATTATACCTAGTCCTGCTTCTGCTTTTGGATAACAAATATCAGCTCAATTTTTCCAGTGAATTTTATTCTTCCCATCTTTTTTGCCCCATAAGAAATTTTCCATTTCTGTTTCTAATTTATTTGTGAATTTCTTCGGAGGATGTATTACAGATAGGATATGAACCAACGTGCTTTGTAGTACGTGCGAAATTAATGTGATCCGTCCCCCAAATCCTAATAAGTCCTCTTTCCAGCCTGCGATTTTTTTCCTCATTTTTTCTTGCAGTGGTGCTAAATATTCCTTTCTCAATTTTCCTTCAAATATTGGGCAGCCTAAATAAATTAAAGCTCCGTTATTTTGAGTGAAACCAGTTATATTTTTAATTTTATTTATATCTTTCTCCGAAGCTTTTTTTCCTAGTATAAACTGGCACTTCTTTTTATTTACAACCTGACCTGTTTCTAATTCAAATAATTGTAATAATTATATAAGATTCATTATAGATACTTTACTTGCATTTGTATAAATTATTAGATCATCAGCATAGGCCAAACAACCTATTCTCGGAGTGTTCTTAGGTTGTCTAAAAGGTAAAATTTTCCCTTCCGACATTCTTTTATTTAAGTTAAGAATAAGCAATTCAAGATATATATCAAATAGTAAGGGAGATAACGGGTCTCCCTGCCTTAGGCTTCATTTTGATTTGAATTCTTCACCTATATTTCCATTTATAATAATTCTAACCCAAACATTTGAAACACATCTATAAATTAAATCTATGCATAATTTCGAAAAACCATATTTTCTCAACACAAAGAAAAGTGTATCCCATTCGACCCTGTCAAATGCTTTGGACAAATCCAGCTTAATTGATAGATTATGCCCTCTTGCTTTAGCTGAAATGTCCTTCATCATTTCTGATGTTAACCTTATATTTTTAATCATTAGTCTATTTTTAACGAAACCTGTTTGTTCTTGTGAAATTATTAATGGCAATATATTACTTAGCATGTTCTGTATTATTTTGGCTAAAATCTTATAAATCACATTACATAAGCTTATTGGCCTGAAATCCTCACATATCTGTGGGGCATCTTTTTTAGGAATAAGAACTATGTATGAGTTTTCCCAAGCTTTAGGAATATCTGCTCCGACGAAAAAATTGGCAATCGCTAAAACTAGGTCCTGTTTAATAATGGGCCAATTTAGCTGATAAAAATAGTTATTTCAGCCGTCTGGGCCCGCTGCACTGTCTTTATCAAGACTAAAAACTGCATTTTTCACCTCTTCTTCCTCTAGTATGTTTTCCATCATTTGATTCTGATCTTGTGTAATGGAAGCCATAATCTTCTGTATTAAGGAGTTCCCTTCATGAGGTGTGTGACCACACAAGTGTGATTTAAAAAAATCCTCAAAGAGAATACCAATTTGTTTGTCTTCTTCTATTTATATACCTTCCGTGTTTTTTAAAGCTTTAATTCTTTTTTTCTGAGTTTTTATTTTAGTCATATTGTGAAAAAATTTAGTGTTTCTATCACCTTCTTTTAACCATTTAATTTTTGCTTGCTGTTTCCAAAATATTTCCTCCATGTGTAATTTTAAACTCAATTCAGCTTTAGCCTTATTTAATTCTTGCCTAATCTTATCATCATTTTTATTATCATATTCTATTTCTAATTTTTCTACCTGCTCTTCTGCTTGTTTTATTTTTAGATTTATATTCCCAAAAACTTCTTTATTCCATGATTTTAAATGTTTTTTAAGTCTATTTAACTTGATCATTAGCACCTGCATCGGTTTACCCTGTGCTGATTCTGACCAAGATTCTTTCACCAAATTTTTAAATTCTACATGCTTTCCCCACATATTTTGGAATTTAAAGCTTCATGTGTTCCTTTTATTATTGTGAATTGTTATGAGGAGTGGAGAGTGATCAGAACAGGTTCTACTTAAATGCCTAAGTGTTGTAGACCCATGCGTGGCTACCCACTTGGCATTACACATTACCCTATCCAGTCTAGCCCAGATTGCCCTTCTGTTACCCCAGTTGATACACCAAGTGTAATTTGAACCTATGTAAGCTATTTCCATCAAACTGGATTTAGAGATCACCTCATTAAATTTGAACATGGGGTTACAACTGTTACCCCAGTTGTTACACCAGATTGCCTTTCTGTTACCCCACATTACCCTCATTTAATTCTTATTCTTCTTCTTCTTCTTTTTAAAAAAGGTGTTTATTAATTATAGCCCTCTCTTTTGGCGGAGGAATACCATTTTTACAAACTAGCATCTACCCTTTAATCCCCTTACACACTTTACTCAATGCTAACTACTACTACTACTACTACTTCTTCTTCTTCTTCTTCTTCTTACTCACGATGCAATTACAAAGAAACAAACCTTCGGTTCACGTTAAGGATAACAAAACTGAAATTTATAGAAAAAGAAAAGAATACAGCATCTTTACATTGAAACAGGAAGGCCCAAAGTATTTTTAATCCTCAAACTCATGCATATGATCCAAAAGATAGTTAGTAGCAAGCTCCTTGTTCTTGTTGCAGGCGAAGAAAGCCTCTAGTACAGTGTCACGGTTGAAGCCCATTGCTACAAGCCGTTCTATGGCTTCTCGCTCCTCTGAGTTCACTATCAATGTATGCGGCAAAGATGTAGCAAGTTGTCCCAGCAAATTCCCATCTCTGCCTTCCGAAGGTTCATTAATAAGTTGAAGAAAGTCCCCCTGGTGCTCTTGGATAATCCTCATCAGATTAGGATTTTGTTTTTCTAATTCTTGAAGCATTGGCTGAAGTATCTGAGGGTTAGTCTGCACCATAGCTCTTATTGCTTGTAACTGCTGACTATTCCTTAAAAAATCAAGTGTCCCCACGCCTGTGGCAACAGTGGAAATACGTCTAAAGGATTTGCATTTGGTCCAGTAAAAGAAAATGGCACTGGTGATGCCGACTGTGTTTCATGGACACGAGCCACAATAGTTGTTTGTCCACTACCATGGACACTAGCAACGGCAGGAACATCAACTTGTTCTGGAATGCCCTTTGATCCGAGATGCCCCAATTATATCAGCTTAATGCTGCCTTCTCCCCATCCTTGCCCTTTTCCTTCTGTATTGCTGAAATATTTAGGCTCCCATCTTGAGTATCTTATCAATTCCATTAGCCTCATCTTGATCCTTATCAATCTACTATACTAGACACTTAGCTATCCTAAAGATTCTATATTTAAAATAACACATACATTGTATAAATACATGAAACTTTGACATCTAATAACACAAAATTAAACCAGAAGTTTTTATAACACATGACTCGGTAGGGCTGATACAGATTACAGGATGTTTGACTACAGTAGGGCATGAAGTGGTGAACCGGTTAGAGCTTACCTGCAAGAAGAACAACAAACACAAAACCACAAAAATTCAAGCACTTACCTTTTGCCTTCTATTTTTCTTTTGGACTAGCTTTGCAAGGACATAAATTCCCCTGTAGTGTAAATTTTAAATCTTTATCCTACCTTCCTAGGCTATTTTATTTGTTCTAATATAAGGAAATGCCATTTTGTCTAAGCTTGTTATTCCCTTTAATTTATGTGGCATGGATTCCACGTCATATTCTATCTCTCCTCTAGCTGAGCCTATTCTAGATAGGCTATCCGCTAGATAATTAGCCTCCCTATATATATGTGTAATTGAAGCCTTCAATTCATCTAAAAGGCTGAAAATTACTTCTAGATCCTCTTCATACCTCCATAAGATTTTATTTTTAATTACTATTTCGACTAACAGTTTCTAGTCTACCTGAACTTCTATATTTTTAAAATTTAGCTTCTTATATATCTCTAATCTTGATTTCAAAGCTTTAATTTCTGATTCTAGGGCCGAAGAGGCTCTACTAGATCTGGTGAAAGCTTTCTTTACTGTCTCTTTATGATCTCTTATTACTCCACCTCCTCATGCTATTCCAGTGTCCATGTTGAAACTACCATCCATATTAAGTGAAAATTTGTCAACTGGTGGACGATTCCAATGTATGCTTTTAGCCAATTGCTGATTTATAACTTTAAAAGTGAGGTCTCATGTTTTCTCGAGCTTCTTTTCTTGGTTCTTATTCTCTATTTTTATAGGTTTCATAATAGATATATTACTTATCTCCTTTCTAATAACTTTTATTATTTCTGTTAAATTCATCCTTTTATTTTCAAATTTACTTTTATTTCAAAATTTCCAAATGCACCAGATAATTAGGTGTGGTAATTTCTGATTAAGCCATTTTCTAGTGGGGCATTTCGTATTTTCACTTTCCCATTTTTTAACTTTATCTATTAATCCATCATCTTTATTACTTATTCGTTTTTCCCCCTCCATCTCTTTCCATATTTCCGCAGCAATTGGCCCATTGGAAAATAAATGATCAATTGTTTCAACTGCTTGTGAACAGCATTCACATCTTGATGCCATTTTTATCCCTTTTTTTGTACATTCGTATCTACCGGTATAGCATTCACTAGAGCCTTCCATGTGAATGAGCACATTTTTTGCGGGACATTTTCTTGCCATACCCATTTGAATAAAGTTTGAGCTGGTTTTTTCTTTCTGACCAGATCTTTTGCCGACTTTAGAAAGAAATTTCCTTGTGACGTTAAAGTCCATTTCCAGCCACTCTTCTTTAGCGTGGAGTGTAAGTCTACTATCTCCTTTTCTTTTTCCATTGCATTCCAGCTGTTTGAGGCATTCTTAGGGCTCCTATTCTTATTATCTAAATATTTAGCCCGCATGTATTTAGCCCAATGATTATAACTTTCTTTAAGTCTCCACCAGCCTTTGCAATCCCAGGCAGTGGCCGAGTCCTGTAGGCTCATTAAACCTAATCCTGCTTCCTCTTTTGGATAACAAATGGCTTTCCAGTCCTTCCAGTGTAATTTATTTCTCCCTTCTTTTTTACCCCATAAGAAATTTGCCATTTCCGATTCAAGTTTTTTAATAAATTTTTTAGGGGGATGAATAACTGATAAAATATGTGTTAGTGTGCTTTGTAAAACATGTGAGAGCAACGTTTTCCTCCCCCCAAATCCCAGGAGCTCTTCTTTCCATCCTAATATTTTCTTTCTTAGCTTATCTTGGAGGTAAGTTAGATATTCTTCCTTCAACCTCCCCTCATATATCGGACATCCTAAATACATTAATGCCCCTTTAATTTCTGAAAACCTGTGATATTTTTAATTTTATTTACTAACTTTAATTTTGCATTTTTAGCAAGAATAAACTGACATTTGCTTTTATTTACGATTTGACCTGTTTCTTTCTCAAATATTTGAAGAAGATCCATAAGATTCCTTAATGACGTTGTACTAGCATTTGTAAAAATTATAAGGTCGTCTGCATAGGCTAAACAGCCTATTCTTGGTGTATTCTTTGGTTGTCTGAATGATATTATTTTACCTTCTGTCATTCTCTTATTCAAGTTTTGAATTAATAATTCTAAGTAGATATCAAAAAGAAGAGGAGATAATGGGTCCCCTTGCCTTATACTTCTATTTGGTTTAAATTTCTCACTTATCTTTCTATTTACGATCACTCTTACCCAATTACTTGAAATGCATCTGTATATTGGATCTATGGTAAGCTCAGAGAATCCGAACCTTCTCAGCACAAAACAAAGGGTATCCCATTCTACCCTATCAAAGGCTTTCGATAAATCCAGCTTAACCACTAAATTGTTTCCTCTTGTTTTACCTCCTATTTCTTTCATCATTTCTGATGCAAGTGTTATATTTTCAATCATTAATCTGTTTTTAACGAACCCCGTTTGTTCCTGAGATATTATTGATGGTAAAATTAAGCTTAGTCTATTTTGTAAAATTTTTGCTAATATTTTATAAATAGCATTACATAAACTTATAGGTCTATAATCCCCGCATTTCTGTGGGGTTTCTTTTTTTGGAATTAATACTATAAAATACTTTGCCCATGATTTTGGGATTTCCATCGCTACAAAAAAACTTGCAATTGCAGGGACTAGCTCAGTTTTAACCGTGTGCCAGTTTGACTGGAAAAAATAGTTATTCCAACCTTCCGGTCCTACAGCACTCTCTTTATCCAGGTTGAAAACTGCCGCTTTTACTTCTGGTTCTTCCGGGATCAATTCCATTATATGGTTTTGAGCTTCCATACTGGTTGCCCTAATATCATGCATTAGAGAATTGTCTGCCCTATGTGACTGACTGCATAATTGGTTTTCAAAAATGTTTTTAAAAAGAGTTCCTATTTCCTTCTCTTCTTCTACCCATTTTCCTTCTTTATTTTTTACTCCTTTAATTTTATTCTTTTGAGATTTTATTTTAGTCATATTATAAAAGAATTTAGTATTACGGTCACCATCTTTTAACCATTTAATCTTTGCACGCTGTTTCCAATAAATTTCTTCCATGTGCAATTTCAATCTTAGTTCTCCTTTAGCCTTACTTAGTTTTAACCGAGTTTCATTATTATTAATGTGGTCAAAATCTTGTTCCAACTTAGCTACTTTTTCTTCCACTTTTTTTACTCCTGATTTAAATTTCTGAAAACCTCTTTGTTCCATGTTTTAAGCAAGCTTTTAGTCTCAGAAGCTTAATTATTAGAGCTTGCATCGGCTTGCCCACCACTGGCACTTTCCAAGACTCTTTGACGAGACTTTCATAGCCTGCATGCTTTACCCACATATTTTGGAATTTAAAATTAGACGTGTTTCCATGATTCCTTTGTATTGTGATAAGTAGTGGGCTGTGATCAGAGCATGTTCTATTTATGTATCTTAACCCCGTAGTCCCTTGTGAGGAGACCCACTTTGTGTTACACATAACCCTATCTAGGGGAGCCCAGATATCTCCCCTTTTTCGCCAATTGTTACACCAGGTGTATCTTGAGCCTGTGAAATCTATTTCTATTAGATTGGTAATGGTTATTGTATCATTAAATTGATTCATGGCTACCTTATCCGGAGGTTTACCACCTTTCTTCTCTAGATGACTTCTAATTATATTAAAGTCCCCTCCTATTATCCAAGGAGAGTTTCTGCTTGCTATATCTTTCATCTCCTCCAATAAAGCCAACCTAGATTGTTTATCATTTTTAGCATACACTGCTGAAATTATTCGATCTGTGTTCTTATCTAATTTTAAGTGTACGATTTGTTTAGTATCTTTTAATATTTCGATTTCCAGCTTATTGTGCAATAGAATCCAAAGTTTGTTATTTGAGTTAGCATACGCATTTTTAAACCCTAAACTTTCACTATATTTAATTAATTGATCTTGCATGACCATTGGCTCGGCAATGACCACTAAAGATATTTTATTTTCTTTAATTAATAATCTTAATCTATTTATCGTGGGGCTATTAGCTATTCCCCTAACATTCCAATATAGGCATCTATCCATTAAAACCTAATTTGGCTTAAGCTCTAGTAGAGCAATTAGATTCATAAATCATATTGGTATATTTCTTAATGTTACTTACTATTTTAGGAGTGTGAGTAATTTCATGCATAATCTCATTATATTTTACATGTTTCCCAAGCACCATGACCATGTGCTTCAAGGCCTCCATAGATTGAGTCCTTGAGAGATTCCCCCAATCTTCATTGTAGATAGATAAATCATCCTTGGCTTTCTCCTCAAGCTCCTCTTGAGATACATCGCCCTTATTAATTGAAGGGCAACTAAAAATTACCGATTCATCTTCAGGGAAGTTCAGAAGATCCTCTTTTATCCACCCATAATCTTCAAGTTTTTCTTTCAAAACAATTCTAGTTCTAGATCTTTTTTTGTGTTTTCTCCTATGTTTTACCTCCTCCCAACCTTCATTCAAACTAACCTCCTTCTCTACCTCCAAGTTAACCTCTGCTGGAATTGCCTCTACTTGATTATTCTTTGAGTATTCTACTGAAAAACGTGGGTCTCCTCCACTGTCCAGACCTTCCAGTTCTACAGTCGGCTGGATATTGTGTGTTTTCCGCGAGTTGTGAAGAGAGGCCTCCTCTTTCCTTAGCCATTGGATTACCTTATTACCTCCTCCATCCTGCCGCTGCCCGTTGTTCTTCTCCTCTTCCCCCGCCTTGCACGAGATAGTTTCATGCCCGAGCCTCTTGCAACTTAGGCAGTAAGAATGAAGGCTTTCGGGGATGACTATTTGCCAAAACCCCTCGGCCTGCTCACCTTCACCACTTTCTATCCATAGCTTGGTAGGCGGCTTAGTCAAGAGATTAAGCTCAACACATACACAAGCTTTGTTCGGCCTTGACATGGCTACTGTGGCTTCGTCCCTTAACATGGGTTTTTCCAAGCACGACGATATAGCATAGAGAGAATGTTCAGAGAATAAATGTAATGGCAGAAACGACAATGTAAACCATACCGGGGCTATAGGCGCCTCTTCCAGAGGAGTGAAATCATTTGTCCACTTCAGTATACGCATGGGGAAGCCGTCGACCTGCCATAAACCACGCTGCCATAGGCGATTTTGGTCCTTCAGTAGAGAGCATTGCAGCATCACTTGTTTAGCGTCGAAGTCAGCAAACTTCACCTTCCCCTTAAGCTTTAAAGTGGCGATAAATTTTTGAACTCCTATCGCTCGAGGTTTTCCGTGGGAGAACTTACCGATGAGCGTGTATTCGAACGGTTCTAGGAGCCTTTGAGTTTCTTAGGCAGAGAAGATGATAACCAGGTGCCCATTTTTGTTCTCGTGAGTTCGTAATATCGGCACGGTCCCTTACAAAATCAAGGCAAATGACTTATTATTTAATAATAAGTCGGTTTGCTCCATTTTCACCTTGAATAGAGCTTGATTTGAGCAAAAATGGATAGTTTCTCTCTCTAGAAAGTGGAATTTTCTCTCTCTAGAGTTGACAGCGTTTTTTGAAAAAATGAACCCTTCTTCTTCTTCTTTTTAAAGGTTGTTTTATTAAAATTAACACTCTCTTTTGGCGGAGGAATACCTTTTTTACAACCTACTTACTTGCTACCCAAAGCCCCTTACACCCATCTAACCGCCTATATACCTCTATCTAATAAACAAGTATTGCAATTTAGAAATTCACATTATTTTGTGAATTTATTTATCTATAAGCTGTATTTCTGTTGATGCTATGATTTCATATATATATCTTTGTGTTGCTCCCGTTAGCCTTTTTTATGTCTTTCGGTAGTCATTTGTGTTCACCTCTCACCTATTTAAGTATCTCGAGTTTTATTTTATGCCTACTTGATGAGTATTTGTGACTTCTTTTGGAGCTTTATGCCTTATGGTGAATGTCCTCCCTTCGATGATCTTGGAAGACAGCTTCCTCCACAATCTTTCTACATCTTCTTTTCTTTAACTTTCTCCCAATGCTCCTTCCTTTAATATGTGTTTCTATTGCTCCACTTTGCTTTGATCTTTGTACCTTGTTCCAGCTTTGATGTCCACAATAGTCATAACCATCTAATACTAGACACTATGTTACATGATTACTGAATAAATAACATAGACTGCCAAATTATCCCAACGTCAACAAGACAACCTTAACTATAACACAGACTTCCAAGTAACATAGACTCTAGACCCTGAAAAAAATTAAAATCCACAGCCACAAAGCTACATTTCTGCTTGCTTAAACCTTGTTGATTCTGCCTGCAAAAAAACTTATAAAAAAAACTACATTCATATATATTCTATTACTGCTCAGTGCCCCTTCTTCTTACTCTTTTGATGCTGAGCTCGTCACACTCTAATCTTAATAGTATACATGTTAGAACTATTAGAGAAAAGGGGAGAAAAATAGAGAGAAACCAGAAAAACACAAAAACCAGAAAAAAAGAAAAAAGATAGAAAATACCAGAAACAACCTTGCCGAGAATTCATACCTTATGTATTCTGATCTGTTTTTTGAAACACCCCACACGACCGAGGCTAAACAGATTATGCCATGAACATGCATATGAAATATAAAAAATTCCAGAGATCTTATTCTTTAATTTTCCTTATATATGGAAATTCCTCACTATCTAACTTTATTATTCCTCTATATATTTTCGGTATATTATCTTCAATATAGTTTTGATGTCCTTTGTTTTTACCTTCTTTTGAAAGTTTATCCGCTAAAGCATTAGTTTCCCTGTAAATATGTCTAACCGTAAGATCCAATTTATTTATATCTTTCAGTATATCTTCTATTTCATCCTCATATTTCCACATTATTGTTTTTTTATTAATTAGATTCACTATAATTTATGAGTCTAATTGAACATTTATCTTTTTTATACCTTTCTCTATGCATATTTTTAATCCTTCTCTTAGCGCAAGAATCTCTGCCTGCAAAGCCGAAGATGCTTGAAATTTCCTTGTGAAAGCTAATATTAGCCCTCCTTCCGAGTTTCTTATTTCCCCGCCCCCTCCTGTTATTCCCATATTTCTATTAAAGCTACCATCTGTATTTAAAACCAGTCTTTCTTTAGAAGGTTTTTTCCATATTGTTTTTATTATTTTAAACCGTTTTTGATGTAGAGTTTTTAAATTCCGAAATTTTATCGTGTCATTATCTAAACTTTTATCTATTATTTTTATCGAAGCTAATTCAGAAATTCTACTGGTTTCCTCTTTAATATCTTTCCATATGTTTTCAATTGATATATCTTGCCCCTCAAATCTACTTTTGTTTCTGGCTTTCCAAATGCACCAGATAGCTATTAACGGAATATTGTATTTAATCCATTTCTGTGCTGAATTCGTAACCTTCAATTTAATCCATTTTTTTAATCTGCATTCTAGAAAAAGATTTTCATATTTTATTAGAAATTCAGTTCCTAGTCTATGCCAAATTTCTGCTGCTACCTTGCCATATGAGAAGAGGTGATCCAGAGTTTCCATTTCTTCTCTGCAACAATCACATCTAGATGCTAATCGAATTCCTTTCTTTTTTAAATTATTGTCTATTGGTATAATATTCGACAAGACTTTCCACATAAATGTTTTACTTTTTTGTTGATTGTCGTTATTCCATATCCATTTAAACAATATTTTTTCATCATGTTTTTTTCTAATCACATTTTTGACCGACTTAAGAGAAAATATTCCTTCTAAGCTTAGATTCTATCTCCATCCTTTTTTGGTTTGCTTTGAGCGTTTTTCAACTAAGTCTCTTTGCTTAAGCATTTGTGTCCAGACTTGTGTATTCCTCCTTGTCTCTTTTACTTTATTAATCTCATTATTTATACAATATTTTGCCCGCATAAATTCTGACCACAAGATGTCATTTTCCTTCATCTTCCACCATCTTTTACTTGACCATGCTTTGGCTAAATCATTTAAATTGATAAAGCCTAAGCCTGCTTCCTGAACTGGGGAACATAAATCCCTCCATTTTTTCCAATGTAATTTATGTTTACCTTCTTTTTTTCCCCACAAAAAATTAGCCAATTCCTTTTCAATCCTCTTAATAAACTTATCCGGTGGCTGAACTATCATAATATTATGCATTAAAGAACTTTGTAAAACATGCTTAATTAAAGTTATACTCCCCCCATATTTAGATATTCTTCCTTCCAGCCAGATATTTTCTTATTTAATTTATTTATCAAAAATTCAAAGTATTCAGTTTTTAGTCTACCTTCGTAGATTGGACAGCCCAAGTAAATAATTTCTCTTTTTTTATGCGAGAAACCTGTTATATTTTTAATTTTATGAATTAACGCAATGGAAGATTTGAAAGAAAGCATATATTGACATTTATTTTTATTTAATTTCTGTCATGTTTCTTTTTCCTTGCATTTTAATAAATCCATCAGATTATTTAGAGATCTACTACCTCCATTGGTGAATATCATTACATCATCTGCATATGCTAAACAACACACCATAGGAGTGTTATTAGGCTGTCTAAAAGTACCTATTTTACCCTTGAGCATTTTATCTTTGATATTTACTAATAATAATTCCAGATAAATGTTAAATAATGAGGAAGAAAGTAAATCTCCTTGTCTAAGACCTCTAACCGGTTTCACTTCTTCTCCTAGTTTACCATTAATAATGACTCTCACCCATGTGTTAGATAAACATCTATATATTAAATCTATTAAGGTTTCAGAGAAACTCATCTTGCGCATGATAAAACAAAGGATATCCCATTCCACCTCGTCAAATGCCTTTGATAAATCTAATTTTATAATTACATTATTTCCTCTTGTTTTAGTACCTATTTCTTTACTCAATTCTTTTGCCAAACATACATTTTCCATTATCAATCTATTTTGCATAAAACATGTTTGCTCTTTTGAGATAATTTTAATAAGACAATTAGCTAATCTACTTTGTAATATTTTAGCTAGTATTTTATATATTGAGTTACCGAGACTAATTGGTCTAAAATCCTCCCCTTTTTGTGGATTTTCCATTTTTGGAATGAGAACTATATGAAAGCTTCCCCATTTTTTTCCTATTTCAGCCCCTCAAAAGATACTGATCACAGCTTTTATTAAATCTTCTTTTATTATATGCCAACATTTTTGATAAAAATAGTTATTCCATCCATCCGGGTCAGCTGCACTATCCTTATTCATGCTAAACACTGATGTTTTAATTTCTTCTTCTTCAAAAAATTTTATTAACATATTATTATCCTATGAATTAATTTTCTTATCTAGGTTTTGTTTAAGTGTATTTCCTATAAGGTTACTTTTACCACATAATTGCTTTTCAAACAGCTTAGTAAAATAATGTTGTATCTCTATCTCTTTATCCACCCATACATTTTCATCATTTTTTATGCCCATGATTCTATGTTTCTGATTTTTAACTTTAGCTATTCTCTGAAAAAATTTAGTATTTTTATCTCCCTCTTTAAGCCATTTTTATTTTGCTTTTCGTTTCCAAAAAACTTGTTCCATTAACAATTTTAGTTTTAATTCAGCTTGTGCCTTATTTAATTCACTTCTTTCATTTGCACTTTGATTATTTTCATACTGTAGCTCCTTTTCTAAAACTAAATCCTCTGCCTGTTTTATGTTTTTATTTATATTCCCAAATTCTTCTTTATTCCATTTTTTTAACACTTCTTTTAATATTTTTAGTTTATTATTTATAACTTGAACAGGATTTCCAGAAAATTCTATTTTCCATGATTCCTTTACAATATTTAAAAAATTATGATGAAAGCACCAAGTATTTTGAAATCTAAAGGAACTATTTGATAAAGGAATATTTTTAATTGTGATCAATAAAGGACTATGATCAGAACATGTCCTATTGAGATGTTTAACTTTAATCGAACCAAATTGTTCTAACCATTTAAAGTTATATAGCACTCTGTCTAGTCTAGCCCTTATAGTACCCTTGTTTTTCCGATTATTACACAAAGTAAATTGAGAGCCTAAAAAGTTAGCCTCCATTAAGTTAGCTTTGTTTATAATTTCATTAAACTGAGAGACAGCACTCTTGTTTGGAGGTCTGCCTCCCTTTTTTTCTTTAAAGCTTCTAATTATATTAAAATCTCCACCAATAATCCATGGTTTATTTTCTTTTTTCTATTCTCTCCATTTCTTCTCATAATTCTTTCCTCTCTTCTCTTTTATTTTTAGCATAGATTACTGTAATTATTTCATTCTCCTCTTGGTTTAGACAGAAATTTATATATTGCTCAGTTTGCTTTAAGATTTTTATGTTTAATGAATTTTTCCATAAAACCCAAATTTTACCATTTTTATTTACAAAACCATTCTCAAATCCTAAGATTTTTTTATTTTCTTCTAGTTGATCTTCACCAATCATTGGTTCCGCTAACATAATGAGATTTATTTTATGTGTGTATATCAATTTTTTTATTCTATTTCTTGAGTGAAGATTTGCAACTCCCCTGATATTCCAGTAAATACAATTAAACATTGTTTGCCGATTAGCTTGCGCTCTAGTTACACATTTTGTGTCATATGTTTTGTTTAGATATTTTTTCATGTTTCTAGGTTTTTTTAATGAACTTAATTCTCTATGTTTCTCTCCTTTCCAATCCCTACCCAATTGAATTGACATTATTTTAATTTCTTCAATTGCCCATTCTTTGTTTCCCATATTCTGCCTAAATTTTTCTATGTTTATATCATCCTTAGTGAATTTTAAATTCTGCTCATTTTCATCTTCATTCGTATATAGAGAAGTTGAGCTTCTTACCTCAATTCCTTCCTCCGAGAAATCTTCTATACCTGCTGCCCAAGCCTTGTTTTTTTGTTGTTTGTTTTTTATTTGCATTCTTGTTCTCCTATTCAAAGTTGCTATTTTTTTAAACAATTCTGATCTATCAACTTCCATTATATTCTGCTCTTCCTCATTGTTTTTCTTGTATTCAATAAGTTTATTTTCATCTTGTTCATTATTCTGTGTTATGGGGAGCTCAATATTCTGTTCTTCTAGCGTAGGTTTTTTTTTGATATCTTACTACCTTTTTTCCTTTCCCAACCTCCACCCTTCTTTCCTCAACCTTCTGGTCATAATCTGCCCTTCTCTTATTCACAATGCATCTCTCAATATCTTGTCCCATTTTCTTACAGCATTTGCAATATGCTGGAAGGTTCTCTGGGACTACCTGCTGCTAGAAACCTTCTCCATCAGGGAGACCTATCCATATCCGGCTAGGTAATGGTTTCTGGAGGTCCACTGCAACACAAATACGGGCAACACTAGGTCTTGAAAGTGTGGCAGTAGCACCATCGAGAAGAAGAGGAGAACCCAGTGTGCAGGCAATATGATATAGGGCAAATTTATCAATAAAATGAATCAGTAACACAGGTAGTAGAAGCCATACCGGAGTTATAGAGGATTCCTCCTTAGTGGAGAAGTTAGGCGACCACTTGAACATCCTCATGGGATATCCCATGATGTACCAAGCACCTTTCAGCCATATGCAATGATAATCTTCTTCACATAATAGTTGAAGTAGAAAGTGTTTATCGTCGATGAGGCCAATCTTTATCAACGCTTTCAAATTCAGAGAGTTGAAAAATGCACGCACTTCATCAATTTGTGGTCGACCGTGTGAGAATTTGTCCACCAAGGTATATTTGTGAGGTTCCATGAGCTTTTGAAGGTCCTCTGCCGAGAACAGAATCGAAGGATTCTCAAAATTTTTTGCGTCAAAACCTGAAGGAGATGACACTGTAGGTGCGGTCTTTTTAATAATATAGGAGAAGGATTTCTTATTCTCTAAGTAATCCATTCCCTTGAAAATCAGCTTAAAAAAACCTTCTTCCTCAAAATTTCAACTTTCTCTCTCTAGAAAGGTTTGTTTCTCTCTCTAGAGGTTGAGAGCGTTTTTTGAAAAAAAAGAGTTCTTCTTCTTGTTCTTATTAAATTTATACCCTCTCTTTTGCCGGAGGAATACCTTTTTTTACAAACTATTAGCTATCCTTTACCCCTTTACACCCTTCCAATTCAATAAATTTATTAGGAGCCTATTTCTATCCTTCTAGGAACACTTTATGAGATATATAAATTCTCTTAATTTTAAAAGCTGATTTGTTGTTTCATTTCCTTGCTTTTCTGCCTAATTTCTGTTTCTTTCACTCTAGTGTAGCGAATCTGCTCCTCCCTATTCTTAATCTTTGTGTTTCCTCATTAGCATCCTTTTCCTTGTTAACTCCCTTCTCTCAGCCACTCTTTATCCTTCAACTCACCACTTCATACCCTACAAAAAGAATGCAAACAAAGCAGAAAAAAAACCAGCTATCCCCTTACCTTTTGACTTGCCCTAGTCCATTGTTGCAGGAGTTATTGCTGCCTTTTCCTGGCCCTTTCCTTGCTCCATTATGTTGCAAACTTATACCATGACCTACAATCTTGACCTCATCCACTACCGTTTCTCATACAACCACAAAAACCTCCCATCCTAGGCATATTCACTGTTCATTTGTTTAAAAGCATACATTTGTCTAAGTTACAGACATATCCTAGACCTACATAAAATAAATCCAAATAAAACTATCTCTTGCATTTCTTCCCAGCTCCTTTGAACCTTTCGCTTCCCCTCCATGAGTTGATTTTACTTTACCCACAGCTACCTGCACCTCAAGAAAACATGACACACTACACATAATCAGCACAAAACGTACCTTTCTCGGGATATGAACCCTGTATTCTCCAGCCATTGCTGTCTCTTTCTATGTTTTTTCTTCTTCTTCTTCTTCTTCTTCTTCTTCTTCTTTTAAATTTGTTTTTTATTAATTATAGCCATCTCTTTTGGCGGAGGAATATCATTTTTACAAGCTACTTCTACCTTTTACCCTGTTACAACCTTGCCCCATTTCTAGTGACTATTTTAATATTCTTTCTAGCATTTAATAATATTAAAATGAAGAGTCCTACTAAATTCTCATTTGTTCTGCTTGTGAAATCTTCTGTCTCTATCTCCTGGCACACCCTTATGTATTTTCTTCTTTTCCTGCTGTCCATCTACTCTATGCTTTATTTTCCATGTACCCTGCAGTAGGTCAGTAACAGAAATATATCCATTTTACAAATTACCTATGCACCGCTATGCCCCAATTTTCAGCCCTTTATTCTTCCTTCTTACCATCCTTGCCCTTTTCCTTCTATATTGCTGAATCTCTAGGCTCCATCTTGAGTATCATAACTATTCTTTTGTCTTATCTTGGGCCTTTTCAATCTTCTAACTAGCCACTTACTTAGCCTATGACTTTAATTTGCTATAGCACCTGCATTACATAATTTCATGAAACTTGAGCCTCTAATATATATATAACACCTGGCTCTATAAAGCTGATACAGATTCTCGTATTCTTCAAGGTATTTTTGCTTCACCAGGCATGAGGTGATGGAACGATTAGAGCTTTCCTGCAAGTAAAAACAACAAACACAAGCCTAAAAATAGCTTTTACCTTTTCCCTTATTTTACCTTTTAGACAAGCTTTGCAGGACAGAAGTTCCCCTTTACTCCATGATGCCCCAATTTTCCAGCCCTTTCCTTCTATGATTCTGTAATCTTTAGGCTACCATCTTGAGTATCATATCAATTCGCTTTGCCGCATCTTGAGCCTTATCAATCTTCTATACTAGACACTTACTTAGCCTAAAGCTTTTTATTTAACATAACACATGCATTGTATAATTACATGTAACTTAAACCTCTAATAACACAAGATTAAACCAGAATATGTATATATAACACATGACACTGTAAATATAACACAGATTATTATGATTTTCAGGATATTTTCGCTTCAAAGGGCATGAAGTGATGGACCGATTAAGGCTTTCCTACAAGTAAAAACAACAAATACAAACCACAAAATTCCAGCTCTTACCTTTTCCCTTCTATTTATCTTTTTAGACAAGCCTTGCAAGGACAGAAATTCCCTTGCCGAGTTAGTAGATTTTAATTATTTATCCTACCGTCCTAGGCTGTTTTGATTGTTATTATGTAAAGAAATGTCATTTTTTCTAAGCATGCTATTCCCTTTAATTTATGTGGCAAGGACTTCTCGTCGTATTCTTTCTCTCATCTGGTTGAGCCTATTCTTGATAGATTATCCGCTAGATTATTAGCCTCCCTATATATATGTGTAATAGAAGCTTTCAGCTCATCTAAGAGGCTGAAAATTACTTCTTAATCATCTTCATACTTCCATAAAGTTTTCTTTTTAATTACTATTTCGACTACCAACTTCGAGTCTACCTGAACTTGTATATTATTAAAATGTAGCTTCTTACATATCTCTAATCATGATTTCAAGGCTTTAATTTCTGATTCCAGGGCCGAGGAGACTCTAGTGGCACGGGTGAACGCTTTCTTTACCATCCCTTTATAGTCTCTTATTACTCCTCCTCCTCCTGCTATTCCAGTATCCCTGTTAAAGCTACCATCCGTATTAAGTGAAACTTTGCCGAACATGGGGCTATTCCAGTATATGCTTTTAGCCAATTGCTGATTTACTACTCTAAAAGTGAGGTCCCATGTTTTCTCGAGCTTCTTATCTTTTTTCTTATTCTCTATTTTAATAGGTTTTTTTATTAGCTATATTACTTATTTCCTTTCTAATATCTTTTATTATTTCTGTTAAATTCATCCTTATATTCTCAAATTTACTTTTATTTCAAATTTCCATATGCACCAGATATTAACATGCGGTAATTTCTGATTAATCCATTTTCTAATGGGGCTTTTAATAGTTTCCCATTTTTTAACTTTATCTATTAAACCATCATCTTTATTACTTATTTGTTTTTCCCCCTCCATCTCTTTCCATATTTCCACTGTAATTGTCCCATTAGAAAATAAATGATCAGTTGTTTCAATTGCTTGTAAGCAGCATTCACATCTTGATGCAATATTTATCCCTTTTTTTTGTACATTCGTATCTACTGGTATAGCAATCACTAAACCCTTCCATGTGAACGAACACATTTTTTTGGGACATTTTCTTGCCATACCCATTTAAATAAAGTTTGAGCACGCTTTTTCTTTCTGACCAGATCTTTTGCCGACTTTAGAGAGAAATTGCCTTGTGGCGTTAAAGTCCATTTCCAGCCACTCTTCTTCAGTGTGGAGTGTGAGTCTACTATCTCCTTTTATTTTTCCATTGCCTTCCAGCTATTCGAAGCTTTCTTAGGTCTCATGTTCTTGTAATCTAGATATTTAGCCCGCATGTATTTTGCCCAAAGATTGTCACTTTCTTTTAGTCTCCACCAGCCTTTGCAATCCCAGGGAGCAGCTGAATCCTGTAGGTTCATTAATCCTAATCCTGCTTCTTCTTTTGGGTAATAGATTGAATCCTAGTCCTTCCAGTGTAATTTATTTTTCCCTTCTTTTTTACCCCATAAAAAATTTGCCATTTCCGATTCAAGTTTTTTAATAAATTTTTTAGGTGGATGGATAACTAATAAAATGTGTATCATTGTACTTTGTAAAACGTGTGAGATCAGTGTTATCCTCCCCCCAAATCCTAGAAGCTCTTCTTTCCAACCTGCTATTTTCTTTCTTAGCTTGTCTTGAATAAAAATTAAATTTTCTTCCTTCAACCTCCCCTCATATATCGGACATCCTAAATACATTAATGCCCCTTTAATTTATAAGAAGCATGTGATGTTTTTAATTTTATTTACTACCTTTAATTTTACATTTTTGGCAAGCATAAACTGACATTTGCTTTTATTTATGATTTGGCATGTTTCATTCTCAAATATTTGAAGAAGATCCATAAGATTCCTTAAAGACTTTGTACTAGCATTTGTAAAAATTATAAGGTCATCTGCATAGGCTAAACATCCTATTCTGGGTGTATTCTTTGGTTGTCTGAATGGTATTATTTTAACTTCTGTCATTCTTTTATTCAGGTTTCGAATTAATAATTCTAAATAAATATCAAATAGAAGGGGAGATAACGGGTCTCCTTGTCTTAAGCTTCTATTTGGTTTAAATTCCTCGCTTATCTTTCCATTTACAATCACTCTCACCCAAGTACTGGAAATGTATCTGTATATTAAATCTATAGTAAGCTCAGAGAATCCAAACCTTCTCATCGCAAGAGAAAGGGTATCTCATTCTACCCTATCGAAGGCTTTCGATAAATCAAGCTTAACCACTAAATTGTTACCTCTTGTTTTAACTCATATCTCTTTCATCATCTCGGATGCAAGTTTTTATATTTTCAATCATTAATCTATTTTTAATAAACCCAGTTTGTTATTGAGATATTATAGATGGTAAAATTGAGCTTAGTCTATTTTGTAAAATTTTGGCTAAAATTTTATAAATAGCATTACATAAACTTATAGGTCTAAAATCCTTATATTTTTGTGGCGAATCTTTTTTTGCAATTAATACTATATATGACTTTGCCCATGATTTTGGAATTTCCGCCCCTACAATAAAAACTAGCAATTGTGGGGACTAGTTCAGTTTTAACAATGTGCCAGTTTGACTGGAAAAAATAGTTATTCCAACCATCCGATCCTGTAGCACTCTCTTTTTCCAGGTTGAAAACTACCTCTTTTACTTCTAGTTCTTCTGGGATCAATTCCATTATTTGGTTTTGAGCTTCCATAATGGTTGCCCTAATCTCATGCATTAGAGAATTATCCACCCTATGTGATAGACTGCATAATTAGTTTTCAAAAAAATTTTAAAAAAGAGATCCTATTTCCTTTTCTTCTTCTACCCATATTCCCTCTTCATTTTTTATACCTTTAATTTTATTCTTTTGAGATTTTATTTTAGTCATATTATAAAAAAATTTGGTATTTTGATCGCCATCTTTTAACCATTTTATTTTTGCATGTTGTTTCCCGTAAATTTCTTCTATGTGTAATTTCAATCTTAGTTCTGCTTTGGCCTTACTTAAATTTAACCGAGTTTCGTTGTTATTAGTAATGTCAAACTCTTGTTCCAACTTAGCTACTACTACTTCCACTTTTTTTAACTCCTGATTTAGATTTCCAAAAACCTCTTTGTTCCATGATTTTAAGCTAGATTTTAATCTTAGTAGCTTTGTTGTTAAAACTTGCATCGGCTTTCCCTCTGTTGGCTTTGCCCAAGACTCTTTGACGAGACTATTAAAGCCAACGTGCTTAACCCACATATTTTGGAATTTAAAATTAGGCATACTTCCCTGGTTCCTTTGTATCATGATAAGTAGTGGGCTATGATCAGAACAAGTTCTGTTCAAGTGTCTTAGCCCCATAGTCCCTTGTGAGGTGACCCACTTTGCATTACACATTACCCTATCTAGGCGTGCCCAGATGACTCCCCTTTTTCGCCAATTATTACACCAGGTGTATCTTGAACTAGTGAAATCAATTTCCATTAGATTGGTAATGGCTATTGTGTCATTAAATTGATTCATGGCTACCTTATCTGGTGATTTACCACCTTTCTTTTCTTGAGGGCTTCTAATTATATTAAAATCTCCTCCTATGATCCAAGGAGAGTTTCTACTTGCCATATCTTTCATCTCCTCCCATAAAGTTAACCTAGATTGCTTATCATTTTTAGCAGAAACTGCTGAAATTATTTGATCTGTGTTCTTATCTAATTTGAAGTGTACTATCTATTCAGTATCTTTTAGTATTTCAATTTCCAGCTTATTATGCCATAAAATCCAAAGTTTTCTATTTAAATTAGCATAGGCATTTTTAAACCCTAAAATTTCACTATATTTAATTTATTGATCTTGCATGACCATTGGCTCTACAATAACCATTAATGAAATTTTATGTTCTTTAATTAAAAGTCTTAATCTATTTATCGTGGGGCAATTAGCTACCCCCCTAACATTCTAATTTAGGTTTCTATCCATTAAAACCTAGTTTAGCTTGAGCTCGAGTTGTACACTTAGATTCATAAGTCTTATTAACATATTTCTTCATGTTTCTTACGGTCTTAGGAGTGTGGTGGTTTCATGCATAATCTCATTATATTTTACCTGTTTCCCGAGAACCATAGCCATTTGCTTCAAGGCCTCCATAGATTGAGTTCTTGAGAGCTTACCCCAATCTTCCTTGTAGATTGATAGGTCATCTTTGGCTTTCTCCTCAATCTCCTCTTGAGATTCATCTCCCTTGTTAATTGAGGGGCAACTAAATATCACCGATTCATCTTCTGGAAAATCCAAGAGGTCCTCGTTTATCCATCCATAATCCTCTAACTTTTCTTTCAACACTATTCTAGGTTTCGATATTCTTCCATGCTTTCTCTTGTATTTCACCACCTCCCAACTTTCATTCAAGCCTGCCTCTTTCTTTCCCTCCGAGTTTAATTCCAGAGCATTATCTTCTACAAGATTCTTCTTTTATATTCCCTGGATGCTTCTGGTTTTTCCCTTCTATCCAGGCCCTCCATTTCTGTAATAGATGGCTGGATAATTTGTTCTTCACGCGAGTTTCTGTGCAGAGTAACCTCCACCTTCCTTAACCATTTCATTACCTTCTTGCCTCCTTCATCCTGACGTTGCCCATTACCTTTCTCTTCTTCCCTCCCCTTGCACGAAATGGTTTCATACCCGAGCCTTTTGCAACTTAGGCAGTAAGAAGGAAGGCTTTCGGGGATGACTGTTTGCCAAAACCCCTCGGCCTGCTCACATTCCCCACTGCCTATCCATAACTTGGTAGGCGGCTTAGACAAGAGATTAAGCTCCACGCATACACGAGCTTTGTTCGCCCATGACATGGCTACTATGGCTTCGTCCCGTAGCATGGGTTTACCCAAGCACGACGATATAGCATAGAGAGAATGTTCAGAGAATAAATGTAATGGCAGAAACGGCAATGTAAACCATACCGGGGCTACCGGCACCTCTTCCATGGGAGTGAAATCCTTTGTCCACTTCATTACGCGCATGGGGAAGCCGTCGACCTGCCATAAACCTCGCTGCCATAGGCGATATTTGTCCTCCAGTAGAGAACATTGCAGCACAACGTGTTTAGCGTTGAAGCTGCAAACTTCACCTTACCCTTAAGCTTTAGAGTTGCGATAAATTTTTGAACTTCTATCGCTCAAGGTCTACCGTGAGAGAACTTACCGATGAGCGTGTTTTCAAATGGTTCCAGAAGCCTTTGAGATTCTTCGGCAGAGAAGATGATAACGGGATGCCCGTTTTTGTTCCCGTGAGTGCGTGAAATCGGCGCGGTCCCTTTCAAAATCGAGGCAAATGACTTATTATTTAATAATAAGTTGGTTTGCTCCATTTTCACCTTAAATAGAGCTTGTTTTGAGCAAAAATGGAAATTTTCTCTCTTTAGAAAGTGGGATTTTCTCTCTCTAGAAAGTGAGAGCGTTTTTTGAAAAAATGAAACATTTTTTTATTTTTCTTCTTCTTCTTCTTCTTCTTTCTTCTTCTTCTTTCTTCTTCTTCTTCTTCTTCTTTCTTCTTCTTCTTTTTCTTCTTGTTTTTTTTAATAAGTGTTATTTATTAATTATAACCCTCTCTTTTGGCGGAGGAATATCATTTTTACAAACTAACATCTACCCTTAGCCCTATTACCCCCAATATTTAAGAAAATCTTTAAAATTTACATCAATCTAAGGGTATAAATTTATAGAGAAATGCTTTTGAGATTCTTGAGTTCTTCCTTTAAGCTTTGAAAAGTTAGTTCTTCCTAATGATAACAAGGCTGAATCTTTATTCGTATTGTAATAATTAATGCAGTCTTTTTCATGAGTTCATGTCTCTTTAATGTCTTGTAATGTAAGACCTTTGATTCTTCATGTTGAAATTCTGCTTTGCTTCTTTTAAATTCAGTTGGAAATCTACTTCATGCTGGAATTCTTCTTGTTATATTGATCTTTGAGAGATGCTAGAATTCTACCGCTTTTTTAGTGTATCCCGCCTTGAATATCAGCATTGCATCTTTTAAATTCTGCTTTGCTTTTTTGGTATCATCTATAAATATTCTGCCAGATGTGCTTGCTAATCAGCAGCTCTTAACTTTTGATTTCTGCTTAACCTACAAACATTTCGGCCTGCATAAAATAAAGAGCATCATATCTGTATAAGATGAAAACCCATTTACCATCAATTTCTGGATATTTCAACCAGAAAAACCAGAAAATTCAGCAGCAGACACTTATGGTTGTATCATTAAGATGTCTTGTTATTGATCTTCAGAATATTTCTAGCAATTTCTGAACCCTTCATATCTTGAGCAGTAAGAGTTCCTTGCTTGGCTGCCCCCCTTCATGCTTTTTTATCTTTGATCTTCATTTACTCTACTATTGCTTCTTTACATGAACTCCATACTTAACACATCTCAACTAAATATTTACAGACTTCCAGCTTTTCTAAAATAACACAGACTTCATAAAAACACAGCATTTTACTTATATCAAATAACACAGACTTCCAGTAGCTAAAAAATACAGCATTCTAAAATATACAGACTCCATACACCTATAATAAGAAAGAAAACTAGGGGACAGCACGCACTTTGTCCAGCTTTATATCATTTTCATATACTTAGTTACCTGCAAGAAAGATCTACATGCATATATATAATCTACTTTATTATCAAATACCCCATCTCGATCCTTCAAATTAGCCCTGCAGTGTTACTGTTCATTTTTTTTATAAGCCTGTAAAATAGAAACAAAAAAACAGTGCATTCTATAAAAACCTACAGTGTTACTGTATTTTTGAGCCCCCTAAACCTACAGTCTTACCAAGCGGTACTGTAATGTATCCCAACCATCATTGTAACATCCCTCAGGACCAGGATGGGACGATGAGGATATGAACTATATTCTGTTTATTCATTATATAGAGAATACCATAATAAACACAAAAAAAAATCCTTGTAACTAAAAATTATTATTTTTAATTTTCCTAATATAAGGGAAATCCTTGCTATCTAATTTAATAATACCAAAATATTTTTTTGGTAAGTTATCTTCCTTATACTCCTGATCTCCTCTCTTCCTACCATCTTTAGATAATGCATCAGCCAAAGCGTTAGCTTCTCTGAAGATGTGTTTTATAGTGAAATCTAATGAATTTATATCATGCATAATTTCTTCTATCTCATTTTCATATTTCCACATAATTGACTGTTTTTTAATTAGATTTACAACTATTTTTGAATCAATTTGAATATCTACATTCTTGATATCTAAATTTTTACATATTCTTATCCCTTCTTTTAGTGCTAATATCTTGGCATGTAAAACTGACGATACTTGCAATCTTCTAGTGAAAGCTAAAATTAACTTCCCCTCCGAGTTTCTAATTTCTCCCCTTCCTCCAGCTTCCCCCATATCTCTATGAAAACTACCATTTGTATTTAAAGTAACATTCCTCTTGCTGGTTTTTCCCATTTTATGCTAATTATTTTAAACTGCTTAAGTGGTTTTTCTTTTAGGTTCCAAAAATGTAAGGTATCCTTATCCATCTTTGAACCTTGAGTTTTTATAGGGCATATCTCTGAAATTTTTCTTGTTTCCTCTTTTATTTCTTTCCAGATATCTTCCACAATCATATTATACCCCTCGAATCAACTTTTATTCCTAACTTTCCAAATGCACCAAATGACTATTGGTGGAACATTACTTTTAATCCATTTCTGTGTCATCCTAGGAACTTTTGAGTTACACCATTTTTTAAACCTACATTTTAGAGGGAGATGTTCATATTTTATCTGCATTTCTGATGCTAATCGTTTCCATATTTCTGCAGCTACTCTCCCTTCTGAAAACAGGTGATCTAATGTTTCGATCTCATTTAAACAACATTCACATCTAGAAACTAGCTGAATTCCTTTCTGCTTTAAATTATTATCAATTGGGATAATATTAGATAAAACTTTCCACATAAAAGTTTTAATTTTTTGTGGATTATCATTATTCCAAGCCCAATTAAATAATATTTGTTCTTTTTTCTTTTTTCTTAAGACATTTTTCACTGATTTAAGCGAAAATGTGCCCTCCGGGGTTAAGGTCCATCTCCATCCTTTTTTCGTGTGCTTAGAGTAATTTTCAACTAAATCCCTTTATTTAAGCATTTGATTCCAAACTTGTGAACTTCTACTTTTATTTTTTATTTTATTGATATCGTCCTTTATGCGGTACTTTGCCCGCATAAATTTAGACCATAAACTTTCATTTTCTTTTAAATTCCACCATCTCTTGCTTGCCCCTGCTTTGGCTAAGTCAATAATGTTGACAAAGCCTAAACCAGCTTCTTGGACAGGATAACATAAATCTCTCCATTTTTTCCAAAGAAGTTTATGTTCACCCTCTTTTTTACCCCACAAAAAATTGGCTTATTCTTTTTCAATTTCTTTTATAAATTTGATTGAAGGCTGTGTGATCATAATATTATGCATTATTAAACTTTCTAAAACATGTTTTATAAGAGTTATTCTGCCCCCCATACTTAGACATTCTTCTTTCCATCCTGAAATTTTCTTTTTTAATTTATTTATTAGAAGCGCTAAATATTCTATCTTGAACTTTCCTTCATAAATCAGGCAACCTAAATAAATAATTTCTCTTTTTTTGTGAGAGAAAATTGTGATATTTTTAATTCTATGTGATAATGCAGTTGGGGCTTTATAAGATATCATATATTGACATTTTATTTTATTTAATTTTTGACCTGTTTCTTCCTCCATGCATTTTAATAAATCTATCATATTACTTAATGATTTACCACATCCATTAGTGAATATCATTACATCATCTCCATATGCCAAACAACTTACAAGTGGGGTGTTCTTCGGCTGTCTAAAGGTGCCTATCATGCCATTTTTCATTTTATTTTTAAGATTAGCTATCAAGAGTTCCAGATAAATGTTAAATAGTGATGGCGAGAGCAGATCACCTTGTCTTAAACCTCTAATTGGCTTTATTTCCTTTCCTACTTTCCCATTTGTTATAATTCTTGCCCATGTGTTTGATATACACCTGTAAATCAGATCTATCCATGTTTCAAAAAAACTCATTTTTCTCATCGTTGAACAGAGAATACTCCATTCAACTCTATCAAATGCTTTGGAAATATCTAACTTAATTAATACATTCTTACCTCTTGCTTTAGTGACTATTTCTCTACTCATTTTTTTTGCCAAGCAGATATTATTCATAATCAATCTATTTTTCATTAAAACCAGTTTGTTCTTCAGAAATAATTTTAGGTAATAGCGAGGCTAATCTATTTTGCAGAATTTTGGCTAAAATTTTATATATTGAATTACAAAGACTAATCGGCCTAAAGTCCTCCCCTTTCTGTGGATTTTCTACTTTAGGAATGAGAATAATATTAAAACTACCCCATTAATTTCCTATTTCTACTCCACAGAATATGCTATTTATGGCTTTTTCTAAATCTTTTTTTATTATATCCCAGCAAACCTGAAAGAAGCAATTGTTCCAACCATCTGGGCCAGCTGCACTATCTTTGTTCATAGAAAAAATTGCAGTTCTAATTTCACCTTCTTCAGGGAATTTTGTTAGCATATTATTATCATCTAGAGTAATTTTATTCTCTATATTTTGTATAAGTGTGTTTCCTTTTAGCTCACTTATTCCACCTAAGTGATTTTCAAAAAACTTTGTAAAGTAATTTTGTATATCTGTCTTTTTCTAGCCATATTTTCTCATTGTTTTTTATACCCCTAATTCTATGTTTTTGATATTTTAGTTTAGCTGCTTTTTGAAAAAACTTTGTGTTTTTATCTCCTTCTTTCAGCCATTTAATTTTCGCTTTTTGTTTCCAGAATACTTCCTCCATTAAGAGCTTTAATTTTAATTCCGCTTGTGCCTTACTAAGAGCTCTTCTATTGTTTATGCTTTGATCTATTTCAAATTCTATTTCACTTTTTAGTACTAATTCTTCTGCCTCTTTTATATTTTTAATTATATTTCCAAATGTTTCTTTGTTCCATTTTTTAATTCAGCCTTTAATCTACTCAATTTGTTATTTGAAGTTTGAATCGGGTTTCCTGTAACTTCAATATTCCATAAGTCCTTTATCTTATTCAAGAATTCATGATGTAAACACCAAGAATTTTGAAATCTAAAGGAACCTTCTGTGAAAGTTGATTTTTAAACAGTAATCAATAAAGGACTGTGATCAGAGTAGGTTCTATTTAAATGTTTCACCTCTGTAGAACCAAATTGTTCTAACCATTTAAGGTTAAATAAGACCCTTTCTAATCTCGCCCATATTGTGCCATTCTTTTTCCAGTTATTGCACCATGTGAAAGGTGAGCCATTAAATTTAGCTTCTATTAGATTAGTTTTATTTATTATATCATTAAAGTGATCCATCCCTCTCTTATTTGGTGTTCTACAACCCTTTTTTTCATTAAAATTTCTAATCATATTAAAGTCTCCACCTATTATCCAGGCCTTATCTTCCATGGCAATTTTTCTCATTTCCTCCCATAATTCTTTCCTCTCCTCTCTTTTATTTTTGGCATAAACTATCGTTATTATTTCGTTTTCATTTTGACTTAGACTCAGGTTTATTATTTGATTAGTATCTTTTAATATTTTTATGTCTAAATTATTTTTCCACATTATCCAGATTTTACCGTTATTATTAGTATAACCATGATTAAATCCTAAATTTATTTTATAGTGTTCTAGCTGAGTTTTTTCCACCATCGGTTCAGCAATTAAAACGAGGTTAATTTTATGCATGTATATTAGTTTTTTTAATCTATTTCTTGATGGGGCATTTGCAATTCCCCTTATATTCCAATAAATGTAATTATACATTCTTTATGGACTTGGCTTGCCCTCTAGTAGTGCATTTGGTCTCATATATTTTATTTAAGTGTTTTTTCATGTTCCTTGATTTTCTAATTGAACTTAGTTCTCCTCTTTTCTCCTCTTTCCATTCCATGCTTACTTGAATCGCCATTATTTTTAGCTCTTCAATTGTCAAATCCTTATTACCCATTTTTTGTTTTGTTTTAGAATTTTCTATATTTATATCATCTTTAGTTGTTCTCTCTTTCGGCTCATTGTCTTCTTCCACATCTGTATAGAGGGAAGTCAATTTTTTTATTTCAATTTCTTCCTCCGAATCCTCTTCAGCAAGGACAGCCCAACTATTATTTTTTTGGGATTTAGTTTTCATTTGAATTCTAGTTCTTTTATTTAGTTCTGAAATTTTTTTAATCACTCCCTCCTCTTAACTTCTTCTAATTCTGCCCTTTCATCTTCAATGTTCTGTTTGTTATTTTCAATTAGTTTTAGTTCCTCAGCCTCATTATTCTGTTTTTCTAGTTGTGTAGTGTATGTATGTTGTGGTTTTTTTTGATATCTAATCATTTCTCATCTTCTACCTACTGTCATTTTTTTTCCTCTTGTTTTAGTTTATCATCTGTTCTTTTTTTGTTCACCGAGCAAACCTCTATATCGTGACCCATCTTTTTGCAGCAAGAGTAGAATGGAGGGAGGTTCTGGAATAATTTGTTGCCAAAATCACCTCCATCTATACTTCCAATCCAAATGCGATTAGGTAAAGGCTTCTGTAAGTCTACCTCAACACAAACACGAGCAACACTCGGTCTGGAGAGTGTTGCAGTAGTACCATCAAGTAGAAGAGGAGAGCCAAGCACACAAGCAATTCGATATAAAGCATACTTATCAAATAGATGAATCAGAAGCATTGGAAACATCAACCATACCGAAGCCAAGGATGATTCTTTCTTCGTTGTGAAGTTAGGTGTCCACTTAAACGTTCTCATGGGATAACCCATGATATACCAAACGCCTTTCAACCATAAACGATGGAAGTTCTCTTCGGAATATAGTTGTAACAGCACGTGTTTATCGTCTATAAGCCCGATTTTGATCAATCCTTTGAGCTTTAATGCTTCAAAGAAGGAACGAACATCATCGATACGAGGTTTACCGTGCGAGAATTTGCCCACAAGTGTATGTTTATGAGATTCAGAGAGCATTCGGATGTCCTCGGCAGAAAAAAATATCTAGGGTTCATCGATATTTTTTTTTCTTGTGGGTCCGAGGTAGACGAAGGAGGCATGGTCTTTTTTAAAAAATCCGAAAATGCCTTCTTATTAACTAAGAAATCCATATCCATCAAAACCAGCTTAAAATTTGCTTCTTCCTCCACAAAATTGAAGTTTCTCTTTCTAGAAAAAATTTTCTCTCTCTAGAAAGTTGAGAGCATTTTTTTGAAAAAAAAAGCTTCTTCTTCTTCTTTTTTGGAAAGTTTATTTATTAATTCTAACCCTCTCTTTTGGCGGAGGAATACCATTTTTACAAGCTATATCTACCATTTTCCCTTTTACACACATTTCCGACTACTAAAAAATAAAAATTATGTAACTTAGTTTTATTTCTAATGATACAATTTGTGCTTTAATTCCTCGTAGTTCAATAATGACTTATCTGATCATTTCAGCTCCTTGAATTTTTCTTTAATGATTTGAGGACTCTCTCACCCTTTCTCATTGAAGCCTTTGAAGTATATATTATGCTTTTACATTCCTCCCCTAGCTTTCTTTAAGAAAATCTTTCACTCTCTTTGTTCCTTTCTTTGTTTTGCTATAATTGTTGTTTCAATCTCTTACAAATCCGCATATGATCTGCTGCAAACCTTTTCTTTGGCTAATCTGCATAGGATCAAGTATATCATATCCTTATCATTAAAGTACCCAATTCCCTCATTACCCGTAAGCATTTCAAATTAGCTATTAAAATATAAATTTTCTTCTTCCTCCTTGCTTGACCCATGTTCTGGCTTCATAATGCTTGATTCCAGCCTTACAATATGTAGTCCCTGGTCAATGCTATCTTTGTATGTGAAACCGTCTCGATAACAAGCATACTTTCATCTTTATTTTTCTGTTAAGCCTTGATTGCTTCATTCATCTTTAACTTTTGCATGAGTGTAGTCGACCGATGACATAACAGACCAATAATTACAGACTTCCGGGGCATAATAATAAAACTACAGCAACCATATTAATACATCAGACACCATAACAGAAACATTAATAACACAGACTCCATGACAGCAAAACTTTACAGACTCCAAGGCAACAGCACTACAGAAACAGTAAAGAAATGTAGTCCTTACTCTGCTTTAATACCCTTCTTGTAAGCTGAAGACCTGCATAGAAAAAAATGCTACCTACCTATGTTTTCCCCATCCCTTACCTAATTAACCCTTCCCAATATATATATATTATGACAGCTTAACTGACCTTCGAGAACTCAATTAGTTGTTGACTTTTGATTAGAACCAATCATACCTCATTTTAAGTAACACAAATCTTACCAATCTGTACATCATTGATAGCTTCAACAGATATGTAGGAATCACCCCTCAAGGCCAGGGAAATTAATTATATAAAGAAATCCTTATCTGCATATGATTAGTGTACATCAGGTCCAAAAAAAATAACTAAAAAGCAGAAATTAATAAATCATACGCTTATCTTTCTAATGTAAGGGAGTTCTTTACTGTCCATTTTTATTGTGCCTATATATTTTTTTGGAGGAGTCAATTCATTATACTCCTTATCTCTTTTGATTCTTCAATCTTTGGCTAATACATCCGCTAAGGCATTAGCCTCTCTAAAAATATGTTTTATAGTAAAATCTAGTGAATTTATTTCATATAAAATTTCTTCTATTTCATCTTCATATCTCCACATTAATGTCTTTTTGTTAATTAAATTAACAAAGATTTTAGAATCTATTTGAATATTTATTTTTTTAATGCCATTATTTTTACATATTCTTATACCCTCTCTTAAGGCTAATATTTCAGCATGAAGTGCCGATGATGCTTGAAACTTCCTCGTGAAGGCTAAGAGCACATTACCCTCAAAGTTTCTTATTACACCTTCTCCTCCTGCTGCTCCTATATCTCGATCAAAGCTGCCATCTGTATTCAAAGCAAAGCTTTCTTTCGATGGTTTTTCCCATTTTATCACTATTATTTTAAATTGTTTAAATAGTTTTTCTTTTAAGTTCCAGTAATTTAAAGTATCTTTATCTAACTTCGAGCCCTGTGAATTTAATGGATAAGACTCTGAAATTTTTCTTGTCACCTCTTTTATATCCTTCCAGATATCCTCTATTGACATGCTTTGACCCTCAAATCTACTTTTATTTCTGGCCTTCCAGATACACCAAATAGCTATTTGAGGGACATTATTTTTAATCCAATTCTGTGCAGAGCTTGTAGGTTTCAATTTTAACCATTTTTGAAGTCTGCAATTGAGATTAAGTTGTTCATATTTTATATGCATTTCTATTCCTAGTTTCTTCCATATTCGTGCTGCTATTTTACCATGTGAGAAGAGATGATCAAGAGTTTCATCTCATTTGCACAACAGTCACATCTAGAAACTATCTGAATTCCTTTCTTTTTTAAATTAATATCAATTGGAATGATATTAGATAGGACCCTCCATGTGAAAGTTTTAATTTTTTGCGGATTATCTTTATTCCAGATCCATTTGAATAATATTTTCGCTTCTTGTTTTTTCCTTATTGCATTTTTGGCTGAATTAAGTGAGAATGTTCCTTCTGGCGTTAAGGTCCATCTCCATCCTTTATTTGTAAGTTTAGAATGTTTCTCCACTAGTTCTCTTTGTTTAAGAAATTGAACCCAAACCTGAGAACTCTTGCTTACCCTTTTTTCTTTATTAGTATCATCATTTATACAGTATTTTGCTCTCATAAATTTTGACCATAAGCTATCATTTTGTTTTAATCTCCACCATCTTTTGCTTGCCTATGCTTTCGCTAAATCGATGAGATTAACAAATCCCAAACCAGCCTCTTGAACAGGATAACATAAGTCTTTCCATTTTTCCAATATAGTTTATATTTGCCCTCTTTTTTACCCCACAAAAAATTTGAAAATCTTTTTCAATTTTTTTAATAAATTTAATTGGGGGTTGAGTAACCATAATATTGTGCATTAGTGTGCTTTCTAAAACATGTTTTATTAATGTTATTCTCCCCCCCATATTTAAGAATTCTTCCTTCCATCCCGAAATTTTTCTTTTTAATTTATTTATTAAAAATTCTAAATATTCAATCTTGAGTTTACCTTCGTACACAGGACAGCCCAAGTAAATAATCTCTCCTTTTTTCTGGGAGAAACCTATAATATTTTTAATTCTATGAGATAGTGTCATTGGTGCTTTATGAGAAATTATATATTGACATTTTCTTTTATTTAATTTTTGACCTGTTTCAATTTCTAGGCATTTTAACAAATCCATCAGATTATGTAATGATCTACTACCTCCATTGGTGAAGATCATTACAGCGTCTGCATATGCGAGACAACTAACTATTGGAGTATTTTTTGGTTGTCTAAATGTTCCAATGATGCCTTTCTTCATTTTATTTTTAAGATTTACTATTAGAATTTCCAGATAAATATTAAATAACAAAGGAGAGAGTGGATCTCCTTGTCTTAAGCCTCTAATCGGTTTTATTTCTTCTCCTACTTTTCCATTTGTTATAATCTTAACCCATGTATTAGATATACATCTATATATCAAATCTATCCATGTTTCAGAAAAACTCATTTTACGCATGATAAATCAAAGAGAGTCCCATTCCACTCTATCAAATGCCTTAGATAAATCTAATTTTATTATTACATTATGTCCTCTTGTTTTAGTTCCTATTTCTCTACACATTTCTTTAGCTAAACAAATATTTCCTATTATTATTCTATTCTTCATAAAACCTGTTTGTTCTTTAGAAATAATTTTGGGTAAAATTAATGTTAACCTATTTTGTAATATTTTGGCTAAGATTTTATATATTGAATTACAGAGACTAATTGGTCTAAAATCTTCCCCTATTTGTGGATTATCTATTTTAGGAATGAGAATAATGTGAAATCTTTTCCACTTCTTTCCTATTTCAGCTCCACAAAAAATACTATTTATAGCATTTTATATATCTTTTTTAATTATCTCCCAACATACCTGAAAGAAGCAATTATTCCATCCGTCAGGGCCTGCCACACTATCCTTGTCCATAGTGAAAATAGCTGCTTTAATTTCTTCTTCTACTGGAAATTTGGTTAACATGATATTATCTTCAGCTGTGATATTATTTTCTATGTTCTGTATAAGTGTGTTTCCTATTAGCACACTATTTCCATTTAATTGTTTTTCCAAAAAATTTTCAAAATAATTCTGAATATCTGTATCATTGTCCATCCACTTTCCCTCATTATCTTTTATGGCTCTAATTCTATGCTTCTGAAGTTTAAGTTTAGCTACTTTTTGAAAAAAATTTGTATTCTTATCTCCTTCTTTAAGCCATTTAATTTTAGATTTTTGTTTCCAGAAAACTTCTTCCATTAATAAATATAATTTTAATTCCATTTGTGCTTTGCTCAAGGCTTTTCTATTGTTTATATTTTGATCTAATTCAAATTCTAATTCTCTTTTTGAAACTAAATCTTCTGCATCTTTTATATTCTTATTTATATTTCCAAAAGTTTCCTTATTCCATTTATTTAAATCTACTTTTAATCTATATAGCTTATTATTCAAGATTTGAATCAGGTTTCCTTCTACTTATTTATTCCAGGATTCCTTTACCCTATTCAAGAAGTCATGGTGTAAACACCAGGAATTCTGGAAGCTAAAGAATCTTCCTGTGGGAACTATATTTTTAATGGTAATTAAAAGTGGGCTATGATTAGAGCAAGTTCTATTTAAATGTTTCACTTCTGTGGACCCAACTTGCTCTATCCATTTAAAATTAAATAAAACTCTATCTAATCTCACCCATATTATACCTTTATTTTTCCAGTTGTTGCACCAAGTAAAAGGTGAGCCTAAGAATTTAGCCTCCATTAGGTTGGTTTTATTTATAATATTATTAAAGTGAGCCATGGATATCTTATTTGGGGATCTTCCGCCCTTCTTTTCTTTAAAATTTCTCACTGTGTTGAAATCACCTCCTATAATCCATGGCTTCTTCTCTTTAAATATTTGTTGCATTTCCTCCCATAATTCTTTTCTCTCTTCTTTTTTATTTTTTGCATAAACTATCGTAATTATTTCTTTGACATCCTTACTAAAACTTAAATTGATTAATTGATTAGTTTCTTTTAGATTTTTTATGTTTAATTGATTTTTCCATAAAATCCAGATTTTACCATTATTATTAGCATACCCCTTTTCAAAACCTAATAATTATTTATAATTCTCTAGCTGAATTTTATCTACCATAGGCTCAACTAATACTATGAGATTAATCTTATACATATATACAAATTTTTTTATTCTATTTCTTGAGGGGAGATTCGCAAATCCCCTTATATTCCAATATATGTAATTAAACATTATTAAAGTTTTTTGCTTGCGCTCTAGTAGTGCATTTAGTTTCATATGTTCTATTTATGTATTTTTTCATATTCCTTGGTTTTTTTTAAGGAGCTTAAAACTCCTCCTCTCTCTGCTTTCCAATCCCTACCCATTTGAATTGCCATAATTTTTAATTCTTCAATTGCCCACTCCTTATTCCCCATTTTCTGTTTTAGTTTTTCTATGCCTATATCATCTTTATATGTTTGAGCTTTATGCTCATTCTCTTCCCCATCCGTGTAGAGAGAAGTCAAGCTTCTTATCTCAGGTTCTTCATCCGAGTAATCTTCTATAGGGACTGCCCAACCATTATTTTTATGTGTTTTATTTCTCATGTAAATTCTAGTTCTTTTATTTAAATATGAATTTTTTTAAGCATTTCTCTTCTTTTTGTTTCCTCTATAGCAAGTGCTGCCTTATCTTCTTCAGTCTCCTTCTTATATTCAATTAATTTTAATTTATCAACTTCATCATTCGGTTAATCTAAGTGAGTAGTTTGTGTAAATTGAGGTTTTTTTGATAGGTAACTATCTCTCCCCTCCTCCCTACTGCCATCATTCTATCATCTCTCCTCTGTTTATCTTCGGCCCTTCTTTTCCTCACCAAACAACCATCTAAACTGTGTCCCAGTTTCCTGCAACATGCACAAAAGGATGGAAGGTTTTCTGGAATAACTTGCTGCCAGAAACCTCCTTTATTCGTGTCTCCAATCCAGATTCTAGAAGTAATGGGTTTCTGTAAATCCACCTCCACACATATTCGTGCTACACTTGGCATGGATAGTGTAGCAGTGGCACCATCGAGTAAAAGAGGAGAGCCCAAAGTGCATGCAATGTGATATAATGCATATTTATCAAAGAAGTGTATCGAGAGCATGGGAAACAAGAACCATACCGGAGCAGCCAAAGATTCTTAATTTGTAGAAAAGTTAGGTGTCCATTTGAATGTTCTCATGGGATAACCCATGATATACCAGACACCTTTAAGCCATAATCGATGAAAATCTTCCTCCAAATATAGTTGTAATAAAACATGCTTGTCGTCGATAAGTCCAATTTTAATCAACATTTTGAGCTTCAAAGAATCAAAAAAAGCACGAATATCATCAATACGCGGTCGCCCATGTGAGAATTTTCCCACGAGAGTGAGTTTATGAAGTTCAGTGAGCTTTTGTAAATCTTCCGCCGAAAAAAATATCGAGGGTTCCTCGATATTTTTTGCGTGAATCTCCGAGGAAGAAGACACTGTTTGCGCGGTCTTCTTAAAAAAATCCAAAAAGGATTTCTTATTTGTTAAGTAATCCATTTCCATCGAATTCAGCTTAAAATTTGCTTCTTCTCCTTCAAAAGTCATAGTTTCTCTCTCTAGAAATCAAATTTTTTCTCTCTAGAAGTTAAGAGCATTTTCAAAGAAAAAAATGGCATTTTTTTCTGATTCTTCTTCTTCTTCTTCATCTTTCTTCTTCTTCTTCTTCTTCTTCCTTCTTCTTCCTTCTTCTTTTTCTTCTTCTTCTTTTTTAATAAGTGTTTTTTATTTATTATAACCCTCTCTTTTGCAGGAGGAATACCATTTTTACAAACTAATATCTACCCTTAGCCCTATTACACCCAATATTTAAGTAAATCTTTAAAATTTACATCAATCTACGTGTATAAATTTATAGAGAGATGCTTTTGAGATTCTTGAGTTCTTCCTTTAAGCTTTGAGAAGTTAGTTCTTTCTAATGATAACAAGGCTGAATATTTATTCGTATTGTAATGATTAATGCAGTCTTTTTCAAGAGTCCATGCCTTTCTTCTTCTTCTTATTCTTCTTATTCTTCTTTTTTTTAATTTGTTTTATTATTAATAACCCTCTCTTTTGGCGGAGGAATACCATTTTTACAACTTACATCTACCCGTGGCCCTCTTACACTCATCTTAACCTTAAACCTGCTAGCTAGCATGTTGAAATTTAAATTTTTTCTCAAATAAGCATTTATTCATTTTATAAATTAAACAAGAATAAGCTGGAGGCTATGCTCTAGTTTATCTAATTTTTGGCCCATCTTTCCATTTAACTATTTTCAGTCCATCTTTTCGGCCCATCTTTTCATTTAATTCCATGTATTGCTCGGCCATTTCTTGAGCTCAGCATCTATCCTCTCGTCGCCTCGTGTCTCAAGCCCTGTTATTTACATTATTCCCGAGTATTTTCCATCCGTCTTCCATCTTCTTTTATACGCTCCAGTACCTACAATATACAATGAAAACGAGCACAACTACAATATAACTTCTCTACCCTATTCCCCTTGTCCCTTGTTATACATATACAGCATTTATTAATCTATTCTTCGCTTCCATTCTCTTTGCCGCGCCTTATAATGAGTGCTCTGTCTACCGAGCTGCAGCAAGACCTACAACTCTCTGCATAACTCTCAAAAATATAAGAAAGTTCACTTAAATAAAAACCAGAATTATAACAGATAAGTCTACAAATAAGCCAACAAAAAAACCATCTCCAAGCGCTTATAAGCTGTCCACCATTCTGCAATTCCTCTACGAGTGTTGAACACCCACAGGGCAGGGTGATCAGTCGAGAGTGTCTACCATAAATCAACTCGAAAAATAGCAAATAAACCAGTGATAATCAACTTATAATGTATGTTCTTGTCAAGAGCAAAATAAATATAAAAACTGCATTATTTAACCTATTAAACAACTACGAAATTAACAATGTAGAGAAATAAAATCACCATCGACAGTTTGCTTACAACCTGCAATATAATACACCAAACAGAGACTTACGTGTACACAACCTACCAATCAAGACTCCATGCTGTAAACCACTTCGTATGATGCTGCGCTGCTGAGGAAAGAAACAATTTCGTATGATGTAAAGAACTACATTTTAATTAGATTTAGCTCAGCTTCCACCCTTTAAAACTCTAACATAAGAAAAAGCCATCTTATCTAATTTTACTAAGCCTTTTAATTTTTTCGGCATAGAAACCTCATCGAATTCTATTTCTTATTTTTCAGAGCCTATCCTCGCAAGAATATCTGCTGGAGTGTTTGCCTCTCTATATATATGAATTATTGATGCATTTAAGTCATTTTTAAGTTTCATTATTATTTCTAATTCTTCTTCATATTTCCAAAGAAAAATTCTTCATATTACTAAGTTAAATAATAACATCAAGTCTACCTGTATTTGAATATTTTTATATTCCAATTTTTTACATACATTTAAGCCTATACTTAACGCCCTAATTTCTGAATGTAGAGCCGAGTCTGCTACACTAACCGAAGTGAAAGCTTTCATGATTGTGCCTTTATGATTCCTTATTAACCCACCTCCCCCCGCTATTCATGTATCCCTATTGAAACTTCCATCCGTGTTTAGGGAAAATTTTTCTTCAGGGGGTCTGGCCTAGCTTATACTTTTTGCCCAATATTGTTTAATAGATTTTATATTAAGACCCCATTCCCTCTACACTTTCTTATCTATAACTAGTTTATCTACTATAATGGGCTTAATATTTGATATATTACTTATTTCCTGCTTAATTTCTTGTAATATATCTTTTGAGTTCATTCTTTTGCCTTCAAATCTACTCCTATTACGAGCTTTCCATAAACACCATATCACTACATGAGGTAAATTCGTATTGAGCCAATTTCTAGCAGGGTTAGTGGAAGTTGCTTTTTCCCATTTTTTAATTCTCTCTATTAGCCTCTCCTCTGTATTACTAATTTGTTCATATCCTTCAAGTTTCTTCCAAATTTCTACTGCAATTTTTCCTCTCGAGAATAGGTAGTCCATTGATTCCACTTCTGCAAAGTAGCATTCACATCTGGACACTATTTTTATACCCTTTCTCTGCACATTGGTGTCAACAAGTAAAGCATTTGATAATACTTTCCAGGCTAGCGAGCACATTTTTTGTGGGGTTCCTGCTTTCCAGACCCATTTAAATATGGGTTGAGCAGGTTTTTTTTCCTAATCAACTCCACCGATTTTAGTGTGAAATTACCTTGTGGTGTGAGGGCCTATTTCCAACCACTATTTTTTAATATTGAGTGAGATTCTACTTTCTCTTTATGTTTTTCCAGAGCCTTCCAATTATTTGATACCTACTTAAGCCTCTGGTTATTATGTGTTAAATATTTTGCCTTCATATAATTTGCCCAGAGGCTATCATTCTCAATCAGCCTCCACCATCCTTTACAATCCCAGGCAGTGGCCATATCCTAAAAAGTGATTATTCCTAAACCTTCTTCAGCTTTGGGATAACATATATCCCTCTGATATTTCCAGTGAATTTTTTGCTTTCCATCTTGTTTACCCCATAAAAAATTTGACATATCTGATTCTAATTTGTTCAAAAATTTCTTCGGATGATGTATTACAGATAAGATATGCACTAACGTGCTTTGTAACACATGAGAGATCAATGTGATTCGTCCCCTGAACCCTAATAGGTCTTCTTTCCATCCTGCTATTTTCCTCCTGATTTTATCTTGTAATGGTAATAAATATTTCTCTCTCAGTCTACCTTCATATATTGGACAGCCTAAATATGTTAAATCTCCCTTATTATGTGTAAATCCAGTTATGTTTTTAATCTTATTTATCACTTTCTCTGTAGATTTTAGCTAACATGAACTGACACTTCTTTTTGTTTACAACCTGGCCTGTTTATAACTCAAATAATTGTAATAATTCTATCAGATTTATTACAGATCTTTTATTTGCATTTGTAAAAATTATTAGATCGTCAGCATATGCCAAACAACCTATTCTTGGAGTATTATTTGGTTGTCTAAAATGTAGTAAATTACATTTCGACATTCTTTTGTTTAGATTAAGAATAAGCAGATATAGGTATATATCAAATAATAAGGGGGATAATGGATCCCCTTGTCTTAGGCTTCTTATGGGTTTAAATTCATCACCTATATTACCATTTATAATAATTCTAACCCAAGCACTTGAGATGCATCTATATATTATGTCTATGCATAATTCAGAAAAACCATATTTCCTTAAAATGTAACAGAGTGTATCCCATTCAACTCTATCGAAAGCTTTAGACAAATCCAACGTGTTTCTACTAGATTATTACCTCTTGTTTTAGTTGCAATTTCTTTCATCATTTCTGAAGCTAATCTAATATTTTCAATCATTAGTTTGTCTTTAACAAATCCGGTTTGCTCTGGTGATATTATTAATGGCAAAATATTATTTAATCTGTTTTGAATTATTTTAGCTAAAATTTTATAAATCGCATTGCATAAACTTATAGGTCTAAAATACTCGCATAGCTGGGGAGCTTCTTTTTTAGGGATTAAAACTATAAATGAATTTGCCCAAGCTTTAAGAATATCTGCTCCAGCAAAGAAACTGGCAATCGCTGTAACTAGATCATTTTCAATAATGGGCCAGTTTAGCTGAAAAAAGTAATTATTATAGCCATCTGGTCCCGCTGCACTGTCTTTATCAAGATTAAAGACTGCAATCTTTACCTCCTCTTCTTCTGGGATTCTTTCCATCATTTGATTTTGTTTTTTCGTAATGGAATCCCCGATCTCTTGTAACAAGGAGTTCCCTTCGTGAGGCATGTGACCACAGAGGTGGGATTTAAAGAAGTCCTCAAATAGGGTACATAATTGTTTGTCTTCTTCTATCCATCTTCCTTCTTTATCTTTTAGACCTTTAATTTTATTTTTCTGTGTTTTTATTTTGCTCATGTTATGAAAAAATTTGGTGTTTCTATCACCATCTTTTAACCATTTAATTTTTTCTCGTTGTTTCCAATATATTTCCTCCATATGAAATTTTAAACTCAATTCAGCTTTAGCCTTGTTTAAAACTTTCCTAATTTCTTCGTCATTTTTATTATCATATTCTTTTTCTAGCTTTTCTACTTGTTCCTCTGCTTAGTTTATTTGCTGATTTATATTTCCGAAGACTTCTTTATTCCAAGATTTTAACTACTTTTTTAATCTAAATAGCTTTGTCATTAAAACCTGCAACGGTTTACCCGATGCAGGATCTGACCAAGAGTCTCTTACCAGTTTTTTAAACTCAGCATGTTTTCCCCACATGTTTTGGAATTTAAAGCTTCCTGTACATCGTTTGTTGTTGCGAAGAGTTATGAGGAGTGGAGAGTGGTCTGAATAGGTTTTGTTTAAATGTCTAAGCCCTGTAGTCCCGTGTGAGGCTACCCACTACGCATTACACATTATTCTGTCCAGTCTGGCCCAAATTGCTCCTCTTTTTCGCCAATTATTACACCAAGTATAATTTGAGCCTGTGAAGTCTATTTCCATCAAGTTAGAATTAGAAATCGCTTCATTAAATTGAGACATTGCTACTGTGTTAGGGGTCCCCCCGCCCCCCCCCCCCCCCCCCCCCCCCCCCCCTTCTTTTCCGAGGAACTCTTGTAACATTAAAGTCTCCTCCTATCAACCAGGGAACATTTTTTGCTGCAATTTTCTGCATTTCTTCCCATAAGACTAGTCTGGATTTTTTATCATTTTTAGCATATACTACCGATACTATGTCTTCGGATATTTTAAAGTGCACTATTTGTTCTGTATCTTTTAATATTTCTATGTCTAAATAATTATGCCACATAATCCAGAGTTTACTATTTAGGAAAGAAAATGAGTTATTAAACCCTAGTAATCGACTATATTTAGTTAGTTGTTATTGTTGAATCAAAGGTTCTGCAATTACAGCCAATGAAATTTTATGTATTTTAACAAATTGTTTTAACCTATTTATCGAGGGGTTGTTTGCCATCCTTCTAATATTCCAATATATGTAACTATCCATTAAACCCTAATTTAGTTTCTGATCTAGTTGTGCATTTGGTTTCATATGTTTTGTCTAGGTACTTCCTCATATTCCTTGCACTCTTGGGTGCAATTGATTTAGTTAATTCCTTGTATTTCCCTTGTATGCCAAGTTGCATGACCGTTCTTTTTATAGCTTCCATAGATTGGGCCTTTGTAAGTTTTCCCCGTCTATCCTCATACATTGCTAGGTCATCCTTTGCCACTTCTATATAGCTATCTTCATTTGCTTCTACTTTACCAAACGGAGGGAAACTAAATACCTCTGAGCCTACTTCTGGAAAATCCAGGAGATCCTCTTCTATCCAACTATAATCCTCTATTTTTTTCTTTTAAAACCCTTCTAAGTGTATATTTTCTAATTTTCTTCCTTCTAACTTTAACTTCCTCCCATCCCTCTTCGTTATTTTCTATGATTGTGCCCTCTATGCTTGTAACTAAATTGTTTATGCCTTCATCTATATCTGAATCTTTTTCTCTCACACTCCCCTCTTTTTCCTCCATTAAATCTTCTATCTCTCCATGTTTCGGGACCTCCTCCTCCCTCCTTATCCATTTGTCTACCCTCTTTCTTCTAAATTCCTGCCATTGTTCCTTATTTATTTGTTCATAACCCTTCCTACATTCAAACATGTCATGCCCTATTCTTTTACAAGTTAAACAAAAGGAGGGCAAGTTTTCGGGAATGGCAGTTTGCCAAAACCCCTCGTTTTGCTCCTCTTCCTGACTGCCAATCCAGATCTTGTTAGGGAGTGGTGAAGATATGTTGCATTCGACACAAACAATAGCCTGGTTTTGTCGTGTCATGGTTACAGTCTCCTCATCCCTTATCAATGGCTTACCCAAGCAAGAAGATATTACAAAGAGAGAATGAGCATTGAACAAATATAATGGGAGGTTCGGGAGAGAGAACCAAACCGGGGCAAGAGGCAGCTCTTCCAGTGGACTGAAATCCTTCGTCCATTTCAAAACGCGCATGGGGTAGCCATTAACTTGCCACAATCCTCTAAGCCACAAACGATAATAATCTTCAACATTAAAACACTGCAAGAACATATATTTAGCATCATAATCGGCTAGTTTAACTCTTCCCGTGAGCTTGAGAGAGGAGACGAATTGTTGCATCTCATTCGGGCGAGGCTTACCATGGGAAAACTTCTCGATGAGCATGTATTCGTAAGGCCCCATGAAGTTCCTCATCTCCTCGGCTGAAAATAAAACCACGGGACTCCCGTTTTTTGTTTCGAATATGCGTGAGGGAGGCGCGGGCATTCTTGTAATCGAGGCAAAAGACTTATTTTGTAATGATAAGTCATTTTGCTCCATTTTGAGCTTGAAAGAGCTTGATTTGAGCAAAAATAGTGATTTTCTCTCTCTAGAAAGTGGGAATTTCTGTCTCTAGAAGTTGAGAGCGTTTTTTGAAAAAAAAAGAAGCAGTTTTTTTTTCTTCTTCTTCTTCATCTTCTTTTTTTTTTTAAGTTGTTTATTAATTTTAACCCTCTCTTTTGGCGAATGAATACCTTTTTACAAGCTAAAATCTACCATTATCCCTCTTACACCCATACACTTTAATGAAAAAAAGAGACAAAGAACCAAGACTAGTTTTAATATGAGCACGTGTGCTTGCTTTCAGCTTATTTGTTTAAAGATCTTGAGTTATTTCTTAGCTTCCATTCTGAACTTTTTACTCGGTTATCTGCCCTCTTCCTTATTGTTAACTTTCCCTTCATGATCCTCCTTCTATAAGTCAGTTTACGGCTGCAAAACCTGCACAACAAACATTTTTCTGCATAGGGATTTATCTTCCTTACATACCTGAAACTTTGTTGTATAAACACCCTTCATGCTACACTTTTTCTGCATCAACCATTTTTCCAGCCCTTTGAATCTTGTTCCCTCTAGCTCTTCACTTTATTTGCTGTTCTGGAGCCTTGGCTTTCACTATATATGCTGCACTCTACACTTTATATGCTGTTTCAAGAACTTGGCTATCCCTTCATCACGTGTGCTGTATTTTCTCTTTACAACCATCACATAACATGAACATAAACTCTTAAAACAGAGACAAATACGGTGTTGCAACCAAACCACATTGTAAACTCTGCCTCTTTGAAATTCCTGTGCTGCTAAGAAAACCAAGAAAAGATAAAGAAAAAACAAAGACAAATGTGCATTCTATTTCTTTCCTCCCTCCTAGATTCCTTTCTAAACAAACCTGAAATTGTAGGGACAGAAATTCCCCTACCGATTGCCTCCATTCCTTCTAACAGCTTAGTTTTCTCTTTAGAATAATCTCCTTTTTTATCTCTCTCTACTATTCTACCCTTTCTAATTCTTAAATAAGGGAAGGCTCTTATATTTAATTTCACTAGTCCCTTTAATTTTTCTGGCATAGAATCCATTTCATATTCCATTACTCCTCTTTCTGTGCCTAATCTAGCGAGATTATCTGCCAGTGTGTTTGCCTCTATATATATATACAATATTGATGCATTCAACTCTTTAATAAGATTAATTATTATTTCTAAATCTTCTTCATACCTCCAGAGAGATATCCTCCTAGCTACTAAGTCCACCAATAGCATTGAATCTACCTGAATTTGTATATTTCTAATTTCTAGTTTCTTACAGACCTAAAAACCTATTTGCAAAGCCTTGATCTCCGAATGGAGAGCCTAGAATGCTACACTAACCTGCGTAAAGGCTTTCATGACAATACATTTAGAATCCCTTATTACCCACCCTCCCCCTACGATTCCTGTGTCCCTAGTAAAGCTTCCATCCGTATTTAGGGAGAATTTTCCTTCCAGAGGCCTATCCCAGCTTATGCTTTTTACCCAATAATAAGTAATCTTATTTGTGGTGAGGTCCCAGCCTTTCTCCTCTAACTTTTGAGTAAATTTATTATCTATTGTTATAGGCTTTATATTATATAGATTACTTACTATTTGTCTGATTTCTTGTATTATTTCACTTGAATTCACCTTTAAGCCTTCAAATCTGCTCTTATTTCGAGCTTTCCAGATGCACCATATTATTACATGAGATAAATTATGGTTAAGCCAATTTCTAATGGGACTGCTAGAGGTAGCCTTGTCCCATTTTTTAATTCTTTCTATTAAAACTTCCTCTTTGTTACTAATATGTTTATTTTCTTCTAGTTCTTTCCAAACTTCTATAGCAATTTTATCTTCCAAGAATAAATGATCAGTGGTCTCTACTGCCTCAAAACAGCATTCACATCTAGATACCATTTTAATACCTTTTCTTTGCATATTGGTATCCACTGGAAGCGCATTCGCTAACACTTTCCATGCTAGCGAGCACATTTTCTGCGGTATACTTGCCTTCCAGACCCATTTAGATAAAGGCTTACTAGGTTTTTTCTTCCTGATCAATTCCTTCACTGATTTCACTGTGAAATCACCTTGAGGTGTCAGGGTCCATATCCAACCACTCTTTTTCCGTATTGAATGTGAATCTACTATCTACTTCTGCTTCTCCAGCGCTCTCCAGCTGTTTGATGCCTGCTTAATCTGCTTATTATTTTGTTCTAGGTATTTTGCCCTCATATATTTTGCCCAGAGGGTTTCATTTTCTTTCAATCTCCACCACCCTTTGCAGTCCCAGGCGGTGGCCATATCCTGTAAAGAGATTATCCCCAGACCTGCTTCTGCTTTTGGATAACATATATCTTCCCAGTTTTTCCAATGAATTTTCTGCTTCCCATCTTTTTTACCCAATAAGAAATTTTCCATTTCCATTTCAAGTTTATTCATAAATTTCTTGGGAGGATGAATAACAGATAAAATGTGCACCAATGTGGTTTGTAAAACAATTGAAATTAACGTGATTCTTCCTCCAAATCCTAGTAAATCGTCCTTCCAGCCTACTATTTTCCTTCTCATTTTATCTTGGAGTGATGTTAAATATTGATCCTTCAATCTTCCTTCATATATTGGGCAGCCTAGATATATTAAGGCTCCTTTATTATGTTTGAAGCCGGTTATATTCTTGATCTTATTTATAACTTTCACTTCTACCTTTTTTGCTAACATAAACTGACACTTCTCTTTATTAACTACTTGCCCTGTTTCCATCTCAAATAGTTGTAGTAAATCAATGAGATTATTTATGGATTTTTTGCTAGCATTTGTGAAGATTATTAAATCATCCGCATTAGCTAAGCAGCCTATTCTATGAGTATTTGTTGGCTGCCTGAAAGGAATTATTTTTCCTTCTGACAATCTTCTTTTTAAATTAAGAATAAGTAATTCTAAATAAATATCGAAAAGTAAGGGGGACAAAGGATCACCCTGTCTTAAACTTCTTCTTGGCTTAAACTCTTCTCATCTTTTTCCATATATTAATAGTCTAACCCAAACACTTGAGATACATCTATATATTAAATCTATGCATGTTTCCGAGAAGCCAAACTTTCTCATAACAAAACAAAGAGTGTCTCATTCTACCCTGTCAAATGCTTTAGATAAATCTAGTTTAACTACTAGATTGTTTCCTCTCGTTTTAATCGCTATCTCCTTCATCATTTCTGATTCTAGCCTTTTATTTTCAATAATTAGTCTGTTTTTAACAAACCCCGTTTGTTTCTGTGAAATTATTAATGGCAAAATTTGGCTAAGCCTATTTTGAATTATTTTGGCTAAAATTTTATAAATTGCATTGCATAGGCTTATGGGTCTAAAATCTTCTCATTTCTGCAGGGAATCTTTTTTAGGAATTAACATGATAAATGAGTTCGCCCATGCTTTCGGGATATCTGCCCCTGCAAAAAAAATACAAATTGCTGGGACTAGGTCATTTTTGATAATGGGCCAAGTTGCCTGGAAAAAATAATTATTCCAGCCATCCGGCCCTGCTGCACTATCTTTATGCATATTAAAAACCGCATTTTTAACCTCATCTTCTTCGGGATTCATTTCCATCATTTGATTTTGTTCATTGGTGATGGACATAACAATCTTTTGCATTAAGGAATTTCCTTCATGAGATGCTTGACCACATAGGTGGCTTTTAAAGAATTCCTCGAACATGATTCTTAGTTGCTTATCATAGTCAACCCATGTTCCTTCGTTATTTCTAAGACCTTTAATTTTATTCTTTTGAGCTTTTATTTTACACATATTATGAAAAAATTTAGTGTTTTTATCCCCATCTTCTAACCATTTAATTTTTGCTCGCTGTTTCCAGAATATTTCCTCCATGTGTAACTTAAGGCTCAACTCCGCCTTTGCCTTGTTTAATGCTTGTCTAATTTTTTTCATCATTTTTATTATCATATTCATTTTCTAACTTTTCCACTTGTTCTTCTGCCTGTATTATTTTTTGTTTTAGATTTCCAAAGACATCCCTATTCCATACTTTTAAGCATTTTTTTAATCTAAACAGCTTAGTTATTAAAACCTGCATTGGTTTGCCTGGTGCTGGTTCTAACCAAGACTCTTTCAACAAATTCTCAAAATCTTTATGCTTAACCCACATATTTTGGAATTTAAAACTACTTACGTCTCTTTTATTTTTATAAATCGATATGAGGAGTGGGCAATGGTCTGAGCAGGTTCTGTTTAGGTGCCTCCGCCCAGTGGTTCCATGTGAGGTTAGCCACTTTGCATTACACAGCACTCTGTCTAATCTAGCCCAAATAGTTCCTCTTTTCTGCCAGTTATTGCTCCAAGTGTAATTTGTTCCTGCAAAATCTATCCCAATTAAATTAGAGTTAGATATTGCATCATTAAACTGTGTCATTGATATTGTATCCGTGGTTTTGTCTCCTTTCTTTTCCAGGGCACTTCTTATAAAATTAAAGTCACCTCCTATAATCCAAGGAGGATTTTTAGCCGCAATTTCCTGCATTTCTTTCCATAAATCTTGCTTAGATTTTTTATCATTTTTTGCTTACACAACCGATACTATATCCTCTGTGTTTTTATCCAATTTAAAGTGCACTATTTGTTCTGTGTCTTTAACTATTTCAATATCTAAATAATTATGCCACATAATCCAAAGCTTACTATTCACATTAGCATATTCATTATTAAACACTAATATACGGCTATATTTAATTATTTGATCCTGCTGGAACATAGGTCCAGCAATGATCATCAAAGAGATTTTGTTAATTTTAATCAATTTTTTCAATCTATTTATCGAGGGGTTATTTGCAACCCTTCTGATATTCCAATATAAGCAGCTATCCATTAAAACTTAATTTAGTTTGTGATCTAGTTGTGCACTTAGATTCATAGGTTTTATCCAAATATTTTCTCATGTTTCTAGGATTTTTTGATGCAGTTGCGTATGTTTGACTAAATTCATTATATTTCTAATGCTTTCCTAATTGCAAAACCATTCTTTTTATAGCTTCCATTGATTGGTCTCTAGAGAGCATAACCCTATTATCCTCATACATAGCTAGGTCGTCCCTCTTCTTTTCCCTATCATTCTCACGATTTTCCTCTTCTCTTCCAAAAGGATGGCAGCTTAATACCTCTGAATCATCCTCTAGAAAATCTAGAAGATCATCATCTGACCAACTATAATCCACTATTCTCTCCTTTAGGACCCTCCTAACTTTATTTTTCTTACCTCTCCTCCTTCTTCCATTTGCCTTTACCCAACCTGCATCCTTATCTTTTTCGGCCTTACCCTCTATGTTAACTTCATTATTAATTATAGCTCCTTCCATCTCCACAAGATAATTCTCCTCTAATCTCCTACTCTCCCTTTCTTCCTCCACTAAACCCTCCACTTCCTCATACTCCATCGGGACTAATCTCTCCTTCCTTATCCATTTTCTACCCTTCTCCTTCTACCCTCCTGCCCTAACTCCATTTCTTCCTTCCCTTCCCCCATCTTACATTCAAGCATATCGTGCCCGAGCCTTTTACAGGAAGCACAGTATGAAGGCAAATTTCCGGGAATGGCCGTTTGCCAAAAACCATCACTTTTCCCATCTTCCCCATTGCCTATCCAGATTCTATTGGGCAGATGTGAGAGTAAGTTGCATTCCACGCATACACGAGCTCTACTTGGCCATGTTAATGAGACTGTTGCCTCATCCCGAAGGAGAGGCTTGCCCAAGCAAGACGATATTGCGTAGAGAGGGTGAGCATCAAATAAGAAAATAGGGAGGTTCGGGTGAGAGAACCATACCGGGGCAAGAGGCGCCTCCTCCATTGGGCTGAAATCCTTCGTCCATTTTAAGACACGCATAGGATAACCATTAATTTGCCATGAACATCTAAACCATAAACGATAATAGTCCTCGTTCGTGAAGCACGGTAAAAACACATGTTTAGCATCATAATCTGCCAGCTTCACCCTTCCCGTAAGCTTCAACGAGGAGATAAACTGAAGTAAATCGTTCGGCCGAGGCCTGCCATGGGAGAACTTCTTGATAAGCATGAGTTCATAGGGCGCCGTGAGTTTTTGCATATCTTCGGCAGAAAAAATAACTATGGGACTCTCGTTTTTATTTCTGAAGGTGCATGAATAGGGCGCGGGCTCCCTTGTGATCGAGGCAAAGGACTTGTTTTTTATTAAATAATCCTTTTGCTCCATTTTCAGCATGAAAGGAGCTCAATTTGAGCAAAAATGGAGATTTTCTCTCTCTAGAAAGTGGGTTTTTCTCTCTCTAAATTGAGAGCGTTTTTTGAAAACAAGAAATGGTTTTTTTTTCTTCTCCTTCTTCTTCTTCTCCTTCTTCTCCTTCTTCTCCTTCTTCTTCTCCTTCTTCTTCTCCTTCTTCTCCTTCTTCTTTTTCTCCTTCTTCTCATTATTCTTCTCATTCTTCTACTTCTTCTTCTTCTTCTCCTTCTTCTTCTTCTCCTTCTTCTCCTTCTTCTTCTCCTTCTTCTTCTTCTTCTTTTTTGAATTTGTTTTATTATTAATAACCCTCTCTTTTGGCGGAGGAATATCGTTTTTACAACCTACATCTACCCGTGTCCCTCTTACACCGATCTTAACCTTAAACCTACTAGCTAGCATATTGAATTTTAAAATTTTTCTCAAATAAGCATTTATTCATTTTATAAATTAAACTAGAAAAGCTGGAGGCTATGCTCTAGTTTATCTAATTTTCGGCCCATCTTTTCATTTAACTGTTTTCGGTCCATCTTTTCGGCCCATCTTTTCATTTAATTCCATGTATTGCTCGGCCATTTCCTGTGCTCAACATCTATCCCTCATCTTCCCCGTGTCTCAAACCCTGTTATTCACGTTATTCCCGAGTATTTTCCATCCGTCATCCTTCTTCTTTTATACGCTCCAGTGCCTGCAATATACAAAGAAAACGAGCACGACTACAATATAACTTCTCTACCCTATTCCCCTTGCCCCTTGTTATACATATACAATATTTATTAATTTATTTTTCACTTCCATTCTTTTTGCCGTGCCTTTTAATTGGAGTGCTCTGTCTATACCGAGCTGCAGCAAGACCTAAAACTTTTGTCATAACTCTCAAAAATATAAGAAAGTTCACTTAGAAACCAGATTATACCAGATAAGTCAACAAAAAAAACCATCTCCAAGCGCGTGAAGCTGCCCACCATTCTACAGTTCCTCTACGAGTGTTGAACACCCACAGGGCCGGGATATCAGTCGAGAGTGTCTACAATAAATCAACTCGAGAAGCAGTCAAATAAACCAGTGATAATCAACTTATAATGTATGTTCTTGTCAAGGGCAATATAAATATAAACTGCATTATTTAACCTATAAAACAACTACGAAATTAACAATGTAGAAAAACAAAAAACACCATCGACAGTTTTGTATTTGAACATCTACAACCTGTAATATAATACACAAACCAGAAACATAGCTATACATGTACACAACATACCAACCAAGACTCCATGCTGAAAGCCACTTCGTATGAAGCTGCACTGTGGAGGAAAGAAACTAAATTTTATTTTAGATTTAGCTCAGCCTCCACCGTTTATAACTCTAGCATAAGAAAAAGCCATCATATCTAATCTTACTAAACCTTTTAATTTTTTCGGCATAGAATCCTCATCAAATTCTATTTCTCCTTTTTCCGAGCCTATCCTCGCAAGATTATCTGCTGGAGTGTTTTCCTCTATATATATATGCATTATTGATGCATTTAGTTCATTTTTAAGCTTCATTATTTTTTCTAATTCTTCTTCATATTTCCAAAGAAAAATTCATCCTATTACTAAATTAAATAATAACATCGAGTCTACCTGTATTTGAATATTTTTATATTTCAATTTTTTACATACATTTAAGTCTATTCTTAACGCCCTAAATTCTGAATGTAGAGGCGAGTCTGCTACACTAACCGAGGTAAAAGCTTTCATGACTGTGACTTTTGAATTCCTTATTAACCCACCGCCCCCCGCTATTCCTGTATCCCTATTGAAGCTTCCATCCGTGTTTAGGGAAAATTTTCCTTCACGGGGCCTAGCCCAACTTATACTTTTTGCCCAATATTGTTTAATTGATTTTATATTAAGACCCCATTCCCTTTCCACTTTCTTATCTATCGCTAGTTTATCTACTATAATGGGCTTAATATTTGATATGTTACTTATTTCCTACTTAATTTCTTGTAATATATCTTTTGAGTCCATTTTTTTACTTCAAATCTACTCCTATTACGAGCTTTCCATAAACACCATTTCACTACATGAGGTAAATTCTTATTGAGCAAATTTCTAGCAGGGTTAGTGGAAGTTGCATTTTCCCATTTTTTGATTCTTTCTATTAGCCTCTCATCTATATTACTAATTTGTTCATATCCTTCATGTTTCTTCAGAATTTCTACTGCAATTTTTCCTCTTGAGAATAGGTGGTCCATTGATTCTACTTCTGAAAAGCAGCATTCACATCTGGACACTATTTTTATACCCTTTCTTTGCACATTGGTATCCACAGGTAATGCATTTGCTAATACTTTCCATGCTAGCGAGCACATTTTCTGTGAGATACCTGCTTTCCAAACCCATTTAAATATAGGTTGAGCAGGTTTTTTTTTCCTAATCAACTCCTTCACCGATTTTAGTGTGAAATTACCTTGTGGTGTGAGGGTCCATTTCCAACCACTCTTTTTTAATATTGAGTGTGATTCTACTATCTCTTTATGTTTTTCCAGAGCTTTCCAATTATTTGATACCTGCTTAAGCCTCAGGTTATTTTGTGCTAAATATTTTGTCTTCATATAATTTTCCCAAATGCTATCATTCTCAATCAACCTCCACCATCCTTTACAATCCCAGGCAGTGGCCATATCCTGTAAAGTGATTATTCCTAGACCTTCTTCAGCTTTTGGATGACATATATCCCTCCAGTTTTTCCTGTGAATTATTTGCTTCCCATCTTTTTTGCCCCATAAAAAATTTGACATTTCTTATTCTAATTTATTCAAGAATTTCTTCGGAGGATGTATTACAGATAAGATATGCACTAGTGTGCTTTGTAACACATGCGAGATTAATGTAATCCGTCCCCCGAACCCTAAGAGATCTTCGTTCCAACCTGCTATTTTCCTTCTGATTTTATCTTGTAATGGTTTTAAATATTTCTCTCTCAGTCTGCCTTCATATATTGGGCAGCCTAAGTATATTAAAGCTCTCTTATTATGTGTAAATCCAGTTATGTTTTTTATCTTATTTATAACTTTCTCTATAGTCTTTTTAGATAGCATAAACTGACACTTCTTTTTATTTACAACCAGACCTATTTCTAATTCAAATAATTGTAATAATTCTATCAGATTTATTACACATCTTTTACTTGCGTTTGTAAAAATTATTAAATCATCAGCATAAGCCAAACAACCTATTCTCGGAGTATTATTTGGTTGTCTAAAAGGTAATACATTTGACATTCTTTTGTTTAGATTAAGAATAAGCAGAATTAGGTATATATCAAATAATAAGGGGGATAATGGATCCCCCTCTCTTAGGCTTCTTATGGGTTTATATTCATCACCTATATAACCATTTTTAATAATTCTAACTCAAGCACTTGAGATGCATCTATATATTATGTCAATGCATAATTCAGAAAAACCATATTTCCTTAAAATGTAACGGAGTGTATCCCATTCAACTCTATCGAATGCTTTAGACAAATCCAACTTGATTACTAGATTATTACCTCTTGTTTTAGTTGCAATTTCTTTCATCATTTCTGAAGCTAATCTAGTATTTTCAATCATTAGTCTGTCTTTAACAAATCCGGTTTGCTCTGGTGATATTATTAATGGCAAAATATTACTTAATCTGTTTTAAATTATTTTAGCTAAAATCTTATAAATCGCATTACATAAACTTATAGGTCTAAAATCCTCGCATAGTTGGGGAGCTTCTTTTTTAGGGATTAAAACTATAAATAAATTTGCCCAAGCTTTAGGAATATCTGCTCAAGCAAAGAAACTGGCATACGCTGTAACTAGGTCATTTTTAATAATGGGCCAGTTTAGCTGAAAAAAGTAATTATTCCAGCCATCTGGTCTCGCTGCACTGTCTTTATCAAGATTAAAGACTGCAATCTTTACCTCCTCTTCTTCTGGGATTCTTTCCATCATTTGATTTTGTTCTTTCGTAATGGAAGCCCCGATTTCTTGTAACAAGGAGTTCCCTTCGTGAGGCATGTGACCACACATGTGGGATTTAAAGAAGTCCTCAAATAGGGTACATAATTGTATGTCTTCTTCTATCATTCTTCCTTATTTATCTTTTAGACCTTTAATTTTATTTTTCTGTATTTTTATTTTGCTCATGTTATGGAAAAATTTGGTGTTTCTATCACCATCTTTTAACAATTTAATTTTTGCTCGTTGTTTCCAATATATCTCCTCCATATGTAACTTTAAACTCAATTCAGCTTTAGCCTTGTTTAAAACCTTCCTAGTTTCTTTGTCATTTTTATTATCGTATTCTTTTTCTAGCTTTTCCACTTGTTCCTCTGCTTGCTTTATTTGCTGATTTATATTTCCCAAAACTTCTTTATTCCATGATCTTAACTATTTTTTTAATCTATATAGCTTTTTCATTAGAACTTGCATCGGTTTACCCGAAGTAGGATCTGACCAAGTATCTCTTACTAATTTTTCAAACTCGGCATGTTTTCCCCACATGTTTTGAAATTTAAAACTTCTTGTCCCTCGTTTGTTGTTGCGAAGTGTTATGAAGTGTGGAGAGTGGTCCGAACAGGTTCTAATTAAATGTCTAAGCCCTGTTGTCCCATGTGAGGCTACCCACTTTGCATTACACATTACTTTGTCCAGCCTGGCCAAAATTGCTCCTCTTTTTTGCCAGTTATTACACCAAGTATAATTTGAGCCTGTGAAGTCTATTTCCATCAAATTAGAATTAGAAATTGCCTCATTAAATTGAGACATTGCTATTGTGTTAGGGGTTTTCCCCCCCTTCTTTTCCGAGGCACTTCTTGTAACATTAAAGTCTCCTCCTATCAACCAGGGAACATTTTTTGCTGCAATTTTCTGCATTTCTTCTCATAAGACTAGTCTAGATTTTTTATCATTTTTTGAAATACTACCGATACTATGTCTTCGAATATTTTAAAGTGCACTATTTGTTCTGTGTCTTTTAATATTTCTATGTCTAAATAATTATGCCACATAATCTAGAGTTTACTATTTAGGTTAGAAAATAAGTTATTAAACCCTAGAATTCGACTATATTTAGTTAGTTGGTCCTGTTGGATAATAAGTTCTGCAATTACAACCAATGAAATTTTATATATTTTAATCAATTGTTTTAATCTATTTATCGAGGGGTTGTTTGCCACCCCTCTAATATTCCAATATAAGTAACTATCCATTAGAACCTAATTTAGATTGTGATCTTTTTGTGCATTTAAACTCATATATTTTATCTAAATATTTTCTCATAACTCTAGCACTCTTGGGTGCAATTGATTGTGATATTTTATTATATTTTCCTTGCTTACCAAGTTGCATAGCCATTCTTTTTATGGCTTCCATGGATTGATCCTAGTAAGTTTTTTACAATTCTCCTCATACATTGCTAAATCATCTTTCACTTCTTCTATATTAATTTCTTCCTTTGCTTTTAGTATTCCGAACGGGGGGCAACTTAATACTTCTGATTCTTCTTCCGGGAAATCAAGGTGGTCTTCATCTATCCAACTATAATCTTCTAATTTTTCCTTTAACACCCTTCTAGATTTATTTTTTATGCCTCTCTTCCTACTAACTTTCACTTCTTCCCATCCCTCTCCCTTATTCTCCTCATTTCTTATCTCTAAACGTACTTCTATATTACTTCTACCCTCCTCCATATTTAAATAATAATTTTCCTTCTCCCTCCTACTCTCATCTTCTTCATCCTCTAAAGCTTGCATTTTTCAATGTTTCGGGCCCTCTACCTCTTTCCTTATCCATTTTTCAACCCTACTTCTTCTACCTTCCTGCCATTGCACCTCACCTGTATATTCTGTTCCCATTTTACACACAACCATATCGTGCCCAAGTATTTTACAAGTAAGGCAATAAAGGGGCAAATTTTCGGGTATAACAGTTTGCCAAAACCCCTCATTCTGCCCATCTTCCCCTTTGCCTATCCATATTCTGCTAGGGGGAAGTGTGAGGAGGTTGCACTCCACACAGATGCGAGCCTAGCTTGGCCGTGTCATAGATACAGTGGCCTCATCACGAATCAGTTGCTTTCCCAAACAAGAAGAGATAGCATAGAGAGAATGGGCGTTAAACAAATATATAGGGAGGTTCGGCAAAGAGAACCATACTGGGGCAAGGGGAGCCTCCTCTGTTGGACTGAAGTTCTTCGTCCATCTTAGCACTCGCATAGGATAAATGTTAACTTGCCAAACTCCTCTATGCCATAAACGATATAAGTCCTCGTTCGAAAAACACTGCAAAAAAACATGCCTTGCATCGTAATCTGCCAACTTAACCTTACCCGTGAGCTTTAGAGAGGAAATAAACTAAAGAATGTCGCTCGGGCGAGGCCTGCCGTGGAAGAACTTCTCAACGAGCATGTGTTAATAAGGTGCTTGTAACTTCCTCATCTCTTCGGTTGAAAATATGATAACGGGATTCCCATTTTTTTTTCGAATGAGTGTGAAGGAGGTGCGGGCTCCTTTGTTATCAAGGCAAAAGACTTATTTTTTGAAAATAAGTCGTTTTGCTCCATTTTTTTTCTTCTTCTTCTTCTTTTTAAAAAAGGTTTTTATTATTAATTATAACCCTCTCTTTTGGCGGAGGAATACCATTTGTACAAACTAGTATCTACCCAATCCCCTCTTACACCGTTAACCAAGAAAAAGAAAGTTTCAAGTCTAAATAAGCTTATATGTTTCTATACTTTAAACACTTTCTCTTCTGCCTTATATTTCCCTTTTGTATTAACTTTTAAGTCTCCTTTCTACGCTTTAACCTTTAGACCTTATCTTTCCTTGCTACCTTGGCCTATTTGAAGCTTTCCTATGCGTCCATTCGTTGAATACTTCTATAATTTCCTGCCAAAAAATACTTTCCATATGTCTAAAGATTAACTCTATCTCTTTTACTTACCTTTGTTTGTACCGCATGTATTATATCTTGTGTATTGCTGTATAAGAGCTTCCGCTGGTTGTTCTTTCTGCAGTTTTTTATCCCTCCCCTTCTCTTTCCTTTAACCTTTTGAGTCTATTGCCTTTATTCCTTTCAAATCTGAAATTGCCCCCAACTTTGATCCTGTTTTAAATTATTCTAGATTCTATATTCTGGTTTCTATTGACCTTTTTACATCATAAATTAACACATGACTCATCCATTCCTTTAAACAAGGTTTCGAATCTCAAACAACAAAACTAGAAAAGAAGTTTTGGAAAACAAGATAAAGATTGTTCATCATCCTAACACTTCATCCTTTGCTGTCTTTTCTGAGCTTCGAACCTGTTATGATGCTAAGAAAACAAAGGAACCATGCAACAAATAATACTCAAATTTCAGTATATCTTACATTCTCTTCTACCTCTTGCTGATTTACCTGGTTCTGTCTGTTTGGCTTCTTCCCGCAGAAAAATTCCCTACCAATAAAACTTCACACCGCACAATAATAATCCTATTTCTATCTATTCTTACTTATTCTTAGGTAAGGGAATGCAAGTTTATCCAATTTTGCTATTCCTTTCAATTTTATCGGTAAAGATTCCTCATCATACTCCGCAGCTCGTTCTAGCAATCCTATTTTTGCAAGTTTGTCTGCCAATGCGTTTGCTTCCCTGTATACATGTGAAATTGATACATTCAATTCTTTAGCAAGATTCACTATTATTTCTATCTCCTCCTCATGTTGTCACAGTATTAGCTTTTTATTAAGTAACTCAACCAATAATGTTGAGTCTATCTGTATTTGCAAATTTCTATACCCTAGCCTCTTACAGACATTTAATCCTTCCTTTAGTGCCCTGATTTCTGAGTGCAGTGCAGAGTAGGATTTCCCAACAAGAGTGAAAGTGTTCCTAACTCTAACTTCAGAGTCTTTTATTACTCCTCCTCCCCCTGCAATTCCTAAATCTTTATTAAAACTACCATCCGTATTCAACGATAGCTTCCCTTCTGGGAGCCTATTCCAGCTTATACTTTTAACCCAATGAATCCTTATAATTTTAGTGGAGAGGTTCCATGTATTCCTTACTTCTTTTTCTATTTCAATATTTTCTATTATGATAGGTTTTATGCAGGATATATTACTAATTTCTATCTTAATGTCTTTTAGGATTTCTTCTGAATTCATTTTTATGCCCACAAATCTACTCTTATTCTTTGCTTTTCAAATACACCAAATTACTACGTGTGGTAAATTTTGATTTAGCCATTTTTTGGTCGATGTATTTGGGGAGTACCTCCTCCACCTCTTCATCCTATCTATTAAAGTTTCTTCCTTGTTATTTATATTATTAAATGTTTCTAACTTTTTCCATATTTCTACTACAATTTTTCCTTCAGTAAACAAATGATCCGTAAATTCTGTTGCTTGAAGACATCAATCACATCTGGAGACTATCTTTATACCCTTTCTTTGAATATTTGTATCTACCGGTAATGCATTCATATGAGCTTTCCATACAAGAGAGCACATTTTTTGCGGGGTGCCTACTTTCCATACCCATTTAAAAATTGGATTTATCACATTTTTCTTTCGTATTAAATTCTTGACCGTTTTGAGCGTAAAATTACATTGCGGAGTAAGGGTCCATTTCTATCCACTTTTCTCTTTTTTAGAATGAGACTCAACTATTTCTTTCTGTTTTTCTAATGCTTTCTAGTTATTCGAAGCCTTTTTTTGTTTACCTTTTCATGTTCTAAATATTTTGCTCTCATAAAGTTCGCCCAGAGGCTATCATTTTTTAGCATCCACCATCCTTTACAGTCCAAAGCGTCTGCCATGTATTGTAATCTCATTTATCCTAATCCGACTTCCTCTTTTGGGTAGCAGATATCCTCCCATCTTTTCCAGTGAAGTTTATTCTTTCCATCTTTTTTCCCCATTAAAAATTTGCCATTGCTGATTCTAATTTGTTTGTAAATTTTTTAGGAGGATGAATAATTGATAAAATATGCACTAATGTGCTTTGGAGGACATGAGAGATTAATGTAATCTTGCCCCCAAAGCCCAGTACCTCTTCTTTCCAACCTGCTATTTTAATATTTATTTTATCATGTAATGATATTAAATATTCTTCTTTCAATCTACTCTCATATATAGGACAGCCTAGGTACATTAGCGCTCCTTTATTCTGGATAAATCTTGTGATGTTCTTTACTTTATTTATCACCTTTTCTATTACTTTCTTTGCCAGCATAAATTGGCACTTTTTTATATTTATCGTCTGCCCTATTTCAGTTTCAAATGTATGTAAAAGATCCATAAAGTTTATCCAAGATCTTTTGCTTGCATTTGTAAAAATTATAAGATCATCGGCATATGCCAGACAACCTATTCTTGGGGTGTTTTTTGGTTGTCTGAATGGAATGATCTTTCCTTCAGACATTCTTTTCTTTAAATTTAGTATTAACAGTTCTAAATATATATCAAATAATAAAGGAGATAACGGATCTCCTCGCCTTAAGCTTCTTTTAGGCTTAAATTCTTCTCCTTTTGACCCATTTATAATGACTTTAACCCAAATACTAGACACACATCTGTATATCATATCAATGCATAACTCTGAGAAGCCAAATTTTCTCATGGTATAACAGAGTATATCCCATTCTACCCTGTCAAATGCTTTTGATAAGTCTAACTTTACTACTAAATTCTCCCCTCTTGTTTTAATTGATATGTCCTTCATCATCTCAGCTGCCAATCTTATATTTTCCGTCATTAGCCTATTTTTAACAAAGCCCGTTTGTTCCTGTGATATAATATATGGCAAAATATCACTTAATCTATTTGGTAAAATTTTTGCTAAAATCTTATATATCGCATTACATAAACTTATATTTTGTGGGGATTTGTTTTTTGGGATCAAAACAATGAGAGAATTCGCCCATGTTTTTGGAATATCCGTCCCTGCAAAAAAAACTAGAAATAGCAAGTACGAGATCTTTTTCAATAATTTCCCAGCATACCTGGAAGAAATTACTATTCTAGCCATCTGGTCCTGCTGCACTATCTTTGTCCAGGCTGAATACTGCATTTTTAATCTCATCCCTATTTGGGATTTTTTCCATCATTTGATTTTGTTCCTTAGTTATATTTAATTTGATCTCATTTATAAGATTATCCCCTTCATGAATATGCTGTCCGCATAGATATTTTTTAAAAAATTCCTCAAAGAGGACTCTTATTTTATTATATTCTTCCACCCATTTTCCTTCATCATTTTTTATACCTTTGATTTTATTTTTGTTTGTTTTTATCTTGCTCATATTATGAAAAAATTTTGTATTTCTATCTCCTTCTTTCAACCATTTAATTTTTGCTCGCTGTTTCCAATATATTTCTTCCATATATAGCTTAAGCATCAATTTACCTTTTGTCTTACTAAGTTCATTTCTATCTTCTTCTTTATTCATAGTATCATATACTATTTCCAGCTTCGCCACTTCTTCTTCTGCTTGTTTTATTTGTTGGTTTATATTTCCAAAAACTTATTTATTCCATGTTTTAATGCATCTAGTTAGTCCGAGTAGCTTAGCCGAAAAAGCCTGCATGGGCTTTCCCAATGCTGGCTCTTCCCAAGATTCTCGAACCATCCTATCAAAATCTGAGTGTTTAACCCACATATTTTGAAATTTAAAATCGCCTCCTATTGGGTGGCTTTTATAAATTTTTATGAGCAATGGGTTATGATCCGAACAGGTCCTGTTTAAGTGTCTTAGGCCCGTAACTCCATGAGTCATAGCCCATTTAGCATTACACATGACCCTGTCCAGCCTTGCCCAGATTGCTCCTCTTTTATGCCAGTTATTACACCATGTGTAGTTTGAGCCAATATTTTCCACCTCCATTAAGTTAGCACTGGCGATACTATCATTAAACTGTGACATCGCCAGTGCATTTGGGGGTTTTCCACCTTTCTTTTCTTGTGCACTTCTTATGACATTAAAATCTCCGCCAATAATCCATGGAATATTTTTTATTGCAATGTTTTGCATTTCCTTCCATAGATCTAGTCTATCTTTTTTATTATTTTTCGCATAAACCACTGATATTATTTCTTCTGTATTCAAATTAGTTTTAAAATTAACTATTTGTTCTGTGTCTTTTAATATTATAATGTCCATATTATTATGCCACATAATCTAGAGTTTACTATTCAAGTTTGCATATGCATTTTTTAACCCTAATTTTTCACTATATTTTATTATTTGGTCTTTCTGAACCATAGGTTCTGCTATAAGTAATAAAGCAATTTTATATATTTTTATTAATTGTTTCAATCTATTAATTAAAGGGTTGTTTGCTACCCCTCTAATGTTCCAGAAGAGACACCTATCCATTAATTACTGACTTTGCTTGAGATCTAGTTGTGCATTTAGACTCGTAAGTCTTATTTAAATATTTTTTCATATTTCTTGGAGTCTTTGAGGTATTAAAAAAAGCATGCATAATATCATTGTATTTTACATGTTGCCCAAGAAGCATAGCCATTCTTTTGATAGCTTCCATTGCTTGATCTCTAGATAGCCTATCCAATTATTCCTCGTAAATATCTAGATCATCTTTTATCTTTTCGGTTGAGGCTTCTCTATTTTCTTCTTCCCCACATGTTGGAGGGCAACTAAAGGCAACTAAAACTTCATCCGGAAAATCCAAAAGGTCTTCATCAATCCAGCTGTAATCCTCTAGTTTTTCTTTTAAAATTCTTCTAGTTTTGAGTTTTTTCCCCTTTCTCTCTCTAGCTTTCACCTTCTCCCATCCTTCCTCCATTTCTTCCCCCTCCCCTCCTTCATAGCCATCCTCGGGTTGCACTATATTTATGCCTCCCTTCTCTTCAAATATGCCTATCACTTCCACTCTCTCTTCCTCACCTTCCACTTCACTTAAGCTTTTTCCATGGAGTCCCCCTTTTTCCAGCTTTTCGGTATACTCTTTCGGGACATTCACATCCACTCTTACCGATTTTTCTACCCATTTACCCTTGCCTTCCTTCCTATTCTCTCTCTCACTCTCTTTTTTACCCACTCGACACTCTTCTATATCGTGGTCGAGCCTTCTACAGCCGAGGCAGTAGGGAGGAAGATGTTCGGGTATGGCAGTTTGCCAAAATCCTTCATCCTGTCCATTATCCCCGCCGCCTATCCATATCTTGCTAGGAGGCTGTGTGAGTAAACTACACTCTACACACACTCGAGCAGCGCCTATTTTTGTCATGGAGGTAGTTGCTTCATTCCGAAGCATTGGCTTGCCAAGGCAAGAAGCAATATCATGGAGAGCCTGCGTATTAAACAAAAACAATGGCAGATTTGGTAGAGTAAACCATACCGGGGCAATGGGAGCTTCCTCGAGTGGGCTGAAGCTTTTCGTCCACTTCAGCACACGCATGGGGAGTCCTTCGACATACCATATCTCTCTCTGCCACAGCTGATAGTGATCCTCCTCCTTACAGCATTGGAGAAAAACATGTTTCGCATCATAATCGGCAAACTTCACTCTACCTTTAAGCTTCAATGTTTCTATGAACTTCTGTAACTCGCTTGCACGAGGTCGGCCATGGGAAAATTTCTCTACAAGCGTGTATTCGAACGGTTCTAGGAACCTATGCATTTGCTCGTTGGAGAAGATAATAGCGGGACTCTCGTTTTTAGTTCTGAAAGCCCGTGGTTGCTGCGTGGTCCCCATAAATATCGAGGCAAAGGATTTTATTATTTAATAATAAATCCTTTTGCTCCATTTTGAGCTTGAAGAGAGATTGATTCGGCCAAGAATGGAGATTTTCTCTCTCTAAAAAACGGGATTTTCTTTCTCTAGAAGTTGAGAGCATTTTTTGAAAAAAGAGCAAAATAAAAATTCTTCTTCTTCTTCTTCTTCTTCTTATTCTTCATCATCTTCTTCTTCTTCTTTTTCTTCTTCTTTTTATAAAAAAAGATTTCTTTATTAATTATCACCCTCTCTTTTGGTGGAGGAATACCATTTTTACAAACTAATTCTACCCTATTCCCCTCTTACATCCTTTCCCCTTTACCAAAAACTTAGAAACTCTAAATTACATTTTCAATTTATCGATTAAAGACAAAGTCTAATGCCTCAATTCTGTTTCTTTGTTGAGGTATTCATTGTAGCCCCACGCCTCTCCTTGCTCCTTATCTTTCTTTTATCAACCTAATTCCTTCCACTTATTTAGCCTTGATTTAGTTTGCCGATCCCCTTCTTTTACTTTCAATAGGGACTTTGCTATTTATAAGCTATATTCCTGCAGCCACATCAGAAAAACAGCACCAAAGTATATCTTATACCTTGTGTATACCTTTGCTCTGGACCCCTTGATTCTACACATGCTGCAATTGGTATTGGATGTAGTTGCTCCATAGTCTTCTTCCATAACTTGATCACTTTTATCTTTCTTTTCCTGGAGCATCTGATTCTGAAATTTAATTTCCCAGCCACCTATTCTAAATGTTAACTAAACCTAGCACCTATTGACTCTTCTAATATAATACATGACAATACCTTCTTTAGATAAAAGCATTAACACATACTCCTGAAACAAACTCTCACAACTAAAATAGGCAAGAAAGGAACTTGTTTAAAGCTTTAACTCATGACTTTTTGAGGCTCCTTTGCAAGTCCTGGTTGCTGGATCTCTCCTTTACGCTGCTATGAAAACAGTAAAAAAACCGCAAAAAAGAATACTAGCACTCCTTACAACTTTACCTCCCTCCTGTTGCTTCGTTTCTTTTAGGGCATTGCTTATGCTTTTTTACAGGGACAGAAATTCCCCTACACTGTTATATTACTTATCCTTTCTTATACGCAAATAAGGGAAAGCTTTCTTATCTAGGCATGCAATTCCTTTTAATTTTCTTGGCAACGACTCCTGATTATATTCTAAATCTCCTGTCTTCTCGCCTATTCTTGCCAGGTTATCTGCCAATGTGTTTGCCTCCCTATATATGTGGGAAATTGAGGCACTCTGCTCTTTGGAGAGCTTCATTATCATTTCTATCTCCTCCTCGTGTCTCCATAGAATAGTTTTTTTTGTTACTAGATTTACCATCAATGAAGAATCTACCTGTATTTGTAGATTCTTAATTCCCAATTTTTTGCAAAGATTTAAACCTGTATTTAAAGCCTATATATCAGAGTGTAAAGCCGAGAAGGCTTTACCTACTGAAGTAAATGCTCTAATAATGAATTCATTAGAGTCTCTTATAACTCATCCTCCTGCTGCTATTCCTGTATCTCTATTAAAACTACCATCTGTATTAAGAGATAACTTTCCTACTGGAGGCCTATTCCATGTCATAATTTTTATCCTTTGCTTCTTTAATATCTTAGTGGTAAGGTTCCATGACTTTCCTACTTCCTCATCTATGTCTCTATTTACAATTTTTATTGGCTTTGTGCAAGATATATAACTTATAACTCTCCTAATTTCAATTAAAATTTCACCTGAATTCATTTTTATTCCCTTATATCTACTCTTGTTTCGGGCTTTCCATATACACCAAAGTACTGCGTGTGGTAGACTTTGGTTAAGCCAATTTCTAGAGGGACTACTTGAATTTTCATTTTTCCATTTATTAATTCTTTCTATAATCCCCTCATCTTTATTAACTATTTTTGTAAATTTTTGCAGCTCCCTCCAGACTTCTAATGCTATTTTTCCTTTCGAAAAAAGGTGATCTAATGATTCCACTGCCTCCATGCAGCAGTCACATCTAGATACCATTTTTATTCATTTTTTTTGTATATTAGTATCCATGGGCAATGCATTCACTAGTATTTTCCAAGTTAGCGAACACATTTTTTGCGGGATGTTTTTCTTCTATGCCCATTTAAATAAAGATTGTATTGGTTTTTTCTTACTAATCAATTCCTTAACCGATTTCAGTGTGAAATTACCTTGTGGCGTGAGAGTCCATTTTCAACCACTCTTTTTTAGAATTGAGTGAGATTCAATTATCTCCTTCTGTTCTATCAGTGCTTTCCAATTGCTCGAGGCCTTCTTCTGATGCAGTTCTAAGTAACCTCTATATTTGGCTCTCATGTATTTAGCCCAAAGACTATCACTGTCTTTTAATCTCCACCATCCTTTACAGTCCCAGGCAGTGGCCATATCCTGTAAATTCATTATACCTAATCCTGCTTCCTCTTTTGGGTAGCAGATATCTTCCCAATTTTTCCAAAGTATTTTATTTCTCCCCTCTTTTTTCCCCCATAAGAAATTAGCCATTTCTGCTTCTAGTTTTTTAGTAAATTTCTTCGGAGGGTGTATGACTGATAGAATGTGTACCAGGGTACATTGTAGTACATGGGAGATAAGTGTAATCCTCCCCCCGAATCCCAGTAGATCTTCTTTCCAGCCTGCAATTTTCTTTCTCATTTTCTCATGCAGAGGTGCTAGATATTCTTCTCTCAGTCTTCCCTCATATATGGGGCAGCCTAGGTACAATAAGGCTCCTTTCTTGTGAGTGAAACCTGTGATACTTTTAACCTTATTTACAACTTTCACTTCAATTTTATTTGCTAACATAAATTGACACTTCTTTTTATTAACTACTTGCCCTGTTTCTATTTCAAACGTATATAGAAGATCCATGAGATTACTCAGAGATCTTCTGTTTGCGTTCGTGAAAATTATTAGATCATCTGCATATGCTAGACAACCTATTCTTGGGGTGTTTTTAGGTTGCCTGAATGGGATGATTTTTTTTCCGACATTATTTTATTTAAATTAATGATTAGCAATTCTAAGTAAATATCAAAAAGTAAGGGAGACAACGGGTCCCCTTGCCTTGAGCTTCTTTTAGGCTTAAATTCCTCCCCTTTCTTCCCATTTACGATAACTTTAACCCATACGCTAGAGACACATCTATATATTGAGTCAATGCTTAATTCAGAGAAACTGAAATTCCTCAACGAAAAGCAGAGTGTATCCCATTCTACCCTGTCAATTACTTTAGATAAATCCAGCTTGACTACTAAATTATTCCCTCTTGTTTTTAATGCTATCTTCCTCATCATTTCCGATGCTAGTCTTATATTTTCTATCATTAGCCTATTTTTAACAAATCTTGATTGTTCCTGGGATATTATAAAAGGTAAGATATTACTTAGTCTATTTTGCAATATTTTTGATAGTATCTTATAAATTGCGTTACATAGACTAATTGGTCTAAAATCCTAACATTTCTATGGGGAATCATTTTTTGGAATTAGCACGATGAATGAAGATGCCCATGCCTTAGGAATCTCCGCTCCTATAAAAAAACTTGCAATTGCAGGAACTAGATCATCTTTAATTATTTGCCAGCTTAATTGGAAAAAATAATTATTCCATCCATCTGACCCTGCTGCGCTATCCTTATCCATGTTAAATACCGCATTTTTAACCTCTTCCTCCTCAGGAATCCCCTCTATCATTTGATTTTGTTCATTAGTGATAATTTTCCTAATTCCTTTCATTAATGAGGTCCCTTCATGAGAAGCCTGACCACATAGCTATTTTTTAAAAAATTCCTCAAAGAGAAATTCTATATGCTTTTCTTCTTCTATCCAAATTCCTTCATCATTTTTTATGCCCTTTATTCTATTTTTTGGCCTTTTATTCTGCTAATAGTATGAAAAATTTTCGTGTTTCTGTCTCCTTTTAGCCTTTTAATTTTTGCGCGCTGCTTCCAATATATTTCCTCCATATGCAATTTAAGTCTCAGACTACCTTTTACCTTACTTAGTTCTTTCCTGATTTCCTCATTATTTGTACTATCATATTCAAATTCTAACTTTGCCACTTCCTCTTCTTCTTGCTTTATTTTGTTGTTTAAATTCCCAAAAACTTCTTTGTTCCATGTTTTAAGCACTTTTTTAATCTATGCAACTTAACCATTAATGCTTGCATGGGCTTAGCCATTGCAGGCTCTAACCATGACTCTTTAACCAAGCTTTCGAATCCAATATGCTTTGACCACATATTTTGAAAATTGAAAGTGCTCGGAGCTCTTTGATTCTTGTGTACTGTTATGAGCAGAGGGCTATGATCCAAACAGGTTCTGTTTAAATTCCTTAGCCCTGTAGCCCCATGAGAGGCTATCAACTTTGCATTACACAGGACTCTGTCCAGTCTGGCCCAAATTGCTCCTCTTTTCTGCCAATTATTGCACCATGTAAAACTTGATCCTGTAAAATCTACTTCTATTAAATTAACGCTAGCAATTGTGTGATTAAATTGTGTCATTGCTAATGTGTCTGGAGTTTTTTCTTCTCTCTTTTCATGTGCACTTCTTATAACATTAAAGTCTCCCCCCTATAATCCATGGAGTATTACAAGATGCGATTTCCTGCATCTCCTCCCATAAAACTAGTCTGGATTTTTTATCATTTTTAGCGTACACTACCGATATAATTTCTTCTGCATTCCCATTTATTTTGAAATGAACTACCTGTTATGTGTCTTTTAGAATAACAATATCCAAGGTAATCATGCCACATGATCCACAATTTACTATTCAAATTAGCAAACACGTTATTAAACCCTAAGATTTTACTATATTTTCTTAGGTGATCTAGCTGGACCATGGGTTCTGCTATGACAACAGTAGGGATTTTATATATTTTTATTAATTTTTTCAGCCTATTAGTCGAGGGGTTATTAGCTACCCCTCTAATATTCCAGTAAAGACATCTATCCATTAAATCCTAATTTTGCTTGCGATCTAGTTGTGTATTTGCTTTCATATGTTTTATTCAAATATTTCTTCATATTTCTCTGGGTCTTAACTTTTAGAAAATGTGTGCGATATTTCATTATATTTTACATGTTGCCCTAGTTTCATAGCCATATTTTTCATGGCCTCCATGGCTTGCTCCCCAGTGAGCTTGTCCCAATCCTCCTCATGGATTGCTAGAACATCCTTTACCTTTTCTGTGAGATCTTCACCGCTTTCTTCCTCTTTACCTAATGGAGGACTACTTAATAAATCTGAATCTTCTAGATATCCAGAAAATCATCTTCTTGCTAATTGTAATCCTCTATTCTTTCTTTTAAAACTCTCATGGTTTTAGTTTTTTTTTCCTCTCACCCTTTTGCTTCTCACATCTTCCCATCCTTCAATGTTTTCCACCTCTTCCTCACCTTCTAAGCTCATTTCTATTTCTTGTCACTTTTCTAAATTCCAATTAATGCTTCCTATCTTCTCTTGTTGGAGGCTCACCCTCTCTCTCATGCTTTCCCCTACCTCCTCTCCTAAACCATTATTTTGATATTCCATCCCTGCTGACTTCTCTCTTGCTGCCTGTAGTGCCCTCTCCTCCTTCCTTATCCATCTTTCCACCTTCCTTCCTCTTCCCTCCAGCCTTTTCTCTTTACCTACGTCCTCCATCCCTGTCCTACACTCTTCAATGTCGTGCCCTATCCTTTTACAGTTTAGGCAGTATGCTGGCATGTATTCGGGAATGGCAGTTTGCCAAAACCCATCCTACTGTTCACCTTCTCCACTAGATATCCATATCTGCTTCGGAGGCTGGGTAATCAGGTTGCATTCTACACATACACGGGCAATACTTGGCCTTGTCATGGCCACAGTTGCCTCGTCCTGAAGCATGGGCTTCCCCAACAAGAAGTGATAGAGTGAAGAGCAAGAGGATTGAATAAATATAGTGGAAGATTCGGCAAGGAAAACCATACCGGGGCTAGAGGCGCCTCCTCCAGTGGGCTGATGTTTTTCATCCACCATAGTACGCGCATAGGGTAGCCATCCACTTGCCATGAAACTCGATGCCATAAACGATAATAAATCATGCTCTAAACAACACTGTAGAAAGACGTGCTTAGTGTCGTAATCAGCAAACTTAACCCTTCCCGTGAGCTTTAGCGAGGAGAGGAGGTGTTGTATGGCATTCGCGTTTGGTCTTCCATGGGAAAATTTTCAGATGAGCATGTGTTCAAATGGTTCCAGGAGCTTCACCATTTCGTGCCTTGAGAAGTTAACAACGGGACTCCCATTTTTGTTCCCGACACACCGTGAGGGAGGCGCAGTCCCTTTTAATATCGCAGAAAATGACTTATTATTTACTAATAAGTTCTTTTCCTCTATTTGTAGCTTGAAAGGGTTTGAATTTGATCAAGAATGATGATTTTTTCTCTCTAGAAAATGAGATTTTCTCTCTCTAGAAGTTGAGAGTGTTTTTTGAAAAAACCGCAAATGTTTTTTTTTTCTTATTCTTCTTCTTCTTCTTCTTTTTAACGTTGTTTTTTTATTATTATCACCATCTCTTTTGGCGGAGGGATACCATTTTTACAAACTACTTCTACCCTTATCCCTTTTACACCCACTTTCAACCTAATCTAAAAATAAAAGAAAATTTTAAGTTAATGAAGTATCCTTCAATCTTTTGCCTATTAGGCTTGCTTGATCTCCTTTTGTATCTTTTAAAATCATGTATTCTGCCAAGGCCCTATATATGAGTCCTTCACTATCCATGTTTTAGTCTTTATAATTGCTCCCATCTTCTGCTTTATTTCTGAGTAAGGAAATGCTCTTCTTGTCTCTTATGCACCGTGAAGCTTTCTTTCGTTGCATTCTTCAAGGACTCATCTATCTCCACTCTTTCAATAGCTGCAACCGACTCTAGACCGACTCACATGCTGACTTAGACACAACTTACATATCTATATACCGACTCAAGACCAATCACATACACCATGCGCAGCCGCTTGGTAACGAACCAGCTTTCACACTCAAAAAAGACTCAGAACAGACACAAAAACAGACGCAACCTCATCCTTAAGATACCTATACTTACTCCTAACAGATTCCTCGAAACAAAGCCAACATAGCCAGCCGTTTCCAGCCATTTCCATGCCTTCTAATCCTGTCCAGCCTATCTCTTTTCACTTAGCCTAAGATGAAAAACAACAGCCTTATAGCAACATAAACATTAAATTAAAACCTTTCGTGAGCCCTCTAGACCAGGGTCATATTCCATACATTCTGTTAGTCAGTATTTAATACTTCTTTCTCTTTTTAATTCTTTCATTTTCAAGCTTTAACCTGAAAATTAAACAAGAAAACACAACCAAACAATATATTGATTTACAAGCTCTTTCCTTTTTCGATTTTTCTCAGGACCAGGAAGCCGTATAGCTCTTCTCTTATCTCCCTGCTAACTGCAAAACAGTACATTAGAAAACAATTTCAGCCCTTTACATGGCATAAATAAGTATTCTTTCCCTTCCTTTTTTTAAAAAAATTAATTCATAATTTTTGGATTCTAATATACGGAAATGCAGTTTTATCTAATCTTATCATGCCTATGAATTTATCTGGTATATCCTCTCCTCTAAATTCTTGGGTCCCTTTTTTCATTCCTTCCTCGGCTAATATATCTGCAATCGCATTAGCTTCCCTATAAATATGTTTTATTTCTTCTTTTATTTCTTTTAAAATATTTTTAATATTATCAATGTCTTCTTCAAATTGCCATAAATATATTTTTTCTTGCACTGGGTCCGCTAATATTTTTGAATCCACTTGTGCTTCAATCCTTAGATAATTATTTGCTTTACAAATTTGCAAGCCATTTTTAAGGGCTATAATTTCTGCATGCAAAGCAGAAGATGCTATAGCCCTTCAATTTTCTTCTTCTTCTTCTTCTTCATCTTCTTCTTCTTCTTTTTTTAAAATTTTTGTTTATTAATTATAGCCCTCTCTTTTGGCGGAGGAATACCTTTTTTACTAGCTAAATCTACCCTTTCCCCTCTTACAACCTTTCCCCTTAACTAAAACTTAAAAAAAAAAAACTCTTGATTGTATTTTAAATTTAACGTGCTAAAGCAAAAGGCTAACGATCCTCTATTCCTTTATTAGACTTTTCTTATAGCTTTGTGCTTTTCTTTGCTCCTTCATCCATCCAGCATGTTGCTTCAATTTATTCTTGCCCAGTCCTATATTGCTGAACTCCAGCTTTAACTCCCAATAGGGTCCTTACTATAAGAACTCTAGTTTCCTGTAGCCACATCAGAAAAAAACAGCTCCAAGAATATCTTCATCCTTGCTTACCTTTGCCCTTAGCCGCTTGAATTCATATTTGTTGCGCTTGGGTTACATTATGAGGCCGCTTTCTTCTTCTTTTTGCTGGACCGGACTGGATCTGAGTTTTTGTTTTCCTAGCCACCTATACTAATTACTAACCACTCCTAACACCTATTGACTCTACTAATATAACACATGACACTTTAATAAATAAAACAAAAACACAGACTCCAGAAAAAAACACCTAGAACAGAATTTAACCATAAAGAAGCTTATTATAAACAATTTCAAATCTCCATAACAAGTCCTAGCTGCTAGATTATGCCCCTTCCGATTTAATGCCTTGAGCTGCTAAAAAACAGAAAAAAAAACCACCAAAACCAATAGCAAAAAACCAATATACCAGCATACCTTGCAAGTTTACCTCCCTTCTGCTGCTTATTTTCTTTTGGGCATTGCTGGTTAGTTTCCCTGCAGAGAAAGAAGTTCCCCTGCCCTGGAATCTACCCACTTTTACTTTAACATTTATTTGTGATAATTATGATTTTTAACTAAGCTATCTTTAATTTTTCTTAGTGTTTCTTATTCGCAAATAAGGAAAAGCCCTCTTGTCTAAATTTGCAATACCTTTTAGCTTTCCTGGTATCGACTCCTCATTAAATTCTAAATCTCCACTCTTCTCACCTATTCTAGCAAGGTTATCCGCCAGTGTGTTTGCCTCCCTATATATGTGAGAAATTGAGGCATTCAGATCTTTTGTGAGATTCCTTATCATTTCTATCTCATCCTCATGTCTCCATATAGTTGTTTTTTAGTTACTAAATTTACCAACAATAAAGAATCCACTTGTATTTGTAGATTATTAAAACTCATCTTTTTACAAAGATTTAAACCTGTTTGTAATGCCCTTATTTTCGAGTGTAGAGCCGAGAAGACTTTACCTGTAAGTGTGAATGCTTTAATAATGAGCCCATTAGAATCTATTATTACTCCTCCTCCTCCTGCTATTCCTGTATCCCTGTTAAAGCTTCCATCCGTGTTAAGTGATAACTTTCCTACCGGAGGTCTATTCCAGGTTATGCTGTTTATCCTTTGCTGCTTAATTATCTTAATAGTAAGGTCCCATGACTTTTCTAGATACCCATCTATATTCTTATTTACTACTATTATAGGCTTTATACAAGATATGTAACTAATAACATTCCTAATTTCATTTAATATTTCGCCTGAATTCATCTTTATTCCCTCAAATCTAATCTTGTTTCGGGCTTTCCATATGCACCAAAGTACTACATGTGGTATTTTTTGGTTTAGGCAATTTCTAGAGGGACTACTTGTATTTTCCTTTTTCCATTTATTTATTCTTTCTATGATCTCATCCTCTTTATTACTTATTTGTTTAAATTTTTCCAGTCCATCCAGATTTCTTGTGCTATTTTTCCTTTCGAAAAAAGGTGATCTAATGATTCTTCTGCTTCCATGCAGCAGTCACATCTAGATACTATTTTTATGCCTTTTTTTTGTACATTAGTATCCATGGGTAAGGCATTCACTAGTGTTTTCCAAGCTAGCGAACACATTTTGTGGGGAATATCTTCCTTCCATGCCCATTTAAATAAGGTTTGAACGGGTTTTTTCTTTCTAATCAATTCCTTTGCCGATTTCAGTGTAAAATTACCTTGCGGAGTGAGAGTCCATATCCAACTGCTCTTTTTCAGAATTGAATGAGATTCTATGATCTCCTTCTATTTTACCAGTGCTTTCCAGTTGTTAGAAGCCCTCCTTTAAAGCTGATCATGGTTACCTATATATTTGGCTCTCATATATTTAGCCCAAAGGCTATCGCTGTATTTTAGCCTCCACCATCCTTTGCAGTCCCAGGCAGTGGCTATATCCTGTAAATTCATTATTCCTAGACCTGCTTCCTCTTTTGGGTAGCAGATGTCTTCCCAGTTTTTCCTGTAGATTTTACTTTTCTCCTCTTTTTTACCCCATAAGAAATTAGCCATTTCTAATTCTATTTTTTTAGTAAATTTCTTCGGAGGGTGAATGACCGATAGAATGTGTACCAGTGTACTATGGAGAACATGAGAGATAAGTGTGATCCTTCCCCCAAATCCCAATAGTTCTTCTTTCCAACCTGCTATTTTCTTTCTCATTTTCTCCTGTAAGGGTACTAGATATTCTTCTCTCAGTATACCCTCGTATATGGGGCAGCCTAGGTACAGTAAGGCTCCTTTTTTGTATGTAAAACCTGTGATGCTTTTAACTTTATTTGCCACTTCTCCATAGATTTTGTGGCTAGCATAAACTGGCACTTCTTTTTGTTAACTACTTGTCCTGTTTCTATTTCAAAAATATGTAGAAGTTTCATGAGGTTACTCAGTGATCTTCTGCCTGCATTCGTAAAAATTATTAGGTTGTCTGCATATGCTAAACAACCTATTCTTGGGGTGTTTCTTTGTTGCCTGAAGGGGATTATTTTTCCTTTAGACATTCGTTTATTCAAGTTAATAATTAGCAATTCTAGGTAAATATCAAATAGTAAGGGAGACAACAGATCCCCTTGCCTTAAGCTTCTTTTTGGCTTGAATTCCCCACCATTCTTCCCATTTACAATGACTTTAACCCATACACTAGAGACACATGTAAATATTAAATCAATGCTTAATTCTGAGAAACCGAAATTCCTCATAGTAAAGTAGAGTGTGTCCCATTCTACCCTGTCAAATGTTTTAGATAAATCCAGCTTAACTACTAAGTTATTCCCTCTTGTTTTTAATGGTAACTCCCTCATCATTTCCGATGCTAAACTGATATTTTCAATCATTAGCCTATTTTTGATAAATCCTGTTTGTTCCTGAGATATAATACATGGTAAGATACTACTTAATCTATTTTGCAATATTTTTGAAAGGATTTTATAAATTGCATTACATAAGCTAATTGGTCTGAAATCCTCACATTTCTGTGGGGATTCTTTTTTTGGTATTAGCACAATGAATGAGGATGCCCATGCCTTAGGAATTTCTGCCCCTACAAAAAAACTAGCAATTGCAGGAACTAGATCATTTTTAATTATTTGCCATTTTAGTTGGAAAAAATAATTATTCCAACCATTTGGCCCTGCAGCGCTATCCTTATCCATGTCAAATACCGCATTATTAACCTCTTCCTCCTCAGAAATCCTCTCCATCATTTGATTTTGCTCATTGGTGATTATTTTGCGAATTCCTTTCATTAAAGAGTCCCCTTCATGAGAGGCATGACCACATAAATGTTTCTTAAAAAATTCTTTGAAGAGAGTTTCTATTTGCTTATCTTCTTCTACCCAAATTCTCTCATCACTTTTTATGCCTTTGATTCTATTCTTTTGGCCTTTTATTTTAGTTATATTATGAAAAAATTTAGTGTTTCTATCTCCATCTTTAAGCCATTTAATTTTTGCGTGCTGCTTCCAATATATTTCTTCCATATGTAATTTTAGTCTCAGACTAGCTTTTGCCTTGCTTAATTCTTGTTTAATTTCCTCATTATTTGTGTTATCATAGTCAAATTCTAACTTAGCCACTTCCTCTTTTGCTTGCTTTATATTTAGGGTTAGATTTCCAAAAACTTCTTTGTTCCTTGTTATTAGACATTTCTTTAATCTGTACAACTTAGCCATTAGAGCCTGCATGGGCTTACTCATTGCAGGCTCTACCCATGAATCTCTAACCAACCTTTCAAATCCACTGTGTTTCTCCCACATATTTTGAAATTTGAAGGTACCAGTAACTCTTTGATTCCTTTGTACTGTTATGGGCAAAGGGCTATTGTCTGAGCAGGTTCTATTTAAATGCCTCAACCCAGTAGCCCCGTGTGTGGCTACCCACTTTGCATTACATAGGACTCTGTCTAGTCTAGCCCATATTGCTCCTCTTTTCCGCCAGTTATTACACCATGTATAACTTGTGCCTGTATAGTCCAATTCTATTAATTTACAGCTAGCAATCGTATTATTAAATTGCGTCATTGCTACTATATCCGGAGTTTTACCTCCTTTCTTTTCCTGTGCGTTTCTTATAATATTAAAGTCTCCCCCGATAATCCAAGGGGTATTTCTAGATGTGATATCCTGCATCTCCGCCCATAGTGCTATTCTTGATTTTTTATCATTTTTAGAATATACTACCGATATAATTTCATCTGCATTTTTATTTATTTTGAAGAGGACTGCCTGTTCTGTATCCTTTAATATAACAATATCCATATAATTATGCCAAAGGATCCATAGTTTATTATTTAAATTCCCAAATGCATTATTAAACCCTAAGATTACACTATACTTCATTAATTGTTCCTGTTGTACCATTGGTTCAACAATAACAACTATAGAAATTTTATGTATTTTTATTAGAGTTTTCAGCCTATTTATCGAGGGGTTGTTAGCCACCCCTCTGATATTCTAGTAAAGACATCTATCCATTAAATCCTATTTTTGTTTGAGATCTAGTTGTGCATTTGTGCTCATACTTTTTATTCAAGTATTTCTTCATGTTTCTTGGGGTCTTAGGAATGTTAGAAAAAGCGTGCATTACTTCATTATAACCTACCTGCTGCCCGAATTTCATAGCCATGTTTTTCATGGCCTCCATAGCTTGAACCTTGTGAACATTCCCCAATCATCCTCATAGATTGCTAGATCATCCTTCACCTTCTCCAAGTGATCTACCATACTCTCCTCCTCTTTACCTAATGGGGAGCAACTTAGTATATCTGAATCTTTTGGATAATCTAGAAGATCATCTTCTTGTCGATTGTAGTCCTCTATTCGTTCCTTTAAAACCCTCCTGGTTTTAATTTTTTTCTCCTATTCTTTTTCCTTCGCACCACTTCTCATCCCCCATCATTTTCTACCTCTTCTTCACCTTCTATACTCATTTCTTTAACTTCTCTTGCTGCATTAGAACCTCCTTGCTCTTGCTGAAAGTTCTCCCACTTTCTCCCATTTTCCCGTTCCTCCACTCCCAAGGCTAAATCATGAAATTCACACCCTACTGACCTCTCTCTTGAGCCTTTCGGAGCTCTCTCCCCCTTCCTTATCCATCTCTCAACCTTCCTTCTTCCTCCTTCCACCCTCTGCCCTTCCATTTCTGCCCTACAATCTCCCATTTCATGCCCAATCCGTTTGCAATTTAAGCAGTATGAAGGCATATATTCAGGTATTATGGTTTGCCAAAAACCTTCATGGTGTTCATCTTCTCCACTAGATATCCATATCTGGTTTGGAGGCTGAACAAGCAAGTTACATTCTACACAGACTCGGGCATAACTTGGCCTTGTCATGGCCACTGTTGCTTCGTCCGAAGCATAGGATTTCCCAAGCAGGAGGTAATGGCATGAAGAGCAAGCGGGTTAAATAAATATAGTGGAAGATTGGGCAAAGAAAACCATACTAGGGCTAGAGGCGCCTCCTCCAATGGGCTGAAATTTTTTGTCCACTTAAGAACGCACATGGGGAAGCCATCCACTTGCCAAGAAGCTCTATGCCATAAACGATAATGGTCTTCCTCTGAGCAGCATTGAAGAAAAACGTGTTTAGCGTCATAGTCTGCGAACTTGACTCTTCCCGTGAGCTTTAGAGAGGAGAGGAAGTGTTGAATGGCATTCACATTTGGCCTGCCGTAGAAGAATTTCACGATGAGCATATATTCGAATGGTTCCATGAGTTTCTGCAACTCGTGCCTTGAGAAGTTAACAACAGGATTCCTGTTTTTGTTCCCGAAACAACGTGAAGGAGGCGCGGTCCCTTTTAATATTGAGGGAAATGACTTATTAATTACTAATAAGTCCTTTTCCTCCATTTGTAGCTTGAAAGGGCTTGAATTTGAGCAAGAATGGTGGTTTTCTCTCTCTAGAAGTTGAGATTTTCTCTCTCTAGAAGTTGAGAGCTTTTTTTGAAAAAACCGCAAATGTTTTTTTTTTCTTATTCTTATTCTTTTCTTCTTCTTCTTCTTCTTCTTTGGAAAGTTTATTTATTAATTATAACCCTCTCTTTTGGCGGAGGAATACCATTTTTACAAGCTATATCTACCATTTTCCCTTTTACACCCATTTCCGACTACTAAAAAAGAAAAACTATGTAACTTACTTTTATTTCTAATGATACAATTTGTGCTTTAATTCCTCGTAGTTCAATAATGATTTATCTGATCATTTCATCTCCTCGAATTTTTCTTTAATGATTTGAGGACTCTCTCACCCTTTCTCATTAAAGCCTTTGAAGTATATATTATGCTTTTACATTCCTCCCCTAGCTTTATTTAAGAAAATCTTTCACTCTCTTTGTTCCTTTCTTTGTTTTGCTATTATTGTTGTTTCAATCTCTTACAAATCCGCATATGATCTGCTGCAAACCTGTTCTTTGGCTAATCTGCATAGGATCAAGTATATCATATCCTTATCATTAAAGTACCCAATTCACTCATTACCCGTATGCATTTCAAATTACCAATTAAAATATAAATTTTCTTCTTCCTCCTTGCTTGACCCATGTTCTGGCTTCATAATGCTTGATTCCAGCCTTACAATATGTAGTCCTTGGTCAAAGCTATCATTGTATGTGAAACCATCTAGATAACAAGCATACTTTCATCTTTATTTTTCTGTTGAGCCTTGATTGCTTCATTCATCTTTAACTTTTGCATGAGTGTAATCGACCGATGACATAACATACCAAAAATTACAGACTTCCGTGGCATAATAATAAAACTACAGCAACCTTATTAACATATCAGACACCATAACAGAAATATTAATAACACAGACTCCATGACAGCAAAACATTACAGACTCCAAGGCAACAACACTACAGAAACAGTAAAGAACTGTAGTCCTTGCTCTACTTTAATCCCCTTCTTGAAAGCTTAAGACCTGCATAGAAACAAAATGCTACCTACCTATGTTTTCCCCATCTCTTACCTTATTATCCCTTCCCAATAAATATATATTATGACCGCTTAACTGACCTTCGAGAACTCAATTAGTTGTTGACTTTTGATTAGAACCAATCCTACCTCATTTTAAGTAACACAAATCTTACCAATCTGTACATCATTGGTAGCTTCAACAAATATTTAGAAATCACCCCTCAGGGCCAGGGTGATTAATTATATAAAGCAATCCTTATCTACATATGATTAGTGTACAGAAGGTCCAAAAAAATAATTAAAAAGCAGAAATTAACAAATCATACTTGTATCTTCCTAATGTAAGGGAGTTCTTTACTGTCCATTTTTATTGTGCCTATATATTTTTTTGGAAGAGTTAATTCATTATACTCCTTATCTCCTTTTATTCTTCCATCCTTGGCTAATACATCCGCTAAGGCATTAGCCACTCTAAAAATATGTTTTATAGTAAAATCTAATGAATTTATTTCATATAAAATTTCTTCTATTTCATCTTCTTATCTCCACATTAATGTCTTTTTGTTAATTAAATTAACAATGAATTTAGAATCTATTTGAATATGTATTTTTTTAATGCCATAATTTTTACATATTCTTATACCCTCTCTTAAGACTAATATTTCAGCATGATGTGCCGATGATGCTTGAAACTTCCTCGTGAACGCTAAGAGCACATTACCCTCAAAGTTCCTTATTAAGCCTCCTCCTCCTGCTGCTCCTATATCTCGATCAAAGCTGCCATCTGTATTTAAAGCAAAGCTTTCTTTCGATGGTTTTTCCCATTTTATGACTATTATTTTAAATTGTTTAAATAGTTTTTCTTTTAAGTTATGGTAATTTAAAGTATCTTTATCTAACTTCGAGCCCTGTGAATTTAATGGATAAGACTCTGAAATTTTTCTTGTCTCCTCTTTTATATCCTTCCAGATATCATCTATTGACATGCTTTGACCCTTAAATCTACTTTTATTTTTGGCCTTCCAGATACACCAAATAGCTATTTGAGGGACATTATTTTTAATCCAATATTGTGCAGAGCTTGTAGCTTTCAATTTAAACCATTTTGAAGTCTGCAATTGAGATTAAGTTGTTCATATTTTATATGCATTTCTATTCCTAGTTTCTTCCATATTTCTGCTGCTATTTTACCCTGTGAGAAGAGTTGATCTAGAGTTTCCATCTCATTTGCACAACAGTCACATCTAGAAACTATCTGAATTCCTTTCTTTTTTAAATTAATATCAATTGGAATGATATTAGACAGGACCCTCCATGTGAAAGTTTTAATTTTTTGCGGATTATCATTATTCCATATCCATTTGAATAATATTTTCTCTTCTTATTTTTTCCTTATTGCATTTTTGGCTGAATTAAGTGAGAATGTTCCTTCTGGCGTTAATGTCCATCTCCATCCTTTATTTGTAAGTTTAGAATGTTTCTCCACTAGTTCTCTTTGTTTAAGCATTTGAACCCAAACCTGAGAACTCTTGCTTACCCTTTTTTCTTAATTAGTATCATCATTTATACAAAATTTTGCTCTCATAAATTCTGACCATAAGCTATCATTTTCTTTTAATCTCCACCATCTTTTGCTTGCCTATGCTTTCGCTAAATCGATGAGATTAACAAATCCCAAACCAGCCTCTTGAACAGGATAACATAAGTCTTTCCATTTTTCCAATATAGTTTATATTTGCCCTCTTTTTTACCCCACAAAAAATTTGAAAATCTTTTTCAATTTTTTTAATAAATTTAATTGGGGGTTGAGTAACCATAATATTGTGCATTAGTGTGCTTTCTAAAACATGTTTTATTAATGTTATTCTCCCCCCCATATTTAAGAATTCTTCCTTCCATCCCGAAATTTTTCTTTTTAATTTATTTATTAAAAATTCTAAATATTCAATCTTGAGTTTACCTTCGTACACAGGACAGCCCAAGTAAATAATCTCTCCTTTTTTCTGGGAGAAACCTATAATATTTTTAATTCTATGAGATAGTGTCGTTGGTGCTTTATGAGAAATTATATATTGACATTTTCTTTTATTTAATTTTTGACCTGTTTCAATTTCTAGGCATTTTAACAAATCCATCAGATTATGTAATGATCTACTACCTCCATTGGTGAAGATCATTACAGCGTCTGCATATGCGAGACAACTAACTATTGGAGTATTTTTTGGTTGTCTAAATGTTCCAATGATGCCTTTCTTCATTTTATTTTTAAGATTTACTATTAGAATTTCTAGATAAATATTAAATAACAAAGGAGAGAGTGGATCTCCTTGTCTTAAGCCTCTAATCGGTTTTATTTCTTCTCCTACTTTTCCATTTGTTATAATCTTAACCCATGTATTAGATATACATCTATATATCAAATCTATCCATGTTTCAGAAAAACCCATTTTACGCATGATAAAGCAAAGAGTGTCCCATTCTACTCTATCAAATGCCTTAGATAAATCTAATTTTATTATTACATTATGTCATCTTGTTTTAGTTCCTATTTCTCTACACATTTCTTTAGCTAAACAAATATTTTCCATTATTATTCTATTCTTCATAAAACCTGTTTGTTCTTTAGAAATAATTTTGGGTAAAATTAATGTTAACCTAATTTGTAATATTTTGGCTAAGATTTTATATATCGAATTACAGAGACTAATTGGTCTAAAATCATCCCCTATTTGTGGATTATCTATTTTAGGAATGAGAATAATGTGAAATCTTCCCCACTTCTTTCCTATTTCAGCTCCACAAAAAATGCTATTTATAACATTTTCTATATCTTTTTTAATTATCTCCCAACATACCTGAAAGAAGCAATTATTCCATCTGTCATGGCCTGCCACACTATCCTTGTCCATAGTGAAAATAGCTGCTTTAATTTCTTCTTCTGCTGGAAATTTGGTTAACATGATATTATCTTCAGTTGAGATATTATTTTCTATGTTCTGTATAAGTGTGTTTCCTATTAGCTCACTATTTTCATTTAATTGTTTTTCAAAAAAATTTTCAAAATAATTCTGAATATCTGTATCCTTGCCCATACACTTTCCCTCATTATCTTTTATGGCTCTAATTCTATGCTTCTGAAGTTTAAGTTTAGCTACTTTTTGAAAAAATTTTGTATTCTTATCTCCTTCTTTAAGCCATTTAATTTTAGATTTTTGTTTCCAGAAAACTTCTTACATTAATAAATATAATTTTAATTCCGCTTGTGCTTTGCTCAAGGCTTTTCTATTGTTTATATTTTGATCTAATTCAAATTCTAATTCTCTTTTGGAAACTAAATCTTCTGCATCTTTTATATTCTTATTTATATTTCCAAAAGTTTCCTTATTCCATTTATTTAAATCTACTTTTAATCTATATAGCTTATTATTTAGGATTTGAATCGGGTTTCCTGCTACTTCTTTGTTCCAGGATTCCTTTACCCTATTCAAGAAGTCATGATGTAAACACCAGGAATTCTGAAAGCTAAAAAATCTTCTTGTGGGAACTATATTTTTAATGGTAATTAAAAGTGGGCTGTGATCACAGCAAGTTCTATTTAAATGTTTCACTTCTGTGGACCCAACTTGCTTTATCCATTTAAAATTAAATAAAACTCTATCTAATCTCGCGCATATTATACCTTTATTTTTCCAGTTGTTGCACCAAGTAAAAGGTGAGCCTAAGAATTTAGCCTCCATTAGGTTGGTTTTATTTATAATATCATTAAAGTGAGCCATGGATATCTTATTTGGATATCATTAGGTTGGTTTTATTTATAATTATCCAGGGTATATTTATTTTAGCTAATTTGAGCATATCATTCCAAAGGTCACTTCTGCCATCTTTAGTGTATTTAGCATAGACAGCCAAGATGATTTCAGCTCGATCTTTGTCTAAACTAAAATTAATCATTTGATTTGTGTCTTCTAAGATGTTTATATTAAGTATCTTTTTCCAAAGCAGCCAAATTTTATTATTTTTATTAGAGAAGGCATCATCGAAACCTAGTATGTCTTTATAGTGTTCTAGCTGGTCACTACATACTATAGGTTCCGCAAGAATTATAAGTGGGGTTTTATGTATATTAATCAATTTTTTAATTCTTTTTATTGTTGAAGGGTTTGCAATACCCATTGCATTCCAGTAGATAAATCTAAACATTATAATTAGATTTGGCCCGAGCTCTAGTGGTGCACTTTGATTCATAAGTTTTATTTAAATGTTTTTTCATATTTCTAGGTTTTTTACAAGAACTCGTAACTTCCGTTTTCTCATCTTTCCACACCCTATCTAGCTGAATGCCCATAATTTTAATTTCCTCCATAGCCCAATCTCTATCTCCCATTTTGTTTTTAAATTTACCGATATCTATATCATCTTTAGTAATTTTAAAAAGTTTAGGATCTTCCTCTCTTTTGTTTAAACTAATGCCACTTCTAACATCTAGCTCTTCTTCCAAGCTTTTGGGTATTTCCACTGCCCATTTCATTATATCCTCTCTCTTTTTTTCAAATCTTCCTCTCCATATCCTTTTGTTAATTTCTATAATTTTTAGGATTAAGTTATGGGTATTACTGGTTTCCTCTCTATCCACCCCCTCTCTCCCCCATTCTTTAGGAGGGACATATTCAACAATTTCCAGACCAAAACCCATTTCAGTGAGTTTCTACTCATTCGATGGAGGGGGTTTGATTCTGTATTCTACTCCCCCCTTTCCTGCAGTATTTTTTGGACCAAGCCACTGCCTATTTTCAGATTGTTTTCTTTTAACCAGACACTGATCACAATTATGGCCTAATTTGTAGCAGTAGGAGCAATAATGTGGGAGGTTTTCTGGAATCAATTCTTGCCAAAAACCCTTCCCATCTTTACTACCAATCCATATTCGATGTGGAATATGGTGGAGCAAGTTCACTTCTATGCACACCCGAGCAACACTCGGGCGAGATAGTGTTGTAGTGGAACCGTCGAGGAGAAGAGGAGTGTCCACTACATGTGCAATATGGTATAGTGAGAACTTGTCAAAGAGGTGTATGGGCAGCATAGAAAGGAGGAACCATACCAGGGTTAATGGCGACTCTTGCTTGGTTGAGAAGCCAGTCATCCATCTGAAAGCTCTCATGGGGTATCCCATGATGTACCAAACACCCTTCAACCAGGCGCGATGGAAGTCCTCCTCGGTGGACAGTTGCAGGAGAATGTATTTAGCGTCGAGGACGCCTATTTTTGTTGAGCCCTTGAGTTTCAGTGAAGCATAGTATGCTCTGACGTCTTCAATGCAAGGCATACCATGAGAGAATTTGCCCACCACCGAGAATTTGTAAGCTTTAGTAAGCATGTATATGTCATTCAGGGAGAACTCTATCGAGGGTTCCCCATTTTTTTAACCGTAAATGCCCGAAGAGTGTGAGTAGAGATGCGTAGTTTTTTTAAAATGTTGGGAAAAAGACTTCTTATTCGATAAGAGATCAAATTGCTCCATTTGAAGCTAGAAAATGGCTTCTTCTTATTATTCTTATTCTTCTTATTCTTCTTATTCTTCTTATTCTTCTTATTCTTCCTATTCTTCTTATTCTTCATTATCTTTTTATTCTTCATTATCTTCTTATTCTTCTTATTCTTCTTATTCTTCTTATTCTTCTTATTCTTCTTATTCTTCATTATCTTTTTATTCTTCATTATCTTCTTATTCTTCTTATTCTTCTTATTCTTCTTATTCTTCTTATTCTTCTTATTCTTCTTATTCTTCTTATTCTTCTTATTCTTCGTATTCTTCTTATTCTTCTTATTCATCTTTTTCTTCTTATTCTTCTTATTCTTCGTATTCTTCTTATTCTTCGTATTCTTCTTATTCTTCTTATTCATCTTTTTCTTATTATTCTTCTTATTCTTCTTATTCTTATCATTTTTCTTATTCTTTTTTTTATTCTTCTTATTCTTGTTATTATTCTTATTCTTCTTATTATTTTTATTCTACTTATTCTGCTCATTCTTTATATTATTATAATTCTTATTTTTCTTTTTTTTCTTCTTATTCTTTTTATTCTTAAAATTCTTCTTATTCTTCATATTCTTTTTATTCATCTTATTCTATTTATATTACTTATTCTTCTTATTCGTATTATTCTTTATATTCTTCTTATTCTTCTTATTCTTTTTATTCTTCTTATTCTTCTAATTCTTTAATTTCTTTTTATTGTTCTTAATCTTGTTATTTTTGTTATTTTTTTTATTCTTCTTATTCTAATTATTCATATTATTCTTATTATTCATATTATTTTTCTTATTCTTCTTATACTTCGTATTCTTCTTATTTTTCTTATTCTTTCTTATTCTTCTTATTCTTCTTAATTCTTCTAATTCTTCTTTATTTTGATATTCGTCTTATTATTCTTATTTTTCTTCTACTTCTTTTTAGTCTCCTAATTTTTTTATTCATCTTATTCTTCTTATATTACTTATGCTTCTAATTCTTCTACTTCTAATTCTTCTTATTATTCTTATTCTTCATATTATTCTTATTCTTGTTATTTTTCTTATTCTTCTTATTATTCTTATTCTTGTTTTTTTATTCTTTCTATTCTTATTGTTCTTATAATTCTTCTTTTTGTTCTTATTCTTTTTATACTTTATTTTTTTATTCTTCTTAGTCTTCTTATTTTTCTTATTCTTCTTATTTTTTTCTTGTTATTATTCTTATTCTTCTTATTTTTCTCATTCTTCTTCTTCTACTACTACTACTTCTTCTAATTCTTATTATTCTTAATTTTCTTCTTATTCTACTTGTATTTTTTATTCATCTATTTCTTCTTATATTACTTATTCTTCTTATTTTTTTTATTCTTCTTATTCTTATTATTCTTATTATTCTTATTATTCTTATTATTCTATTATTTCTTATTATTATTTTTAATCTTATTTTTTTTTTTTCTTATTATTATTATTCATATAATTATTATTTTTCTTCTTATTCTTCTTATTTTTCTTATTCTTCTTATTCTTCGTATTCTTTTTATTCTTCTTATTCTTCGTATTCTTTTTATTCTTCTTATTCTTCGTATTCTTTTTATTCTTCTTATTCTTCGTATTCTTTTTATTCTTCGTATTCTTCTTATTCTTCTGTCTTCTAATTCTTCTTTATCTTCTTATTCTTCTTTATTTTTCTTCTAATCCTTCTTATTCTTCTATTTTTTTTTATTCATCTTATTCTTCTAATTTTTTTTATTCTTCTTATATTACTTATTCTTCTTATTCTTATTATTATTTTTATTATTCTTATTCTTATTCTTCATATTCTTTTTATTCACAACAAGAAAAATCCCAAACACCTAGGAAAAATTTCCTAGCTAAATGGGTTTTTTTCATCGCTAAAGTGGATATAACAATGGAACTTTTCCCAAGCTAATGTTCTTGTTGCTTATATAGTTCTGGAAAAATCCCTAGCTAGCTATTTTCATTCCAAAATTATTTTCACATATTTAATTTTTTACATGAAATTTAATTACATATATTTAAATTTTTAATTAAATTGAATAAAAACATAAACTATAAACCATTATTTATAATTAACAAAAAATAAAATCAATTAATAAAATATTCTCATACAATATGTTACATATTTAAAACCGAAACATAACAAAACTTGATTACATTTTATTCTTCATTAATGTATCTAATGACAATGCATAATCTATAATATATACATTAAATTGACGTTAATTTCTCTCCCCCAGCTCCTCAAGATCTGTATACTACTCTAGCACCTGAGCATGTCCCTCCATAGCCATTTGCATTGCTTCCTTTAGTTCTAGTCTGCATTTCCTCTCCACCTCCAACTCCTTCATTTTATCTGTCAATACCCTTTTTGTTTCCAGCTCCTATTCCAACTACTTTTTTTTAACCTTGTGATCAGTTGCATGTATGTATATATGTGCATGTGTGTGTGTACACACCCACACATGCACTTTCATTCAAATACACATACCATCAAAGATAACAAAAAGAAAATAATCTAGGGCTTAAAAAACACACATATAGGTCTCTCGGGCATGGTTAGCATCTTCTAGTTATGTCCTCTAGTACTCCACATATATAAAGAACATTGTTACACTTGCACATAGAGCATAACATACTACATTTACAAACCAACAAAGAATACAACATTATGCCGCTGATAAATAGATCGACTAGTGCATACAACACCATCTGCCATTTGCTAAAAATTTTACACGACGAGATAATCATGAGCTTATTTTTAAATTACCGAATCAAGATTTCTCCAAGATTTCCAGTGAACTACCCATTAACATATTCTTCTCTGCTTCCTAGCTTCACGCATTAGTCCACAGTTAATTATAAGCAAGTTAGAAAGTGTTAAACAAAAGGGCAATGTAAGTTGAAATGACAATAGGCTGCGTGGTATTGAATTTTTGCATACTTGTAGGTTCATATAGGAATCCACCGAAGCAAGGAAACCTAAAAAGAAACCCAAGAAAAAAAATTTAGAAAAAGAAATGCAATGCATAGGAAAATAGCACAATGTAGCTCACCTTTGTATTCCATTCCCCACTTGAGTTTTACAATGACCATCTTTCCATTCAAGATGTTAAGAAAAGGCTTGGGATTAGCAGGGATGGTCTGCAATATTCAACAATTAAAAAACTAATGAACAGTGCTATAATGTTCGTATGCATCAGATATTTCTTTGCATTTACTTAAAAATGCATAGGCATTATATATGCAATATACATGCATACAGCATGAATATAGTTTAACTATATGTGTCCAAACACACACGCACACACACTATTTTCCTATCTTATTATATTTCTTTATCTTGTCCATATATCGTACCTTTCTAGTTTAACTGAACCAATGTTGCATGGAAATAGTCATTACCAAAAATTAATTTTTTTTTCTAATCTACATATCCCACGTGAACTAAAATTTACTATTAAGTTTTTTGCTTGAGAAAATTGTAAGAAAAGTTTTTTTTATGAAAAATAAATTACCATTTGAAAGAATATTTGATGGTTGTGAGCGTGAATAGGTAATCTTGCTTAGATGCACGAGAAATTAAAAGTTAGTATTAATATCATTCACGAAAGCATAAAATCTATGAATATCTCGTGTACACAAAAAATTATATCAAACAAGAAAACTTGATTACTAATTCATACAAATTTTCTTTTAACCTCTCAATATCATCATTAACGAAATCTTATCTCAACACAATTGTGAACAAATATTACTCTAACCATAAGAACATTAGTTCAATTAAAAAGAATACCAAATATAGTTCATCAGGATGCTTGTCAAATCACCTATCATGATGTTCGAGTAGATCTCTTACCTGGACTTCGTTGCCATTATAATAGCCCATCCAGCTTCTTTGAACAACTTCAAAATTTCAATGCATGCAATTGTCACTAATATAATCTAGTTCGCTTTGAAAAGAAGGGTCTAAGCCTTATCCAAGCAACCAAATCAAATTAAAAACAAAAAAAACAAAAATGTTCACAGCTAAATGCTATGCCAATCTGTTACGAGCTTACAAAGAAATCAATATCTCGCCTCTTGCTTGTATTTGAGGTCATTGAGCATCTTATCCGGCTCATAAAACTCAGATTCAGCAACATCCACCCCTATGGGTCACATATGGCATTTATGTAGTTGGAATCGAGGCCTAAGCCTTGTGAACAAAGATTTCAATAACATACAGTTGGAGTGTAATGGTTTCAATAACATACAATGAGCATGCAAAGATTTGCATAGCACACAATGTGTGGGTAATCATGGTAACTAGTGCACAGTGGATGCAGTCCTTCTAGTGGTTTACAGCTCTTTCTGATGCACCCTCCCTAGAGTTTAGCTTTCCCTGGGGTTGCTTTTGATACCATGTAAAATATTAAATCACACAACATAAAATAAATATAATACACCTGATGAATAACTTCATACAAATAATGCCCTTATATAACCTGTTATTTTTATTAGGGCAACTCATAGGATGAATAATCTCTATATGACCCTCGAAGTGTGCCTGGGTTTGTCAGGCATGCCTCAATGTGTAAGACATGCTAATTCTTCCTCCAAAAAGCTATCAATAGAATAACATATCAATTGATAAAGTAGAGAATATGGCACCCAACAAAACATAAGCAATACCACAAACATCGTGCTCATCAATAAGATAGTTATATATATTATATATGTACATATAATATTGTAGTGTATATGTACATATACTATAGTATATATGTACAGATAAACTATAGTATATATGGATGTCTTATAGATATAGAACTGTAGGTAAAGTATTGTTCCATTTATACTTCACAAATAACGGACAAAACATCACTATCATCATTAATAAGAAATATGATTATTATTAAAATTTTTGAAAATATATCTTAAAACTCTTAGAGGAAACCCTGGAAGACAAGCCACGAGCCAAGCTTGGCACATCAAAGTTCGTACCTTGCCTCCCCGCAACTAGAACTCCCCTGGTCCCAAGTCTTATAAGGGGGTTGCTTTGCCAAACCACCCCACGTAGCACATGCTCCCGTGTAGCTTTCTTAGAATGTTTCTTCCCCCCTCCGTGTGCTTGCACCAATGATTTTGATTGCTTAGCTTCATTGTATTAGTCCATCACTCTATAGCTTCTGCTGCCATATGGTTCCTTTCTTGGTTCGAAGCAAGGACCATGACTTCGTTGTATGTGTCAACGTAACTACTGAACAATTCAATATGCACTCCATAAAAATAATACAAATTCAAAGAAAAAAAGAGGAACAAAACTTCAAAAATTAGATGTTTTGTCTTTCAAATATTAAAAAAAATGCAAATGGCTGCAAAATTTACAAACTTCATATAGCAAGGCATCTTGACTCATCTTCCTCCCAGTTATTCTCACCCCTCTTCTTTTCATGCTCATTGGCAGGGGACACATAGATGTGTTAGTTATGCAGCATGTGGATTGTCACCCACCACAACCCCATCGATAGCACTACTGAGACTTGCCTGTGCAAGTGCAGACTGGTATGGGAATGCCAGAGATATCCATGTAGAGGTGTCAAACGGGCCGGCCCAGCACGGCACGGCCTGTTTTTCACGTGCCCCGCCGTGCTACCGTGCCGTGCCGTGCCCGGCACGGCATGGTTTTTTAAAGTCGGGCACGGCACGGCCCGTGGGCATGGCGAGGCCGTGCCGTGCCGTGCCCGGCCCGCTCGGGCACGGTTGGCTTGGCCAGGCGGCACGGGCGCACGGCAGGGGCATGGTAGGCGAGGCGGGGCGGGGCGGGAGCCGCATGGCTGGACCTGGTCTCCTGGACCGGCTCAACCGGGGTCCGGGTCCCGGGAGCCAAGGACGGGCACGGCCCGTGCTTGGCACTTGGCAGATTATAAAAATTTTTTTTTTTAAAATTTTTTTTTTTAAAATTTTTTTATTAAGTTTCTGTTTATCTGTATTTACTTTAGAGTTTATGTAATAAATAAAAAATAAAAATTTTTTGTAAAAAATATTACATTTAAAATTAAATGTAAGTATGTAACAAACAAAAATTAGAAAATTTATTTTTTTTTTCAATTAAGTTTAGCATATTTTAATATTATAATGTATTAATTAAATATTAAAATTTAAAGTTAATAAATTTTAAAATAAAATTTAAATCTTAAAATAATAAATAAATACATTAAGTTAGTAAAAATTTTAATTAAAAAAAATTTAAACTACACAAATAAAAATTACCATTCATGCTTTTGAAACCAATACTCCGAAAAAAAAAGTATAAGTTTCAATACAATGTATAATACAAAGTACAAACAAAGCGTATAAATAAAAAAAATAAAAAAATATCGAAAAAAAAGAGCAGATGAGCATCAATCGTCAAGCGGCATATCATGAGAATCATCAGCCGCAACATCAAGATCAGTATCATATGGGTCATCATCATCGGCAATCAGCTCCTCCGCCATCGTAGTGGATGTGGATGCGACTGCAATGTCTGTCACAGTCCCAGCTTCAGCACGATCACTGATGCTAAATCTCGATTCCTCCCAATCCTTCAAACATGCCAAGGCCTCAACCATATCTGGACGTAATCTCGATCTCCTATCCGAAATCACGTTCACTGCAACAGAAAAAGCAGACTCCGATGCTACGCTCGACACCGGAGGAGTCAGTAGATTCTGTGCCATCCTAGATAGCACGGGATAGGCGGACTCATATGATTTCCACCACTGTAATAAATCAAGATTCTTATTGTCAGAAGGTGATAGGATTGAGCAGTAATCGGTATCTAAGTACCGAGACAGCTCGCTCCTATGTGAAGGTCCACCCCTACGTTTCCCCCTCGCTAGGTTAATGGAATAAGCGTCATCTCCGAACAAGGTATCAGAGTCCGTACTCACAGTCTCAACACCACCACCACCATACCTAGTATCGTAGTATGTGAACAGGTCTGTCAACTTCTCGTAAATGAACCCTTGAGGTGGCTCTTCCAGGTTCATGCACGAGGAAATGAAAGTCAGGGTGTTTTCAACCCCTTCCACCTTAGCCCTAGGGTCCATGCATGCTGCGAGGCAATAAAGAGATGGAATGGTGGACCAGTACTTCAGGTACTTGGTCTCCATCTCTGCAACCATATGGCTGAGCGTCGGGTCCGCTCGATACATCCTAAACAAGCTACTATTGTTGCATATGCAACGGAGTGCAATGCAAGTGGTGGGCGTATAAACTGACGAACACATGTTCGTCGTGTCATAAAATATCTTCAGGAATTTCATAAATGAAATTCCTGAATCCCAGTCAGTGTCGTCAACAATAAGTTCGCCACTCTTACTATTGACGTAGTCGAATATCACGTGTTCGTATCCAACACATGATTCCAACATCAGGTACGTGTAATTCCAACGATGTCTCACATCAGATTGGAATTTCTTCTTCTTAAGATTCGCAGACAAACAGAGATTACCAAACTCTTGTAGTCTGCGAGGAGTGCGAATATACTTGAGTGCATTGCGTATATTTTCCAACGCGGGGGAACACACCTTCATACCCACTTGAACTATCAGGTTAATAACATGACACATGCATCTGACATGAAATATCTCTCCTAAAGGTGCGTCTCTAATATTCCTAACAAACATATTGATCGCTACTCCATTATTCGCAGCATTATCGAAAGTGACACTAAAAATTTTATTTTGAATTTTATATTCCCTAAATATTTTCATCATACACTCAAAAATGGCCGGGCCATCATGAGGATGAAGAATCTCAGTGAATCCTAATATTTTTTTATTTATTGTCCAGTTTGAATCGACATAATGACTAGTGATACATGCATAAGAAGAATCATCGTGACATGTCCATATATCGGACGTCACGGAGACCACTCCACTAAATGCCAAGAATTCCTTAATTATTTTTTGTTTTTCTAACTTATATATCTTTAGTATGTCACTCCTAGATGTGGACCTAGGAATCCTACGATAGGATGGCTGAAAATAAGTCTGCATGATGCGCACTACCCTCGGATCTTCCGAAAATCTGATCGGAAGACCCATCAATGTGATGAGCCTGGCCATGCCGTCCCTACCCAACTCGCTGGAGTATACGAAGGGAGTAAACTTTGAGACTGAACTCGATCCAGTCTCAAAAAATGTAGTGCCAAGTTGGGTTTGCCTAGGATCTAACGGTCCATGTTTTTTGGAGCATATTTCAGCATGCCTCTTTAGGTGCCCAGTCTCACATGTACTCTTCCATGTTAAAAGTCGCATACAATATTTGCACTGTGTCATTTCATGTTCCTCACCCCTAACATCTAATTGTGTTATGATTTTAAAATGTGTCCAAACTATAGAAGTCCTCCTAGTTTTTTGTTTTTTAGAACTTTGGGCTGAGATGACAGGAGAAACCAAAGTTTCAGGAGCCACAGACGTTTGTGTAACACTAATATTTTCATTTTCCAAATTTAAATATGTGTTAGGTGAATTTGTCATTTTTTATTTTTCGTACGTTTTTCTAGAGAGAGAAGCTTTAGAGAGAGAAAATAAAAAAAAAGTAAATTATATTACCCGGTAAAAGCAATGAGGTCACTCACGTGCAAGATGCACCGCAGGAAGCTTTGATGTTCAAAACTCAAGTTGAGTTTCACGAAAATCCAAGCCGAAATCAAAAACACGAGGGCCGAGAGAGAGAAGCACGGATTATGTGAGAGTGAGAGAGAGAAAATATAGAGAGGATTAATGTTTTTGAAAAACATAAATTTTATAGGGAGGGGGGTAGATTTTATAGGCTAATTAAACTTTTTTTTTAAAAAAAAATTATTTTTTTAATATTTTTTTGAATTTTTTTAATATATTTAAGGGGCAGAATCACGAGGACCGTCGGATTCTGCCCCCTAGCCGTTGGAGTCGAATCCAAGGGCTGAAAATCGCTCAAAGTTTGAAATTTTTTTTTTTTCCGTTAGAAAATTCGAATTTCTCGGTTCTGAGTCAGTGGAGTCGGTTTTCGGCAGAAAATACCGCGGGTCGGGTCTGTTTGGACCCGACCCGCGGTCTTTTTACCGGGGGGGCCCGGATGGGTCGAGTCACGACTCAGTGAGTCGTGACTTGTGAGTCACGACTCACGCCACGGCACGCGTGGCACGCCGCCAGTGCCACGCGTGCCTGCGGGACCGGCACGGGATGGACCCGTGCCGGCGTGCCGTGCCTAGGCACGAGCCGTGCCGGGCCAGGCACGGCACGGGCCCGGACACGGTTTTTGAACGTGCCGGGCCGGCCCAGGCACGGCCGAACCGTGCCGTGCCTCGTGCTGGGCCGGGCCGGCCTGGCCCGTTTGACACCTCTATATCCATGTCATTGCTATTGATGACCACGTCCAAGCATTTCTTTGGAGCATTAAAACGTGGAATAGGAATGAAGTTTGGATCCTTTGGTTTTTTCGGTTTCTCTAGTTTTGATTTTATTGGTGGATCTTTGCTTTCTCTTAGATTGGCTACCTTGTTCGTCGGGGCTTGGTTGATCGATCTTACAAATCCTTTCATCACGCAAAGAATCATGTGGGTGTAGAATCTGCAATGGTTGAGCTTCTGAGGTTTCTGTGAGAGCAAGATAAGAAGCATTTGGAGGTAACATGTTAAATAACTTTTCTCACTGGTTTATCCAGCATCTCTCATATATTTTCAGTGCAAGAGAAGTGTTGGAGACAAAGCATTCACGAGGGTGGAATGGATTGTTGGCATTAAAGATAAAGTTGTTAAGATCATGTCCCGGTAAGAAAGGCTTCGTGTCGTGGGCTCCCATGCTAGGTTTCAGTTGCATACCAAGATGCCCCTTGAAAGATGGCTCGTAATAGTCATAGTTCCTTATGTTCAGCCCATCGTAATCCATGAGAGTATGAACATGCAAGAGAAGGAGAACACACATAATGAACACATTTAATTAAATTTCATTAGCAATCATTATGGAAATTAATAATTCAATAGTTTAATTCTACCGATGACCGATAAAAAGTAGTCACAAATCTGAACAGCAATAATGCAAATCTGCATGAAATAAAAGTGTCAAGAACAAACCTGCATCTGCATGGGACAAGAATTTTTTCATCCATCTCACAACTTTAGAAGCTAACGTGTTATTCCCAGCACCAAAAGGACCAGCAATATTGTTTAGAGAGAGAGAGAGTGTGTGTGTGTGTGTGTGTGTGTGTGTGTGTGCAATAATAAAATGTTTCAGAAATAATAAAGATAATAGAAGCTCGGTCTCCTTTTGATCCAGCTGAGATCGAAAAATTTGGGACTCATCCATAGGAAGGACCATGGCAATGTCTGAAGGCTTTGAATCAAATTTTTTTCATTTTTCTCATATCAGAAGTCCTACAAAGATTCATGATTAGGTTAATCGACAAAGCATAGAACAAACCCAGAATAAAGAAAAATGATACCTCCAAAAAAAATATCATCATGTTTAGCTACACATAGACAAAAATCAAAAATAGTTCAAAAATAATTCTGATACAATATCATCCTCATTATTAGTTGGTGCATTTGTGTTAGCCTTTCCTACGTGGTTTCACAGCTAGATCTCGAAATGCTATCTATCGCATAAATGCCACTAACTATGACTCCATATAAGAGATCTACTATTACATTAAATTCTTAATTTATTTCATCATTCATTTCTTTTATCTCATCATTTATTTTATTAATTTATTGTATTTTTTCCTTCAAAAGATTAATCTGCTCTTCATTCTCTTCTTTCATTTCTTTCATTTCTTTCATTTCTTTCATTTCTTTCATTTCTTTCATTTCTTTCATTTCTTTCATTTCTTTCATTTCTTTCATTTCTTTCATTTCTTTCTTCAAATGGGATATTTGATCATCCTTCTCTTTCATTTTGGTCTCCATAACTTCAAAATGTTCATTTGTTTTTATTACTTGCTGTTCAACTGACTCATCCTCCATTGTTCTGACGGATGAATTAGAAGCACAACTTCTACAAAAAAAATGCCACTCCCTTCGAGCCGATGCCATACAGTCACTATTTCTTATGGCCTCATATGGTCTCCAAATAGATAGGATCATAGTCAATTGGTTGAAGATCTATGTAACCTTCAACTTGTTGAAAAGCAACTGTCACATGTTCCTCCATGAGTTCCTTTGATAAAACAGAAAAAAATACTATTCTAAATATACATAAAATAAATTTAATATTTTGCATTCCAAAAAACTTTATAAATTTATTGTAGTATTATAAAATTTTATTAATATAACAATTTCTTGCATCAATCATCTGAGATTTATTGTACACAAATTGACCATCCACGTTTTTCACATGCATCTTCCTGAAAATCTAATAAAAATTGGGATCTCGACCTAATTATCCAGCCTAGAGTATCTATTTATTAAGTCAACAAATAATAAATGTTAAAAAAATTTTAACAAAATTAATAAGACCATGTATAGATTTGATTTATTTGGACTATTAATACAACCACTAAATATATAAATGTTTTAAATATTGAAATTGTCTCAAATATCGAGAGTGCTCAATGCTCGACTTTGACCCTCCTTTGTGGCAAGACATTCATGTACTTAGTCCGGCTACCTCAGTTCATCAATTTTTGCTGAAATCTCTAATTTTTTATCACATCTAGCTCATCCCAATACTTAAGCCACTCGGACCAGTCATCCTCATATATAAAATCAGGCATATCTTTTAGATTCTTTAATTTATGAACAAAATCTGAATACCAATGAGCAACTTTGCTCTCACACAATGACTTTATCTTTCCATCAAATTTGTGTGCCCATGTGCAATAATTCTATATATAGACAAATCACAAAAAATATATATTAATAATAAGGACATAATTATTTACTACTTGAATAATAACCAATATAATAGTTAACTAATTAGATAATTAATTTTAAATGCTTTTGTTTCATTATTTTTACCTAAAAACCAATAAAATTAGACTCTCTTGTCATTTCTGAAAATTTCTTCCTTGAGAATGCTTTAGAATCAACATTTTTTTTGAAAGACTTTGTAATTATAGCCAAACACTAGTGAGATGGAATAAAACTGTACAAATAAATAAATGATATTGAAAATAATAAAATCATAACTATATATAAAAAAACCACTAACAAGAACATCATAATTTTTTATTCAAGTAATATTTACATATTTCTTATACCTCCCATCCACAATCTCAATTACTAACTTAGCACAAAATGTAGAGGAAAGCACAACATTTGATGATGTTGATGGTGTTAAAATGGAAGAACTATCCATATAAAATGTGGTGTAAAAGATGGTGATGGATCAAAAGTGTGTGCAGGGAGGACAATGGGTGGTGGGCTTATATCTAATAATAGTGATGGTAAATGTGTCAATGATGGTGATGGTGATGGAAATGGAAATGGTGATTGTAATGTTGAAGTTTGGATATGGTGAGTATGAGATGGTACTGAATTTACAATATGATGTAAAATACTAGATAAATTTCATCCATTTCTGCATCCACATCCATCTCCACCACGGCCATGTCCTTTATGTGTCATCTAGTGCACAAAAAATAAAAACATAGAATAAATAATAGAGATATGATGAATAACCATGCATTTTAGAATAATACACACCAATAGATTTCAACAAAATATAGAAAGTATTTGATAGTATAATATTATAATACAATTATAATAGTTTAATTATCGGCATCAGTATCAACCTCCAATGGATCTTTTAATATTTTGTCTGATTTCGATGGAAGTTACAACTCATATTCATATAGAAATTGATCATCTTCAATTATATTAGGCCACCATTTGAGTCACATAAATTTTATAAATCTTCATCTACATGCACAAGCTCATTATTATTTATGTCATCTTCTTGGAATGCCAGTGCAATCGCTAAATTTCTACTTTCTTGAGATGTTGGTACTTCAAAATTTAATTGAGCTTTGATTTTATAAATCACCCACTAGCCACTCTTATCACGAGATAAACTCGGATATGTATAATAATATACTTGAGTGGTTTGAAATGCCATAAAAAATGGCTTATATCAATTATATCTATGTTTATGGATAACAACAATTAGCTTATAATCTGGATGAATCTTTATACCCACATTTTGTGTATGATCAAACCACTCATGCTTTAATAATATAATCCTATTATTTTGGAGTCCAAGATACTCCAACTCAATAACTTCCAAGAGTTAACAATTATAATCAATCTCATCTGTACTATAACTTCAGCCTTTAATGCATACACCACTATTAAAGTGGGTATGCATATATAGTTATACACATATAGTTAAACATAACATTGTATGTTGTTATACATGTAAGTATAAATATAGTTATATGTGATTATACATATAGTTACTCTTATAGGTATACTTGTATTTATACATGTAGGTATATATATTTGTTCATATAAATTTATATATGTATACATAAAGTTATGTATATGTATAGATACAGTAAAATACATTTTTAGATACTAATATATAAAAATGTATATAAAATATATGTTGCAAATTATAAATTTGAATATAGTTAGATATAAAATTTTTATAGTTATACATATAGTAAGATATAATTATTTATAGTTATATGTCATCATACATATAGTATATATAGTTATAAATAGTTATATATAGTTAAAAATATATTTATATATAGATATATTCATACAAGTAGTTATAAGTAGTTATACATAAATGTATACAAAGTTAAAAACATATATATAGATTTACATATATGTTTAAATATATGTATACATAGTTACAAATATAGTTAATTTAATTATATAGAGTTTTATATTATTATATAAATATTTATATATAGTTATACACATATAGTTAAACATATATATTGTTATATATGTAATTATAAATATTTTTACATGTGGTTATGCATATAGTTACACATATAGTTATACTTATATTTATACATGTAGTTATATATATTTTTTCATATTATTTTATATATTTATACATATAATTATGTAAAGATATAGATATAGTTAAATACATTTTTATATACTAATATATAAAAATATATATTAAATATATGTTGTAAATTATATATTTAAATATGTTTATGTAAAATGTTTTTATAGTTATACATATAGTAATAAACAATTATTTATAGTTATATGTTATTATACATATAGTATATATAATTATAAATAGTTATATATAGTTAAACATATAGTTATATATAGATATATTCATACAAGTAGTTATAAGTAGTTATACATAAATGTATTCAAATTTATAAACAAATATATAGATTTACATATATGTATACATAGTTACAAATATAGTTATATTTAATTATATAAAGTTTTATATTGTTATAAAAATATTTATATATAATTATACACATATAGTTAAACATAATATTGTATGTTATTATACTTGTAATTATAAATATTTTTACATGTGGAAAAAAACACCTTTTAATTTTTAATTATCAAATTAATTAAACAATAAATAAATAAACAATAAAATAGATGTTTGGTCTTCCAAAAAAAACAAATGAAACGACTACAAAATATGTAAACATAATATAGCAAGGCACACATAAAAAGATTATTGGTCTTCAAGCCACTTTTCTAAAAATTTATAAATACTCTTTATGTTAAAAAATATAAGTTTATAAGTGAGATAATTATAAATTTTTAAGAATTCATATTAATTTTTATAAAGATAATATGAAATAATTTTAAAGGCATAAAATATTATATTATTTGATATAATTTATAATTTATAAAATTATAATAATTACTTAAAGTGAGATGATTATGAAGAAAATTTTATATTTATTAAATTTAATAAAGATTGAATATTAAAAGCTAAAAGTATAAATTTAACTCAATTATTTAGGTCTTATAATTTTCAATAGGGGCATACAACTCTGTATTTATCTTTAAATGTTAATTTATTTTCATTTAAATATTATGAAAAATTAAAAATTTTTTTATAATTAAAAATTTTGAAATTTTTTAGTAATTATTTTTCAAAAAATTTTCATTAGGCATAAAACTAATTTTTATACATAAAATAATATTAATGTTTACTAGTTTTTTTGTTAATTATGATATTTTTGTAAATATATTATATTTTATCATACATTGAATTATTTAATCTTTTTAGTAGTAAAAATTTTAATGTATGTTCATTTTTTTTAATATCTTTAAAAATTTTAATAATTATAGAATTAATTATTTAAAGTTATTGTATTCTTTATTAATAGTTATTGTTTTCTTTATTAATATTAAATTTTTTTGTATTTATATATTTTAAATTATTTATGTATAATAACCTATTTTTATAAGTATAAGAGGAGAATGTATTTTTAGTGGATCGCTCATCTATAGACCATGACATACATACCTTTAATAAACAAAATTAATTAAATTATTAAAACTAATAATATATACAAAAAATTAAATCATTAAAGATTAGTGATAAAAATTATACTTAGCCCAAATAGCTAGGTACAAATCCCTAATGAAATGGAGATATATTGTGAAAAATAAAATTTAAGGAATAATTGCTTTCAATAAAATATAAAATAGTAAAAAATTTCAGATAATTCTTTAGCGATGGATCTTGTCTTGAACTAATTAGATAGGGAATTATGTCACGATATACGTCGATAAATTCTCCACTTTTCTTTGTGAGTAATTTACGAAAATATTAGCGACACTATAATTTCAATCAAAGATTTTTGTTGCTAATCAATCTCGTTAAATTCCCGACATTTGTTTACAAAGAAATCTACGAAAATACTAGCGACGGAATATTTTTAATCAAACATTTTCATCGCTAATCTGTAAATAATCTGTCACAAAATTTTAATTTAATGTAAAATCAAAAATCACGTGTTAATCAATAGCTAATCCATCGCTAATTAGCGAGGGAATTTATCGCTAACTATATTTCCCTAGCTAAATCGACATTTTTCTTGTAGTGATTCGTCTTATTCATCTTATTCTTCTTATTCTTTTTATTCTTCTTATTCATCATATTATTCTTATTCTTCTTATTCATCTTATTCTTCATATTCTTTTTATTCTTCTTATTCTTCTTATTCTTTTTTTTTCTTTTCATTCTTATTATTTTTCTTATTCTTCTTATTCTTCTTATTTTTTTTTCTTTTCATTCTTATTATTCTTCTTATTCTTCTTATTTTTCTTTTCCAACTTATTCATCTTATTTCTTTTTTTATTATTATTCTTCTTATTCTTCATATTCTTATTATTATTCTTATTCTCATTATTCCCCTTTTTCTTCTTATTCTTTTTATTTTTATTATTATTCTTATTAATATTATTATTCTTTTTATTCTTTTTATTCTTTTTATTTTCTTATTATTATTCTTATTCTTATTTTTCATTTTATTTTTTTTATTTTTATTATACTTATTATATTTATTATTCTTCTTATTTTTTTTATTCTTATTATTTTTTTAATTTTTCTTATTCTTCATATTATTCATATTATATTTATTCTTTTTATTCTACTTATTCTACTTATTCTTCTTATTCTTCATATTCTTCTTATTCTTCTTATTCTTCATATTCTTCTTATTCTTCATATTCTTCTTATTCTTCTTATTATTCTTATTCTTCTTATTCTTCTTATTCTTCTTATTCTTTTTATTCTTTTATTCTTCATATTCTTTTTTATCTACTTATATTTTATTCCTTTTTATTCTACTTATTTTTTTTATTTTTCATATTCTTCTTATTCTTCATTATCTTTGTATTATTCTTATTCGTCTTATTTTTCTTCTTATTCATCTTATTCTTTTAATTTATATTATTCATCTTATTATTTTTTTATCACACTTATTCTTCTTATTCATCTTATTATTCTTATTATTCTAATTATTAGTATTCTTCTAATTCTTCTAATTCTTCTTTTTCTTCTTATTCTTCTTTTTCTTCTTAATATTCTTATTCTTCTTATTCTTCATATTTTTTTATACTTCTTATTCTTGTTATTCTTCTTATTTTTTTTATTCTACTTATTATTCATATTCTTCTTATTCTTCTTATTCTTTTTATTATTTTTATTTTCTTTATCTTATTATCCTTCTTTTTCTTTTTTTATTCTTATTCTTCTTATTTCTTTTTTCATTTTATTCTTCTTATTCTTCTTGTTATTCATATTCTTATTATTCCTCTTTTTCTTCTTATTCTTTTTATTTTTCTTATTCTTCTTAGTAAATTTATTATTCTTATTATTTTTTATATTTTTCTTGTTTTTTTCGTTCTAATTATTCTTATTCTTCTTATTTTTCTTAATCTTGTTATTCTTCTTAATCTTGTTATTCTTCTTAATCTTGTTATTCTTCTTTTTCTTCTTTTTCTTCTTTTTCTTCTTTTTCTTCTTTTTCTTCTTTTTCTTCTTTTTCTTCTTTTCTTCTTTTCTCTTTTCTTCTTTTTCTTCTTTTTCTTCTTTTCTTCTTTTCTTCTTTTTCTTCTTTTTCTTCTTTTTCTTCTTTTTCTTCCTTTTCTTCCTTTTCTTCCTTTTCTTCCTTTTCTTCCTTTTCTTCCTTTTCTTCCTTTCTTCCTTTTCTTCCTTTTCTTCCTTTTCTTCCTTTTCTTCCTTTTCTTCCTTTTCTTCCTTTTCTCCTTTTCTTCCTTTTCTTCCTTTTCTTCCTTTTCTTCCTTTTCTTCCTTTTCTTCCTTTTCTTCCTTTTCTTCCTTTTCTTCCTTTCTTCCTTTTCTTCCTTTTCTTCCTTTTCTTCCTTTTCTTCCTTTTCTTCCTTTCTTCCTTTTCTTCCTTTTCTTCCTTTCTTCCTTTCTTCCTTTTCTTCCTTTTCTTCCTTTTCTTCCTTTTCTTCCTTTTCTTCCTTTTCTTCCTTTTCTTCCTTTTCTTCCTTTCTTCCTTTTCTTCCTTTTCTTCCTTTTCTTCCTTTTCTTCCTTTTCTTCCTTTTCTTCCTTTTCTTCCTTTTCTTCTTTTTCTTCTTTTTCTTCTTTTTCTTCTTTTTCTTCTTTTTCTTTTTTTTTCTTATTCTTCTTTTCGTTTTATTCTTCTTTTTTTTCTTATTCATCCTATTATTATTATTCTTCTTATTTTTCTTATTCTTTTTATTATACTTATTTTTTTTATTCTATTTATTCTTCTAATTCTTCTTATACTTATTATTTTTCTTTTTTTATTCTTCTTTTTCTTTTTATCCTTTTTATCTTTTTAATATTTTTGTCATCATATTCTTTTTTTTATTCTTCTTATTCTTTTTTCTTCTTATTCTTTATATTCATCTTATTCACATTATTCTTATTATTCTTATTATTCTTCTTATTCTTCTTATTTTTCTTATTCTATTTATTCTTCGTATTCTTCTTATTCTTCATATTTTATTTTTCTTTTAATTATTTTTATTATACTCATTTTTCTTATTCTTCTTATTCTTGATACTCTTCTTATTCTTCTTTTTCTTCTAATTCTTGTTATTATTCTTATTATTCCTATTCTTCTTATTCTTATATTCTTCTAATTCTTATAGTCTTCTTATTCTTCTTTATCTGTTTGTTCCTTTTATTCTACATATTCTGCTTATTCTTCTTTTCTTATTTATTTTTTATTGTTCTTATTCTTATTATTTCTTTTATTCATCTTATTATTTTAGTTTGTATTATATATCTTTATCTTTTTATATCATATTTATTCTTCGTACTCTTTTTATTATTCTTATTCTTCTTATTATTCTTATTATTCTTATTATTCTTATTATTCGTATTCTTCTTTTTCTTCGTATTCTTCTTATTCTTATTATTCTTTTTATTCATCTTATTCATCTTATTCTTCTTAAATTATTTATTCTATTTATTGTTCATATTCTTTTTATTGTTATTATTCTTCTTATTTTTTTATTCTTAATATTTTTCACAATCTTTTTATTTTTTTATTCATATTATTCTTTTAATTCTTAATATTATTATTATTATTATTCTTATTATTATTCTTATTATTATTCTTATTATTATTCTTATTATTATTCTTATTATTCTTTATAATCTTTTTATTAATCTTATTTTTATTATTCTTCTTATACTTCTCATTTTTCTTATTCTACTTAATCTTCTTATTTTTGTTATATTTTTTATTCTTATTCTTATTATTATTATTATTATTAATCTTGTTATTCTACATATTCTTATTATTCTTATTATTCTATTAATTTTTCTTATTCTTTTTTATTCTTCTTATTATTCTTTTTTTTCTTCTTATTCTTATTATTATTATTATTATTAATATTCTTCTTATTCTACATATTTTTCTTATTCTTCTTATTTTTCTTATTCTTCTTTTTTTTCTTATTCTTCTTATTATTCTTATTTTTCTTATTATTTTTATTCTACTTATTTTTCATATTCTTTTTATTCTTCTTATTCATCTTATTCTTAGAATTCTTCTATTTCTTATTATTATTCTAATTCTTCTTATTCATCTTACTCTTCTTATTCTTTTTTTCTTGTTATTCTATTTATTCATCTTATTCTCCTAATTCTTATTATTCATATTATTCTTCTTATATTTATTTTTCTACTTACTCTTAGTATTCTTCTTAATCTTCTAATTCTTTTTATTCTTCTTGATCTTCTTATTCTTCTTATCTTTCTTATTCTTATCATTCTTCTTATTTTTCTTATACTTATTTTTCTTATTATTCTTTTTATTCCACATTTTGTTCTAATTCTTCTTATTCTTCTTATTCATATACTTATTTTTATTATTCTTATTATTCTACTTATTCTTTATTTTCTTCTTATTGTTCATATTCTTCTTATTTTTTAAATCTTCATATTTTTCTTCTACATCTTATTCTTCATATTCTTCTAATTTTTAATATTATTCTTATTTTTCTTATTCTTCTTATTATTCTTATTCTTTGTATATTACTTATTCTTATTATTCTTCTAATTCTTCTTATTCTTATAATTCTTGTTCTTCTTTTTATTCTTCTTATTCTTTTAATTCTTATTATTCTTATTATTCTTCTTATTCTTCTTATTATTATTATTATTCTTATTTTTATTATTCTTCTTATTCTTCTATTTATTTTTAATCATCTTATTCTTCTTATTCTTCTTATTCTTTTTATTCTTCTTATTCTTCTTATTTTTTATTTTTCTAATTCTTCTAATTCTTCTTATTTTTCTTATTTTTATTATTCTTATTATTATTATTATTATTCTTATTATTCTTATTATTCTTATTATTCTTCTTATTCTTATTATTATTATTCTTATTATCATTATTTTTAATTTTATTTTATTCTTCTAATTCTTTTTTTTTCTTTTTATATGTATTATTCTTGTTATTCTTTTAATTATTTGCAATCTCTTTATTCTTCTAATTATTTTCAATTTTTTTATTCTTCTTTATCTTTTTATTCTTCTTATTCTTATTATTCTAGTTTATCTGCATAAATATTTTATTTTTCTTATTTTTTTTATTCTTCTTAATTTACTTATTCTTCTTATTCTACATATTTTTCTTATTTTTCATATTTTTGTTATTATTCTTATTCTTTCAATTCATCTTTATTTATCTTATTTTTTTTTATTCTTCTTATTCTACTTATTTATTTTAATTCGTATTATTCTTCTTATTCTTCGTATTCTTCTTAGTCATCTTATTCTTATTTTTTTTAATATTATTTTTATTCTTTTTATTCTTATTATTCTTCTTAGTCTACTTATTCTTCTTATTCAAATTATTCTTTTTTTTTTGCTAATTTTTTTAATATTATATATTTCCTTATTTTTATAATTCTTCTTATTCTTCTTTTTCTTCTTAATCCTCTTATTATTTTTATTATTCTTGTTATTCTTTTTTATTCTTAATATTCTTCTTATTCTTAATATTCTTCTTATTCTACTTATTCTTCTTATTAATATTATTTTTCTAACTTTTCTTATTTTTTGTTTATTCCTATTTTTCTTATTCTTTTTGTTATTTTTATTCTTTTTATTCTTTTTATTCTTATTATTCTTCTTATTCTTCTAATTTCTTTTTTTATTCTTTTTCTTCTTATTCTTTTTATTACTCTTATTCTTATTATTCTTATTCTTATTGTTATTATTCTTATTCATCTTATTTTTTCATATATTATTAATATTATTATTATTCTTTTTCTTATTCTTCTTCTTTTTGTTTTGTTCTTATTCACTTTTTTCTTCTTATTCTTCTTATACTTATTATTCATCTTATTCTTCAAATTTTTCTTATTCTTATTATAATTCTTGTTTTTTTATTCTTATTTTTTTTATTTATTTTTGAAATTCTTTTTATAATACTTATTTGTTTTATTAATCTTCATATTCTTCTTATTCTTGTTATTCTTTTTATTGTTTTTATTCTACTTATTCTTCTTATTTTTTTTATTCTTCTTATTTTTTTTATTCTTCTTATTTTTAAATTTATTATTATTCTTCTTTATCTTCTTATTTTTAAATTTATTCTTCTTCTTCTTTATCTTCTTATTTTTAAATTTATTCTTCTTCTTAATCTTCTTATTTTTTTTATTCTTATTATTCTTTATTTTCTTATTATTATTCATATTCTACTTTTCTTATTCTTCTTATTTTATGATTCAATTTATTATTCTTATTCTAATTATTAAATTTATTCTTCTTAATCTTTTTTTCTTCTTATTCTTATTATTCTTCTTATTGTTCTTATTTTTATTTATCTTCTTATTATTATTCTTCTTATTATTCTACTTTATCTTTTTCTTCTTCTTTTTCTTCTTTTTCTTCGTATTCTTCTTATTCTTATTATTCTTCATATTCATTTTATTCTTCTTATTTTTCTTATTATTATTATTCTTCTTTTTTTCTTATTTTTCTTTTTCTTCATAGTCCTCATATTCTTCTTATTCTTCATATTTTTCTTATTCTTTATATTTTTCTTATTCTTATTATTTTTCTTATTCTTTTTAATCTTCTTAATCTTCTTATTCTTAATTTTCTTCTTATTATGGTATTCTTCTTTTTCATATTATTTTTATAATTATTTTTTTTTTATTCTTCTTATTCTAATTATTATTCTTATTCTTGTTATTTTTATTATTCTTTTTAATCTACTTATTCTTCTTATTTTTCTAATTTTTCTTATTCTTCTCATTCTTATGATTTTTTTGATACTTCATTTTATTCTTTATCATCTTAATCTTTTTATTTTTTTTATTTTTTTTATTTTTTTTATTTTTTTTATTTTTTTTATTTTTTTTATTTTTTTTTTTATTTTTTTTTATTTTTCTTTTTCATATTATTATTCTTATTATTCCAATTCTTATTTTTGTATTCTTTTTATTCTTCTTATTCTTCATATTTTTTTATTCTTCTCCTACTTCTTCTTTTTATTATTATTCTTATTTTTCTGACTTTTCTTAATCTCTATATTCTATTTAATGTTCTTTTTCTTCTTTCTTTTTCTTCTTTTTTTTCTTTTTCTTCTTTTTCTTCTTTTTCTTCTCTTTTATTTATTCTCTTTCTTCTCTTTCTTCTCTTTCTTCTCTTTCTTCTCTTTCTTCTCTTTATTCTCTTTATTCTCTTTCTTCTCTTTATTCTCTTTATTCTCTTTCTTCTCTTTATTCTCTTTCTTCTCTCTCTTCTCTCTCTTCTCTCTCTTCTCTCTTCTCTCTCTCTCTCTTCTCTCTCTTCTCTCTCTTCTCTCTCTTCTCTCTCTTCTCTCTCTTCTCTCTCTTCTCTCTCTTCTCTCTCTTCTCTCTCTTCTCTATCTTCTCTCTCTTCTCTCTCTTCTCTCTTCTCTCTCTTCTCTCTCTTCTCTCTCTTCTCTCTCTTCTCTCTCTTCTCTCTCTTCTCTCTCTTCTCTCTCTTCTCTCTCTTCTCTCTCTTCTCTCTCTTCTCTCTCTTCTCTTTCTTCTCTTTCTTCTCTCTCTTCTCTCTCTTCTATTTCTTCTCTTTCTTCTCTTTCTTCTCTTTCTTCTCTTTCTACTCTTTCTTCTCTTTCTTCTTTTTCTTCTTTTTCTTCTTTTTCTTCTTTTTCTTCTTTTTCTTTTTATTCTTCATATTTTTTTTTATTCTTCTCATTCTTTTTATTATTATTATTCTTCTTATTTTTTTTCTTTTTATTATTATTTTTATTCTTATTCTTCTTAAACTTTTTATTCTTTTTATTCTTTTATTATTCTTATTCTTATTTTTCTTCTTATTCTTCTTATACTTCTTATTCTTCTTATACTTCTTATTCTTCTTATACTTCTTATTCTTCTTATACTTTATATTCTACTAATTCTACTTATATTGTTATTCTTATAATTCTTTTTATTCATATTATTCTTCTTATTCTTCTTATTTTTCTCTTTCTTCTTATTCTCATTATTCTTTTTATTCTTTTTATTCTTATTGTTTTAATATTCTCCTTATTCTTCATATTCTTCTTTTTCTTCTTTTTATTCTTTTTCTTCTTTTTCTTTTTATTTTTCTTATTCTTCTTATTATTTTTATTCATCTTATTTTTCTTATTTTTCTTTTTTTTTCTTATTCTTCTTATTCTTCTTATTCTTTTTATTCATTTTATTCTTCTTATTCTTTATATTCTTCATATTATTCTTATTCTTCTTATTCTTTTTATTTTTTTTATTCTTCTTATTTTTATTATTCTTATTCTTCTTATTCTTCTTAATCTTCATATTCTTCTGATTCTTTTAATTTTTTCTTATGCTTCTAATTCTTCTTATTCTTCTTATTCATCTATTTATTCTTATTATTCTTCTTCTTTTAATTTATATTATTCTTGTTATTCTTTTAATTCTTCTTTTTCATTTTATTCTTCTATTTCTCATTTTTCTTGTTATTCAGCTTATTCTACTTAATCTTCTTATTTTTTTTATGGTACTTATTCTTCTTATTCTTATTATTATATTTATTATTGTTATTCTTTTATTTCTTTTTGATCTTCTTAGTCTTCTTATTCTACTAATTTTTATTTTTCATTTTATTTTAATTATTTTTATCTTATTCTTTTTATTCATTTTATTTTTTTTATTCTTCTTAGTCATTTGATACTTTTTTTTATTCTTATTCTTTTTATTCCTCTTATTCTTATTTTTTTATTATACTACTTATTCTTCTTATATTACTTATTCTACTTAATTTTAATATTCTTATAATTCTTCTTATTATTGATATTCTTCTTATTTTTTTTGATTTCTTCTTCTATTTTTTGTTTTCTTATAATTCTTATTATTCTTCTTAATCTTCTTATTTTTTTTTATTTTACTTATTCTTCTTATTCTTATTATTATTCTTATACTTTTGATTCTTTTTTTACTTTTAATCTTCTTTTTATTATATTTCTTCTAATTTTTATTATTCTTCATATTCTAATTATTCTGATTTTTTTAATATTATTTTTTTATTTATTTTATTATTCTTATTCATTTTAGTCATCTAAAACTTTTTTTTATTGTTATTCTTCTTATTCTTCTAATTCTTATTATTCTTCTTATTCATCTTATTCTTGTTATTATTCTTTTTATTTTTATTCTTTTTATTCTTCAAATTCTTTATTTTCTTCTTATTCTTCAAATTCTTTATTTTCTTCTTATTCTTCAAATTCTTTATTTTCTTCTTATTCTTCAAATTCTTTATTTTCTTCTTATTCTTCTTATTCTTCGAATTTTTTATTTTATTCTTATTCTTCTTATTCTTTTTTATTTTTATTATTCTTTTTAATCTTTTTATTCTTCTTATTATTCTTATTCTTTGTATTCGTATTATTCTTCTTATTCTTCTTATTCTTCTTATTCTTCTTTTTCTTCTTTTTCTTCTTTTTCTTCTTTTTCTTCTTTTTCTTCTTATTCTTCTTTTTCTTCTTATTCTTCTTATTATTCTTATTATTCTTCTTATTCTTCTTATTCTACTTATTCTTCTTTTTCGTTTAATTCTTCTATTTCTTTTATTCTTCTTATTCTTTCTATTTTTATATTCTTGATATTTTTTTTATTCTTCTTATTCATATTATACTTTTTCTTCTTTTTATACTTCTTTTTTTTGTTCTTATTCCTTTTATTCTTTTTTTACTTTTTCATATTATTCTTCTTTTTCTTCTAATTCTTGTTATTCTTCTTTTTAATTTTTTTCATTTTATTCTTCTTATTCTTCTTCTTCTTATTCTTATTATTATTATTCTTATTCTTGTTATTCTTCTTATTATTTTTAATCTACATATTCTTCATTTACTTCTAATTTTTTTTATTCTTTTTCTTATGATTCTTCTGATACTTCATATTATTCTTATTCTTCTTATTCTTATTATTCTTATTATTCTTATAATTCTTCATTTTCTTCTAATTTTTCTAATTCTTCTTTTTCATTTTATTCTTCTAATTCTTCTTTTTGTTATTCTTCTTATTCTTCTTATTTTTCTTATTCTTATTATTCTTATTCTTCTTCTTATTCTTTTTATTATTCTTATTTTTTTAATCTACTTCTTTTTATTCTTTTAATTTTTCTTTTTTCTTTTTTTTCTTCTAATTCTTCTTTATTCTATTTATTCTTCTTTTTTTTTATTCTAATTATTCGTATTATTTTTCATATTCATATTATTCTTCTTCTTATTCTTTTTCTTCTTATTCTTCTTATTCTTCTTATTCTTCCTATTATTCCTATGCATCCTATTCTTTCTTTATTATTCTTTAATTTTCTTTATTTTTTTTTCTTCTTATTCTTCATATTCTACTTACTCTTTTTATTATTCTTATTCTTCTTATTCTACTTATCCTTTTTATTCTTCTTATTTTTCATTTTCTTCTTATTCTTCTTATTTTTCTTATTTTTCTTATTCTTCTTTTTTTCTTATTCTTCTTATCCTTCTAATCATTTTTATCCTTGTTAACCTTTTTATCCTTCTGAACCTTCTTATCCTTATGAACCTTCTTATCCTTATAATCTTTCTTATCCTTCTATTTTTTTCTTTTCATTCTTTTCCTTATTATCATTCGTATTATTTTTATTCTTCTAATTCTTTTTATTCTTCTTAATTTTCTTATTCCTCTTATTCCTCTTATTCTTCTTATTCTTCTTATTCTTCTTATTCTTCTTATTCTTTTATATTTCTTTTTTTTCCTATTCTTCTTATTTTAAAAGTTGTTTATTAATTTTAACCCTCTCTTTTGGCGGAGGAATACTATTTTTCCTATTCTTCTTTTTCTTCTTACACTTCTTATTCTTCATTTTCTTTATATTCTTTAGTTTTTCTTATTCTTCTTATTCTTATTAATTTTCTCATTCCTCTTATTTTTCTTATTCTTTTATTTTTCTAATTCCTCTTATTCTTCTTATTTTCCTTATTCTTATTTTTCTTCTTATTCTTTTAATTCTACTAATTCTTTTTACTCTTCTATGTCTTTTCATTCTTCTTTTTCTTATTATTCTTATTATTCTTTTTATTCTTCTTATTCTTTTATTTTTCTTATTCTTTTTCTTATTATTTTTCTTATTCTTCCTATTTTTCTTTTTCTTCTTATTCTTGTTATTCTTCTTTTTCATATTTTTTTACTAATTCTAATTTTTCTTTGAATTCTTCTTATTCTTCATATTCTTCTTATTTTTGTTATTCTTCCTATTCTTCTATTTCTACTTATTCTTATTATTAATCTTATTCTTGTTATTTTATATATTCTTTTTAATCTACACATTCTTCTTATTCTTATATTTTTTATTCTTCTGATTCTTTTAGTACTTCCTATTATTCTAATTATTCTTAATCTTCTTATCCTTCTTATTCTTATTATTCTTCTAATTCTTCTTTTTCTTCCTATTCTTCATGTTCATATTCTTTTTATTTTTCTTATTCTAATTTTTCATCTTATCTTTCTTATCTTCTTATTCTTCTTATTCTTATTATTCTTCTTATTCTTTTTTGTCTTTTTATTCTTCTTATTGTTATTATTTTTATTTTTCTTATTGTTCTTATTATTTTTATTATTCTTATTCTTTCTTATTCTTCTTATTCTTCTTATTCTTCGTATTCTTCATATTCTTCTTATTCTTTTTATTCTTCATATTCTTTTTATTTTTTTTATTCTTTTTATTCTTTTTATTCTTTTTATTCTTCTTAATCTTCCTTTTTTTCCTATGAATCATATTCTTATTCTTTTTATTCTTTTTTTTTATTCTTCTTATTCTTCGATTTCTTATTATTCTTCTTATTCTTATTCTTCTTTTTATATTTATTATTCTTATTTTTCACTACTAGAAAATGTCTATTTAGCTAGGGAAATTTAGCAAATGAAAATTCCCTAGCTAATTAGGGAGAGATTAGCTAGGAAATAGCAAGGGATTTTTATTTTACATTGATTTTAAAATTTGCAACGAATTTGTGACGGATTAGCGATTGAAATGTTCAATTAAATATTTTTTTTGCTAATAATTTCGTAGATTTTCATGCAAAGAAAAGCGTAAATTTTAGTAATCGATATAACAACTGATATTCAATTGCTAATTTAGATGAGACATGATCCATCGCTAAATAATTATCTAATTTTTTTTACGATTTTATATATAATTATAAGCAATTATTCCTTAAATATTTATTTTCTCAAAAAAATTGCATTTATCTACCGATTTTTCCCTATTTGGGCTGGTAATAATTTATATTGCTAATCTTTAATGATTTAATTATTTTTTTAATATATTATTTATTTTAATATTTTTTGTAAGTTTTCTATATTAGAAGTATGTCAATGTCTATAGATGAGCGATCCTTAAAACAATATATTCTTTTCGTATTATTATAAAAATAGGATATTATAAATAAATAATTTAAAAATATATTACTACGAATAAAAATTTATATTAATAAAGACAAATAACTATTTTTTTGATAATAAAATATTTAAAAATTTATACAAATTATTTTTCTAAAATATTTTATTATGATATTTTAATATTTGTATTAAAAACATTAAATAATTAATTATATAATTATAATAATTTTTTCAGATATTTTAATTAATAAATTAACATACATATAAATTCCTACTGATAAAATGCTAAAATAACTAATTGTATGATTAAAAAAAAGCTCTTAAAAATATATAAATTAATGAATAAATAAGTAAATATTTATATTATTTAATGTATAAAATAATATATTTTTATGATTATAGAAATCTTTTTAAAAAATAATTACTAAAAGATTTTAAAATTTTGAATTAAAAGAAATTTCAAAATTTTCATAAAAATTAAAGAAAATAAATTTATATTTAATGATTAATACATATATGTTTTAATTCCATCAAAAAAGTTTTAATGATTTAAAAAATAAATATATCGGTGTTGTTATAAAAAGAACACTTCAAGTATTTTTTTAGGGTTTCAAAAAAGTTATTTAAAATATTACTAATATTATTTTTTCTCCTAAAAATCCTTAAATGTATTTTTTGCCATATAAACACTTTTGAAAATTACTACCAAACTGACTCTAAGTTTATTTAATTTCAAATTTTATTTTTTGTACCTATTGAAATTTATAAGAATTAAATAATTGAGTAATATTTTTACTATTAGCTTTTAATATTCTGTTTTTATTAAAATAATAAATATAAATTTTTTAATTATCTTCTCATTTTAATTAAAATTTAGAATTTTATAAATTATAAATAATATCAAATAATGTAAATATGTAAATATGTAAATATGTAAATATGTAAATATGTAAATATGTAAATATCTAAATATGTAAATATGTAAATATGTAATTATGTAAATATGTAAATATGTAAATATGTAAATATGTAAATATGTAAAATATGTAAATATGTAAGTATGTAAGTATGTAAATATGTAAATATGTAAATATGTAAGTATATAAATATGTAAATATATAAATATGTAAAAATGTAAATATGTAAATATATAAATATGTAAATATGTAAATATGTAAATATATAAATATGTAAATGTGTAACTATGTAAATATGTAAATTTATATGTAAATATGTGAATATATGTAAATATGTGAATATGTAAATATATATGTAAATATGTGAATATGTAAATATATATGTAAATATGTGAATACACACACACACACACACACACACACACACATATAAATATCTAAATGTATAAATATATAAATATATAAATACAATAATACATAAATACATAAATAGGTAAATATATAAACTTTTATATAAAATTTAGAAATAGATTAGAAACATAATGGAAAATATGATATAAATTTTATAATGGTATATATTCAAACCTTTCACAAGCCCATATCCTATATTGAGTACCATACATTAAAAAATGAAAACCAAATGTTTGCACCCCCCAGTCGAGAGCACCCATTCTATTGTAGTAATGGTGTAGGACGAATTCACCATCCATCATTTGTTCACCACCATCAGCATCTCATCACCATTGTCGTCGTCGTCGTCATCCATCATCATACACCATTATTGTCTATCATCTTCAAAATACCATCATCATGAAGGAGTATAAGCTTTGAAATTAGTTTATATTTCTCATCTTCCAACTATAGATTGTGTTGATTTATATTTTAATATATGCTTCTTCATTTTATCGATTGATGATGCACATGAGTCCTTTGGAAGCTTCTCAGTGGATGACTATGGTTTGGCTTGCTTGTAGCTTTAGAGAAATACTAATGTATGAATGTATATCGTAGTTACTTAAAAAGCAAACATGTGTTAGAGTGCAGAAAGAAGCCCTTCATCTATTATATATGCCACTAAATTGTATGTTTATTTACATTCTCTATAATGATGTCGCAGTTTAGCCTTGTTTCTTTTTTGTAATGGATGATTTTCATCATGATATTGGTTAAGAATATGATCACTTATAATTTGTTCAAAAATAGAGATTAATATGCATGTGTATTCAAAATAAAAAGTGAAATGCTTAATTTGTAAAGGTAAAGATGAAATAAATTAATTGTGAGGATTTAAATTGACATTTGTTAGGATTATAAATGATGATGCTATTTAGCACATTTTAACATAATATCGTGTTCATGATAAAATTGAAATAAAAATAAAATTTATAAAATTAATTCAAGCCAAGTAGAGGTAATGATGATATTTTGGACTATCTTTATGTACCAAATTATATATTATGATTAAATAAGATAAAATAATACCTTGAAATAAAAATGTGAACATATAAATAATGAATAACTCTCTACATTTTCTTTTTAAGGCTCATCCTTGCATTTTCCTATAAATTTGGAGTCATTCCATGCATATCCTTATAAATTACTTCTTATGAAGTATTTTCCTATGATGATAAGCCTAATGTGAGTGTTCCACTGAACACAAAATAAGAGTCTTGATATAAAGAGAAAATGAGAGTTATAAAACATGATAACCACAACCTAATGGTATATATTAAATTTATACATCTATAGCTTTTCTCATATGAGACTTTATCATGTTAGCTCATTTAGTTATTCTACGTAATGAATCAAATATGTGTTCTACTCAGTTCATATTATTATGAGTATTTTCTTGTTCTTATTTTGATACAATAATTGTTCTCTCTTTATAATTTTAGGATTGCAAATATCTTTTATGATATATATAATCATACGAGATGTTAACATGTCATACTAAATGAAATTTGTGCAATCATATCAAATCATATAATTATTTATAAATATATATACAATATGTATAATAACATATAACTATAAATAATTGTTTTTTACTACATGCATAAATATAAGTATAACTATATGTGTAACTATATGTATAACCACATGTAACTATATTTATAATTACATGTATATAAACATACAACATTATGTTTAATTATATTTGTATAACTATTTATAAATATTTGTATAACTATATAAAATTCTATATAATTAAATATAACTAAATTTGTAACAATGTATACATATATGTATACATATATGGAAATCTATATATTTGTTTATAACTTTGTATACATATATGTGTAACTACATATAACTAGTTGTATGAATATATATATATATATATATATATATATATATATATATATATAACAATATGTGTAGAACTATTAATAAATATTTTTATAACTATATAAAACTCTATATAATTAAATATAACTATATTTGTAACTATGTATACATATATAGAAATCTATATATTTGTTTATAACTTTGTATACACATATATGTAACTACATATAACTACTTGTATGAATATATATATATATATATATATATATATATAACTATAACTATTTATAAATATTTGTATAACTATATAAAACTCTATATAATTAAATATAACTATATTTGTAACTATGTATATATAACTACTTGTGTGTGTGTGTGTGTGTGGAAATATATATATTTGTCTATAACTTTGTATACATATATGTGTAACTACACATACCTACTTGTATGTGCACACACACACACACATATATATATATATATAACTATATATTTAATTATATATAACCATTTATAACTATATACACTATATGTATAATAACATATAACAATAAATAGTTGTATTTTACTATATGTATAACTATATTTAAATATATAATTTACAACATATATTTAATATACATTTTTATATATTAGTATACAAAAATGTATTTAACTATATATATACCTATACATAACTATATGTATAAATATATGAAATTATATGAAAAAATATATATACTTGCACGTATAAATATAAGTATAACAATATGTGTAACTATATGTATAATAATATGTAATTATATTTATACTTACATGTATAACAACATACAACATTATGTTTAATTATATGTGTATAACTATTTATAAATATTTGTATAACTATATAAAACTCTATATAATTAAATATAACTATATTTGTAACTATGTATACATATATGCAACTCTATATATTTGTTTATAACTTTGTATAAATTTATGTATAACTACTTATAACTACTTGTAATATATATATATATATATCTATATGTTTAACTATTTATAACTATATATTATATGTACAACTATAAAAAGTTTATATATAATTATATGCATAATTAATATATTTAAAACTATATAAAACTATATGTTTTACCAATTCTAACTATTTTTATAAATATATGGATACATTATATGTAACTATATTTATAATTATATGTATAACATTGTATGATGACTATATATAACTATGTTTAACTATTATTACCAAAAAAATATTTTACCAATCAAATTTTAGTAATGGATTGAATCCATTTAAACTGCTGACATAATACCATCAAAATTTCAATTTGGAGTTTCCCAAATGATTTAATAATCAATTACCATATGATATTTTTCAAATGATTAGATTAAACCTTTTTGATTACCACTAGATCCAACAAATAATTATCAATGTATTAACAACAAAATTTTTGAATAGAACTCTATTCAAAAATCATTTTTGAATAGTTATATAATCCACACACTAAATCATTTTTTATTAATTTTTTTTAATTTCAGCACTATATTTATTTTGCAAACTACCATAACACACCACATGCATTCACTGCCCACACTGCCTCACAAAGCATGACACACTACATGCATATAACTTCCCGCTATCTTTTCACACACACATCCACTGTGAAAACTATCACATGACACATGTCACACTACCACCTACTTTATGCAGCATAAATGTGAATAGTGGTGTTGAGCTATGTGGATGGTGGTGAACATTTAACCGGTGATGCTGACAACACACAATATTAACCGGTAACCCGACCCTACAATGCACATATCCATATTGTCATCTTTATCATTTTTAGGTACAAAATTTTACACATTGGTCAATACTTATTTTTATATCTTTTTTGTCGTGTCCCCTATAATTTGAAAAAAAGACATTAAATCTTTTAAGTTCCAAGTCCTAGTACCATTTGAACCAGTAGCTCAAATGATATACTCATTGTATTATTTTAGTTAAATTTGTAGTTATTGTGCTATATTATGATTTTTAATAGTAAATTATGATTTTATCAAAGTGTATAAAGACTCGAAGTTGGCGGGGGACATATTTGACATCCCTAGGATCAAGCTCATGTTTCTAGGATTAGCCCTACTGTGTCTGCTAGGGATTGGGCACTTTGAATGTTTTTTAAATTTAATTCGAATTTATTAATTAATGATCTAGTTTAATTTTAAATTATTTGGAATAAACATTTTTTATGTGTAGGTTTTATTTAATTAAAATATGTATCATTAAGGTGCTAATATTAATATTTAATTAAAATATATATTATTAAATATTATTTTATATTTTAATAAAATAAATATAAATTATTATAATTTCAAAAACATCAATACAATATAATAAAAAAATAGTAACATATCATAAAAATATAGCAAATGAATTATAAAGAACAATAATAAGTTGTAAAGAAAAATAATAAATTCAAAACTATTGAGAATTATATTGTATTTTTATATATTTTTTTAATCTTGAGATACTAGGATGAGATGATTCATATAGATTAAGAGTATTTGTAGTTTCTTTTGTATTTATAGGTGAATATTTATTTTATTTTATCAATGATAATGTCATTTTAAAATTTGTATTCATAATATTATATTATTGTAAGTTTTTATTTATTTTATTCAGTTATTTTATTTTTTTTGGAAACACTCGATATGTAAGTTTCATTAATCATATTTATTCATTATGTAAAGGCATGAGTTTGAGTTGTATATTATTATTATTGAGTATTATTTTTTTTATATTTGTTTAGTTCAACATGGTATTAGAATTAGATTTGTTAACTTTAAAATGTCTTCTAGCCTGAATTTTTTGTCTTATTTGTATTAGTTGTGCACAAACAGTGAGGCACACCATCACTAAGAGATATATTTCATCAAATACCATGTATTGAGGCTGCCACAAGGGTACTCTTTTTTGTGTGTGATGTGTGTTCATTCTATGAGTAACTTTCATTTTAAGATCTGCTTATCTAAATAATCAAATATATTGATGTTTTTCTTTGGAATGAACTAAATCTAGTTAACCATTTGATAAGTGGACTTGTAATATTCAATTTTGTTTTGATTGTTTGTTTAATTTTTATGGTTCATATTTGAAAAGAAACCAATTGTGTCACTGATATGTATATGGACATTTAGATATATAGAAGAAATTTATGATACTTTAGCATGACGTATCTTCACTACAAAAGCACTAGTAAATGGCCATTCAAAGTAACATCCTGCTCCTGTGGAAAATTGTAGAAATATAGTATTTTTTTCTCTCTCTCTCTAATCATCATTGATGGCCATCTGTTTGATATTTGTTAAAGTTGTATGACTATCAACTCAGATTCATTATTATTCAATGTCAATAATTAATGTTTATATATGCTTGTGAATGTTTGTGTACTTGAATATTTTGGGTAGAGTTTTAGCCTATTATAGATATATAAAAGGCTTGGCTGGTCCTCCTAGTGTTGGAAAGATCACATTAGCTTTTGAAGTTGAGAGATACATGAATAAATTCTGGTCCCACACAGACATAGCCTCATTTTCTGATTCAAAGCCATTAGACATTGTCATGATGCTTTCTATGGATGGGTTCCATCTTTACCAATCTATACTGGATCAAATAGAGGCTGAGCTTCTATTATCTTTATGCATTCTAAAATATTTTATTTTTGCCTTCTCTCTCTCTCTCTCTAAACATCATTGCTAGCCATCTTTTAGATATTTGTTGAAGTTGTATGTATATCAACTTAGACTCATGTTTGTTTATGTCTATGAATATGTTCTGTGTACCTGAATATTTTGGATAGAGTTTTAGCCTATTATAGGTATATAAAAGGCTTGGCTAGTCCTCCTAATGCTAGGAAGAGCACGTTAGCTTCTGACGTTGTGATACGCACAAATAAATTCTGGTTCCATGCAAACGTAGCCTTATTTTCTGATTCGAAGACATCAAACATTGCCACAGTCCTTCCTGAGGATGGGTTCCATCTTAATCGATCTCTGCTGTATCAAATGGAGGCTAAGCTTCTATTTTCTTCATGCATTCTAAAATATTTTATTTTTGCCTTCACTTTTTCTCTCTCTCTCTCTCTCTAAACATAATTGCTATCCATCTTTTAGATATTTGTTGAAGTTATATGACTATCAACTCAGATTCATGTTTGTTCATGTCTATAATTAATGTTTTTATATGTTTGTAAATATGTTTGTGTATACCCAAATATTTTGGGTAGAGTTTTAGATTATAATAGGTATATAAAAGGCTTGGTTGGTCCTTCTAATGCTGGGAAGAGCACGTTAGCTTTTGTAGTTGTGAGACGCACGAATAAATTCTGGTTCCACATAGAAACAACCTCATTTTCTGATTCAAATCCATCAGACATTGCCATAGGCCTTCCAATGGATGGGTTCCATCTTTACCGATCTTTGCTGAATCAAATAGAAGTTGAGCATCTATTATCTTCATGCATTCTAAAATATTTTATTTTTGCCTTTTCTCTCTCTCTCTAAACATCATTGCTGGCTATCATTTAGATATTTGTTAAAGGTGTATGACTATCAACTCAAATTCATATTTTTTTGTCTATAATTAATGTTTTTATATGCTTGTGAATGTTTGTGTGTACCTAAATATTTTGGATAGAGTTTTATCCTATTATAGGTATATAAAAGGCTTGGCTGGTCCTCCTGATGCTGGAAAGAGCATGTTAGCTTCTGAAGTTGTGAGATGGACGAATAAATTCTGCTCCCATGCAGACGCAACCTCATTTTCTGATTTGTAGTCATCAGACATTGTCATGGTCCTTCCTATGGATGGGTTCTATCTATACCGATCTCTACTAGATCAAAAAGAGGCTAAGCTTCTATTATTTTCATGCATTCTGAAACATTTTATTTTTTCCTTCTCTCTCTCTCTAAATATCAATGATGGCCATCTTTTAGATATTTGTTGAAGTTGTATGACTATCAACTCAGATTCATTGTTGTTAATGTATATGATTAATGTTTTTATATGTTTGTGAATGTTTGTGTGTACCCAAATATTTTGGGCAGAGTTTTAGCCTAATATAGGTATATAAAAGGCTTGGATGGCCTTTCTAATGATGAGAAGAGCATGTTAGCTTCTGAAGTTGTAAGATGCATAGATAAATTCTAGTCCCAAACAGATGTAGCCTAATTTTCTAATTTGAAGCCATTAGACATTGTCACATTAGCTTTGATTCCTTCATTTTCAATATGATGGCTCATGTCGTGCCGAGGTAGGTCACTTTCATTCTTCAGCATTAAATTATCAAGTTCGAGACTTGAGGTGGGTCATTTTTTTTGTTTTTGTTTTTTTTATCGTAGGAAGCTGTGATATGGAAATATGGCTATGATTCCTTCATTGGTAACCAAAGGAGCTATGAGAGAGAAAGTAATGTTAATATCATGGACATATTATAAGTTATGCACTTTCATTAAATCCATTGATGAAAATGATGTAATAAGGTTTTGTTATGTTTTTGTTTTAACTATATAACATATTGTATTAGAATAATTTATTAACAGCTTTTATTTTTTGTTAATTATAAATTATCATTTATAGTTTATATATTTATTCAATTTAATATAAAAACTTTAAAATATGTAATTAAATTTTTTGTAAAAAAAATAAATTAGTGAAAATAGTTTTGGAATGAAAATAGCTAGGGAATTTTCTTTCGCTAATTTTGGTAGGGACATTACTGTAGCTATAAATTATGATCAAATTAGCTAAGGAAAAATAAATTTAGCTAGGATTTTTACATCGTTAAAATCTAGGGATTTTTTCCTCATTTGTTTTTTGCAATGAGAACTTAAGCTTGGTAAAACATTCATCATTGATCCATCATTATTATATTTTAGCGATGGAAGAATCTTATTTAGCTAGGGAAATTTCTCTAGATATTTGAGATTTTTCTTGTTGAGATTCTTATTATTATTCGTACTCTTATTATTATTATTCATTTTATTCATATTATTATTATTCTTATTATTTTTTTTTATTCTTCCTATTTTTCCTATTTTTCATATTCTATTTATTCTTATTTTTATAATTCTTCGTATTCTTCTTATTTGTCTCAACCATATTATCCTTCTTATTCTTCATATTCCTATTATTCTTTTTATTCTTCTTATTATATATTTATGTGTTATTAATCTTGGGATCATCATATTTACATAATTTATTATGTAAATATTAAATATGTTGTTATATACACACTGCTCACCACAAATACCAACACCCATTTTGTGATTACCAACCAAAACCACAAGCCTGTCTGAGTGGCAAAAAAACATGGATATCAAACCTGCAAGCCTACTGTGCAACATCAACATCCACACAATGAGAATGCATTATATCACACATGCATGAAGTATCTATACGAATCAGTGTATATAAGCAATCCAAGAATACCATGATGATTATGATTTTGGTACTTGTAAAGATTTACCATGAGCATCCAGATTAATACTATATGCATGAAAAAGATCTTCGGCCATTTATATAATTGTGGTAAAAACATGACTTTGCACAATATCATACAGACAAAAATATCTTCTATATAATTTCTATGGAAAATGCAATGTACGGTAGCAGTTAGGGTAGAAGAAGAATTTTGAAAAAACAAACAACAGAATCCAAACACACACACTTTTGCATTAAGATAATTAATGAAGAATTAATCTCATGATATTAGGTTATGATATAATGAAGACTTAATGAATAGAATTTTGAAAAAACAAATCAATAAGAAACTCATGGCTGAAGGAATTCTCACTTACTCTACTATTAGGTTATGATGTATTTGTGTCGAGAGAGAGATGTAGACTATGGAGGAGTTTGGCGCTTGTTAGAGTTGTCTCTAGAGTCTCGACAACAAGTGAACTCATAATGATATTGATTTGACATTTTAAAATTCCCAAAATATTTTAATTTTTCATTATCAAAATATTAAATAAACAATAAATATATAAAATACAAAAAGACTCCTATTTTTTTATTATCAACATATTTTCAACAAGTTCATGTGCATGTAGCTAGGTAAACATGAAAACAAATACTTTATAATTTTTAATTATCAATTTATTTATACACTAAATATATAAACAATTTCAAAAAATAGATGTTTAGCCTTATAACTAGAAAAAAAAAATCAAATTGCTAAAAAATTTAAAAACTTCATAAAGCAAGGCATACATGAAAAGAAGATTGGTCTTCAAGCCACTCACCTAAGAGTTATAAAACACTCTTTATGTTAAAAATATATAAATATATATATTTTTTTATGTTTATAATTTTTTAATAATTCATATTATTTTTATGAAGATAATATGAAATAATTTTATAGGCATAAAATTTCATATTATTTGATATAATTTATAATTTATAAAATTCTAAAAATTAGTTAAAGTGATAAGATTATTAAAAAAAATTATATTTATTATTATAATAAAGACAGAATATTAAAAGCTAGTAGTAAAAATCTTACTCATTTATTTAATTCTTATAATTTCATTAGGGGAAAATATTTATGTATTTATCTTTAAATATCAATTTATTTTCTTTTAAATTTTATAAAAAATTAATAAATTTTTTTATAATTCAAAATTTTTAAATTTTTTATTATTTATATTTTTAAAAGTTTTCTAAAATCAAAATATTATTTTTTTAACTTAAAATAATATTAATATTTACTAGTTTCATTAATTTAGATATTTTTGTAAATATTTTTTATTTAATCATACAATGAATTATTTTAGTTTTTAATTAGTTGAAATTTTAATGTATGTTCATTTATTTTTTTAAAATATCTTAAAAAATTATTATAATTATAGAATTAATTATTTAATGATTTTTTAATACAAATATTTAAATTTCATAATTAAAAATTTTAGAAAATTTTTTGTATAATTTTTTAAAAATTTTAAAATCATAAAAATAGTTATTTTAGTCTTTATTAAAATAATTTTTTTTTCATATTTATTTATTTTTGAAATTATTTATTTATAATATCCTATTTTTATAATTATATGAGGAAAATGTGTCTTTCAATGATAGCTCATATATAGACAATGGCATACCTTTAATATACAAAATTACATAAAATATTAAAATAAATAATATATTAAAAAAATTAAATAATTAAAGATCAGAAACGGGAGTTATCCCTAGACCAAATAGCTAGGAAAAAATTTCTATCTAAATACATATATTTTGTAAAAATTATCATTTAAGGAATAATCGCTTGCAATTCAATATAAAATCATAAATAAAATTTAGATAATTATTTAGCGATGGATTTTGTCTCGATCTAATTAACTTAGGAAAATCCATCGTTAAAGCCGTTGGTAAAATTACAGCCATTCTTTGCGAAAAATCTACCACAATATTAGCCATGAACAAATTTCAATAAAAAGTTTTCATCACTAATCTATCACAAATCCATCACAATTTTGTAATTCAATGTAAAATCAAAAATCTTTTGTTATTCCTTAGCTAAACCCTCGCTAATTAGCTAAGGAATTTTAGCTTGCTAAATTTCCATAGATAAACAGACATTTTTTTTGTTGTGAAGAAAGAGAAAAAAATGAAATGAAAGAAGAAAAATAAGAAAAATAAGAAAAATAAGAAAAAGAAGAATAAGAAGAATAAGAAGAAGATGATAATGATAATGATAATGATGATGAAAAAGGAGGAGGGTAAAAAGAAAAAAGATGAGAAATAAGTGGAAGAATTGGAAGATGAAGATGAAGAAGATTAAGAAGATGAACAAGAAGAGGAGGAAGGGGGAAGAAAAAGAATAAGCAAAAGAGGACGATAAAAGAAGAATAAAAAGAAGAAAAGGTGGAAAATGAAGAAGAGGAAGAAGAAGAAGATTAAGTTGTATATCCGGGAGAAGAATAAGAAGGAGATGATGAAGATAATGAAAAAAAAAAGAAATAAAATGAAAAAGAAGAAGAAGAGGAAGAAGAATAAGAAGAATAAGAAGAATAAGAAGAAGAAGAAAAAGAAAAAGAAGAAGAAGAAAAGAAGAAGTGGAAGAAGGAGGAGGAGGAGGAGAAAAAGAAGTAGTAGAGGAAGAGGAAGAATAAGAAGAAGAAGAAGAAGAAGAAGAAGTAAAAAAATAAATAGAAGGAGAAGAAGAGGAGGAAGGATAAGTAGAAGAAGATGAACAAGAAGAAGAGGAAGAAAAAAAAGAAAAAAAAAGGTAAGAAAAAAAAGGTAAGAAAAAAAAAGAAAAAAAAAGAAAGAAGAAGAAGAGAAAGAAGTGAAAGAAGAAGATGATGAAGAGAATAAGAAGAAGAAGAAGAGAAAGAAGAGAAAGAAGTGAAAGAAGAAGATGATGAAGAGAATAAGAAGAAGCAGCAGCAGGAAAAAAGAACATAAGAAGAAAAAGAAGAAGTAGAAAGAACAACATAGAAAGAAGAAGAATAATAAATGAAAAATAAATGAAAAGGAGGAAGAAGAAGAAGAACAACATAGGAAGAACATAATAATAATAATAATAATAATAATAATAAGAGGAAGAAGAATAAATGAAAAGGAGGTGGAGAAAAAAGAAGAAGAAGAAGAAGAGGATGAAGAAGAAGAAGAACAACATAGGAAGAACATAATAATAATAATAATAAGAGGAAGAAGAATAAATGAAAAGGAGGTGGAGAAAAAAGAAGAAGAAGAAGAAGAGGATGAAGAAGAAAAAGAATAATAAGAAGAAGTAGAAGAGCAAAAAGAATAAGAACAAGAAAAAAAGGAAGAAGAAGAAGAAGAGAAATAAGAAAAAAAAGGAGGAAGAAGAAGAAAAAGAGTAAAAATAGGAAGAAAAAGAAGTAGGTGATGATGATGATGATGATGAGGAAGAAGAAGAAGTAGATGATGTTAAATAGGAAAAGGAAGAAGAATAAGTAGAAGAAAAACAAAGAATAAGAAAAAGAAGAATAGGAAGAAAAAGAAGGGAAGATGAAGAGGAAGAAGAAGTGAAAAAATAAGAAGATGATGATGATGATTTTGTTTATGATGAAGAATAAGAGGAAGAAAATGAAGGACAAGAAGAAAAAGACTAATCATAAGAAGAAGAGGAATAAGAAATAGAATAATAATAATAATGATGATGATACTGATAAGAGGTAGAAGAAGAATAGTAAAAAAGAGAATAAATACAAGAAGAAGAGAAAAAAGAATAAGAAGAAGAAGAAGAAGAGGAAGAGGAAGAAGGGTAAGAAGAAAAATAAATACAAGAAGAACAAGAAGAATAGGAAGAAAAAGAAGAAGAGGGAGAGGAAGAACATGAAAAAAAATAATAAGAAGAAATAAAAGATGATGTGGAAAATGAAGAAGAAAATGTGAAGAAGAATAATAATAATAATAAAAGGAATATGAAGTGGAAGAGGAAGAAAGAAATCAAGAGGAAGTGAAAAATTAAGAAGAAGAGGAATTAGAAAAATAAAAAGAATATTAAGAAGAAGAAGTAGTAGTAGTAATATTAGTAGTAATTATAGTAGTTGATAAGGAAGAACAAGAAGAAAGAGAAGAAGAAGAAGAAAGAGAAGAAGAAGAAGAAAGAGAAGAAGAAGAAGAAGAAAAGGAAGAAAAAGAATAAAAAGAAGAAGAGGAAGAAGAATAAAAAGGAGTAGAGGAAGAAGAAAAAAAAGAAGAGAAAGATGAAAAAGATGAAGAAAAAAAAAGAACTAGAAGATGATGATGAATAAAAAAAAGAAGAAGAAGATGGTGAAGAAGAAAAAAAAAGGAAGTATAATAAGGAGAAGTAGAAGAAGAAGATCAAGAGAAAAAAGAAAATGAAAAAATAGATAAAAAAGATGATGATGAATATGAAATTAAAAAAAAAAGAAGAGGAAGAAGAAGAGTATCAAGAAAAAAAAGGAGGAGGAGGAGGAGGAGAAAAAGAGAAAGAAGAGGAAGAAGATGATGATGATGATGAATAGGAAGGAGAAGAAGAAGAAATAGGAAAAGAAAAAATAGTAGTAGTAGAAGAAGAAGAGAAAGAGGAAGAAGAAGAAGAAGAAGAAAAAGAAGAAGAAGAAGAAGAAGAAGAAGTGGTGTAGGAAGAAGAAAAAGAAGAAGAGGATGTAGAAGAATAAGAAGATGGAGAAGAATAAGAAGATGGAGAAGAAGAAGAAGAAGAAGAAGAAGAAGAAGAAGCAGAAGAGTAGGAAGAAGAAGAAGAAGAGAAGAAGAAGATGATGATGATGAAAAAGAGGAAGATGAAAAAAAAAGAAGAATAAGAAGTGAAAAAGAAGAAGAAGAAGAAGAAAAAAAAAATAAAAAGAAGAAAATGAAGAAGAATAATAAGAATAGGAAGAAGAGAAATAATAAAAAAAATAAAAAAGAAGAGAAAGAGGAAGAAGATGAGGAAGAGGAGGAAGAGGAGAAAAAAAAAGAAGAAGTAGTAGATGATGATGATGCTGCTGATGATGATGAAGAGGAAGAAGGGGTGGAAAAAAATAAAGAATAAGAGGAAGAGGGGGTGGAAAAAAATGAAGAATAAGAAGAAGAAAAAGAAGAGGAGGATGAAAAAGAAGAAAATGACGAAGAAGTCAAGGAAGAATAAAAAGAAGAAGATAAAGAAGAAGAAGGAAAAAGATAATAAGAAGTGAAAGATTAAGAACCTCTAAGAATAAGAATACAAAGATGAAGAAGAAAAAGAAGAAGAAGAGGACTACAAAGAATATGAAGAAGAAAAGAACAAGATGAAAAAATTTTATAAGAAGATGATGAAGAAGAAATTAGGTGGGAAGAAGAATAAAAAGAATAAGAAGAATAAGAATAAGAATATGAAGAAGAAGAGGAGGAGGAAGAGGAAAAAGAATAAGATGATAATAGAGTAGTAGAAAAGGAAGAAGTTAAAGGAGAAGACAAAGAAGAGGAGGAGGAGGAGGAGGAATAAATAAAATAAAAAGAACAATAAGAAGAAGAGGAAGAGGAAGAGTAAGAGGAAGATGAAGAGAAAGAAGAAGAGAAAGTCGAAGAGGAAGAAGAAGATGAAGAAGATCAAGAAGAGGAAAAAGAAGAAAAATATATTGAAGAAAAAAATACGAATAAAAAAAGGATGATGATGATGATGATGATGATGATGATGATGATGATGAATAAGAAGAAGAAGAAGAAGGAAAAGAGGAAGAAGAAGAATAGGTGGAGGAGAAAAAAAAGAAGTAGAAGACATAAAAAAGAAAATGAATAATAATAATAATAATTATAAGTTTAAGTGGAAAAAGAAAAACAAAAAGTGGAAGAATAATAAGAAGTAGAAAAATAAGAGAAATAAAAAGAAGAAGAAGAAGAAGAAGATTAAAAATAAAGAGTTTGAAAAAGAAGTAGAAAATGAATAAGAAAATGAAGAGGAGGAAGAAAAAGAAGAAGAAGATAAAGATAAAGAAGAAAAGATGATGAAGATGAAGAACATGAGGATGAGGAAAAGGAGGACGTCAAAAAAGAATATGAAAAAGATGATGATGAGGAAGAGGAAGAAGAATTAGAAGATGATTTAGTAGAAAATGATGAAGAAGAAGTAGAAATAAAATAAAACGATGAAGAAGATGAGGAAGAAGAAGAAAAAGATGAAAAAGAAGAGGAATAATAAGAATAAGAAATTAAAAAAGTAAAAGATGAAGAAGAATAAAATGATGATGATGATGATGAAAAAAAAGAAGAGAAAGATGAAGAAAAAAGAAGAATTAGAAGGAGAAGAATAAAAAAGAGGAAGAAGAAGATGATGATGAAAAAAAGGAAGAATGATTAAAATAATTAGATTAGGAAGAAGAAGTAGAAAAAGAAGTATAAGAAGAAGAGGGAGAAGAAGTTTAAGAAGAGGACGAAGAAGTATAAAAAAAGATGAATAAAAGAAGAAGAAGAATAAGAATAAGAGAAAGATGATGATGATGATGATGAAGTAGGTGAAGAAGAACAAAAAAAGTAGGAGAAGAAGAATTAGATGCAAGAGAAAAAGAGGACGAAGAATAAAAAAAATGAATAGGAACATGAAGTGGAAACGCAAGAGATAAAAGAAGAGGGAAAGAAATAGGAAGAGTAAGAAGAAAAAAAAAGTAGAATATGAAGAAGAATAAAAAGTACTAGTAGAAAAAAAAGGAGGAAGAATAAGAAAAATAAGAAAAAAAAAATGAAGAGTAAGAAGAAAAATAAAAAAAAAGATGATAAAGAAGAAAAAGATGATGATGGTGAAAAAGTAGAAAATGAAGAAGAAGAAGAAGAAGAAGAAGAAGAAGAGATGGTAGAAAAATAGAAGAAGTTAAAAAAAGAATAAGAAGATCAAGAAGATAAGGAAAATGGAAAAAAAAAATGAAGAAGAGAAAAAAAATAAGAAGAATAATAAAAATTAGAATGATAAGAAGAAGAATAATAATAATAATAATAATAATAATAATAATAATAAGGAAAAGAAAAAGAAGAAGGCAAAGATGAAGTTGAATAAGAAAAAGAAGATGAGTGGTGATTAGAAGAATAAGAAGAAGAAGAAGAACAAGTGGAAGAAGAAATAGAAGAAGAGGAAAAATAATTAGAATAGGATGAATGAGAATAAAATGGGGAAGGAGAGGAAGAAGACAAAGAAGATGTAGATGAAGAGAAAGAGGAAGAGGAAGAAGATGATGAAGAAGAATAAGAAAAGGAAGAGGAAGAAGAAAAAGAAGAAGTAAAAAATATGAAGAAGAAGAGAAAGTAGAAGAAGAATAAGAAGAAGGGAAAAGATGATGAAGAATTAGTAGAAAAGGAAGTAAGATAAAATTAAGAAGAAGAAGAGGTGGAAGAAAAAGAAAAAGAGGAATAAGAATATGAGGAAAAAGAAAAACAAAAAGTGGAAGAAAATAAAAAAGAATAAGAAAAAAAATATGAAGAGGAAGAGAAAGAGAAAGTAGTAGTTAAAGAACAAGAAGATGAATAAGAAGAAGAAAAATAAAAAGAATAATAAAAAGAAAAAGAAGGGGAAGAAAAATAAGAAGACGAATAAAAAGAAGAAAAAGAGAATGAAGAATATGATGAGGTGGAGGAGTAAAAAGAAGTAGAAGAAGATTAAAAAGAAGTATAATATGAAGCATAAGAGAGGGAGAACAAAGAAGAAGAGAATGAAGAAAAAGAAGATTAAGAAATAGAACAAGATACTACAAAAAAAAATATCAATTTAGCTAGGCAAATTTAGCTAGGGATCAATCCCTAGCTAAATAGAGAGAAATTAGCTAGGGAATAGTAAAGGATTTTTGATTTTATTTTGAAATAAATACTCGCAATGAATTATTGATGAAAATGTCTGATTGAAAATTTTCCATCGCTAATATTTTTGAAGTTTTCCACGCAAAGTAAACTGAAAAATTTAGCGATGGATTATAGCGATGGAATTCCCTAGCTAATTATATCGATATAAAATATGTCACTAATATTTTCATAGATTTCCGAGCAAAAAAATATGGAATTTAGTGACGGATATAGCGACGAATTTTCCCTAGCTAAATATATCAAGATAAATTCCATCACTAATATTTTCGTAGATTTCTATGCAACGAAAACTAGGAATTTAGCGACGAAGTTAATGACAAATTTTTCATAGCTAATTATATCAAGACAAGATCCATTGCTAAATAATTATCTGAAATTTTTTTTTCTTATTTTATATTTTATTACAATAGATTATTTCATAAATTTTATTTTTCACAAAATATATCGATTTAGCTATGGATTTTTCCCTAGCTATTTACACTGGGGATAATTTCATTTCTAATCTTTAGTGATTTAAAGTTTTATTAATTTATTATTTTTTTTTAATATTTTATTTAATTTTGTTTATTAAATGTATGTCATGGTGTATTGATGAACGATCCTTAAAAGACACATTTTCTTCATAAAATTATAAAAATAGGATATTATAAATAAATAATTTAAAAATTTATAAAATTACAAAAAAATATATTTTAATAAGGATTAAAATAGCTATTTTTATGATTATAAAATTTTAAAAAAAAATTAAACAAAAAAATTTCCTAAAATTGTTAATTAAGAAACTTACAATTTTGTATAAAAATAACATTAATTATTAATTGTATAATTATAATAATTTTTAAAGATATATTAAAAATTAAATGAAAATACTTAAAATTTTTACTAATATAAAGGTAAAATCATTCATTGTATGATTAAATAGAAAATATTTACAAAAATATCCGGATTGACGAACTAGTAAGTATTAATATTATTATAAGTAGAAAAACAAATTTATGATTATAGAAACTTTTAAAAAAAATAATTACTACAAAATTTGAAAATCTTGAATTATAATAAAAATTTAATTTTTTTCATTAAATTTAAAAGAAAATAAATTGATATTTAAAAATAAATACATAGATATTTGCCCCTACTAAAATTTATAAGAATTAAATAATTTAGTAATATTTTTACTATTAGCTTTTAATATTCAATCTTTATTAAAATAATAAATATAACTTTTTTTAAATATCTTCTCACTTTAAGTAATTTTTAGAATTTTAAAAATTATAAATTATATCAAATAATATGAAATTTTATGCCTTTAAAATTATTTCATATTATCTTCATAAAAATTAGTATGAATTCTTAAAAATTTATAACCATAAAATATATATATTTATATAATTTTAACATAAAGAGTATTTATAATTCATAGGAGAGTGGTTTGAAGACCAATCATCTTTTCATGTGTATCTTGCAATATGAAGTTTATAAATTTTGTAGCCATTATTTTTTTTCTAGTTGGAAGGCTAAACATCTATTTTTTGAAATTATTTATATATTTATTATTTAATTAATTTGATAATTAAAAATTGCAAGGTGTTTATTTTTCATGTGTGCCTTGCTACACACACAATAACTTGTTGAAAATAATTTATTTAATAAAAAAAAATCAATGAGTATTTATGTTTTATAAATATTTATTGTTTAATAAATGTTTTGATAATTAAAAATAAAATATTTACGAAATTATAATACTTCTAAAATTGTTTCTTGTTGCCCAGAGACAACTTTAAGTCTCTAACTAGCGCCATCCGCCTCTTTCTCTCGACATTGATAAATCAAAATGAAACCTAATATTGGAAGTGATTTCCTTCAGATGTGAGTTTCTTATCGATTTGAGGTACGCTTTCTACCCTAACTCTTCATCGCTTATCTTAATGCAGAAGTGTTTGTTTTGATTCTAGTGTTTTTTTCCAATTTGATCGTTTTTCTAGCTTATGTATATTTTCCCATAAATCCAAATTTACTAATTCTCAACACGGGTGTGTTCATCTATTTTCCATTTATTTTGCCACTCAGACTGGCTTGTGGCAGTTTGTATTTTTCCATAGATGTGTTAGTCACAATGGGAGTTGGTGTTTGTGGTGAGCAGTGTGTATATAATAACATATTTAATATTTATAGAATAAATTATGTAAATATGATAATCCCAAGATTAATAACACATAAATATATATAAGTGTATCTTACTTTACTTATCAAAAAATATATATATATAAGTGTATTTTACTATATGTATAAATATTAAAATAGTATACATAACTATATATAAATATAACAACATATATTTAATACACACACATATATAACTATATATAAATGTATTTAACAATATGTATATCAACATATTACTATATATAAATGTATTTATCTACATCAATAACTATACATTTCCATATGTTGAAATATATATAATTACATGAAAACCTATTTATAACTACATCTACAACATGTATAACTACATTTGTAACTATATGGATAACTATGGGTGCAATCACACATGTAACTATAATTATAATTAAAACTTATAACAACATTTATACATAACTATATGTTCAACTATATATGTATAATTATTTATAAATATTTGTATAACTATATAAATCTATTTATAACTATTTTTAATTATATTTGTAACTATGTAAACTAAATTAATGACTATATATTAATATTTTTTAACTACATTATAATTTATAACTATATGTATAATTCTATAAAACTATATTTCTAACAAAATATACTATTTGTATAATAATATATAACTATATATAATTGTATTTTACTATATATATAACTATAAAAAAATTATATATAATTATATCTTTAACTACATCCATATTTATAACTATATCTATAATTAAATATAATTATATATAAATCTATTTATAACTAAATATACTATGTGTATAAGAACATCTAACTATAAATAATTGTCTTTTACTATATGTATAACTATAAAAACTTTATACATAAAAATATTTAAATATATAATTAACAACATATATTCAATATATAATTTTATATATTAGTATATTAAAATGTATTTAACTATATCTATGCCTATACATAACTATATGTATAAATATATAAAATTATATGAAAAAATATATATACCTGCATGAATAAATATAAGTATAATTATATGTGTAACTATATAGATAACCACATGTAACTATATTTATAATTACATGTATAACAACATACAACATTATGTCTAACTATTTGTGTATAACTATATATAAATATTTGTATAACTATATAAAATTCTATATAATTAAATATAACTAAATTTGTAACTATGTATACATATATTTATACATATATGTAAATTTATATATTTGTTTACAACATTGTATACATTTATGTATAGCTACATATAACTACTTGTATGAATATATATATATATATATATAACTATATTTTTAACTATATATAACAATTTATAACTACATATACTATATGTAAAATAAGATATAACTATAAATAATTGTATCTTACTATATGTATAACTATAAAAACTTTATACGTAATGTAACTATATTTAAATATATAATTAACAACATATATTTAATATACATCTTTATATATTAATATATACGTAAGTATTTTACTATATATATACCTATACATAACTATATGTATAAATATATAAAATTATATGAAAAAATATATATACTTGCACATATAAATATAAGTATAACTATATGTGTAACTATATGTATAATAATATGTAATTATGTTTATAATTACATGTATAACAACATACAACATTATGTTTAATTATATGTGTATAACTATTTATAAATATTTGTATAACTATATAAAACTCTATATAATTAAATATTACTATATTTGTAACTATGTATACATATATGTAAATCTATATATTTGTATATAACTTTGTATACATTTATGTATAAATACATATAACTACTTGTATGAATACACACACACACACACACACACACACATAACTATATGTTTAACTATATATAATTATTTATAACTATATATACTATATGTATAATAACATATAACTATAAATAAGTATATCTTACTATATGTATAACTATAAAAACTTTATACGTAACTATATTTAAATATATAATTTACAACATATATTTAATATACATTTTTATATATTAATATATACAAATGTATTTACTATATCTATACCTATACATAAGCATATGTATAAATATATATAATTATATGAAAAAATATATATACCTACATGTATAAATATAAGTTTAACTATTTGTGTAACTATATTTATAACCACATGTAACTATATTTATAATTACATGTATAATAACATACAACATTATGTTTAACTATATATGTATAACTATATATAAATATTTGTATAAATATATAAAACTCTATATAATTAAATACACTATATTTGTAACTATGTATACATATATGTATACATATATGTAAATCTATATATTTGTTTATAACTTTGTATACATTTATCTATAACTACATATAGCTACTTGTATGAATATATATATATATATGTTTAACTATATATTACTATTTATAACAACATATACTATATGTATAATAATATATACTTATAAATAATTGTATCTTACTATATGTATAACTATAAAAACTTTATACATAACTATATTTAAATGTATAATTTCGACATAAATTTAATATACATTTTTATATATTATTATATAAAAATGATTTTACTATATCTATACCTATACATAACTATATGTATAAATATATAAAATTATATGCAAAAATATATATACCTACATAATAAATATAAGTTTAACTATATGTGTTACTGTATGTATAACCACATGTAACTATATTTATAATTACATGTATAACAACATACAACATTATGTTTAACTATATGTGTATAACTATATATAAATATATGTATGACTATATAAAACTCTATATAAATAAAACTATATTTTTAACTATGTATACATATATGTAAATCTACATATAACTATATATAACTACTTGTTTATAACTACATATAACTACATATAACTACTTGTATGAATATGTGTGTGTGTGTGTAACTATATGTTTAACTATATATAACTATTTATAACTACATATACTTTATGTATAATAACATATAATTATAAATGGGATAATACTAATTTGTTGCACTAACTTGAAATTAAATGACAAAAGATATAATATCAACAATATGTAAGCACGTAGCATGAAAGTGTCCGATTGTCAGATATAACATGTTGTTGAAATAATGTTCATACTCTTACCAAATCCCACGCCTTGGGCCTCAGGCTCATATATGAACTTATGTATGACGAGATGTAATATTTGATAGGTTTATATAGAAGAAAATTTTTTATTCTTTTATGTAATTCCTCATTCTAACACTGCATTCTCTGTGTGTCTCTCTCTCCCTCTCTCATTCTTTTTGTGTCACTCTCTTCCTTTTTTTCTTTCTATGTCACTCTCTCTCTCTTGATATTTTCTTTCTTGCTCTCCTTTATCTTGCTCTCTCTCTCTTTCTCCCTCTCTCTCTCTCCCTCTCTCCATTTCTCTCCCTCTCCCCCCCTCCCTCTCTCCCTCTCCCCCTTCAAACATAAAATTGCTTTCTTTTTTACTTTCCTTTCTTGTCCATTATCATAGTTTGCTCCCTTTATCTAGTAATAGCATGGTGTCTATTAATTTTTACCATGCGAAAAATTGCTTTATCTATTCATGTAGATTCTTTCAGCTCTTTGTCTCGATATTCATGATATTTAATTTTTAAATATTCATCTATAAGTAATTTTATTTAATTATTAAAATATTTTGAAGTAATTGAATGTTTAATTCAAAATAATGATTGAGCATTATTGTTTGTAAATAAAATAGGACAAAATGAGTTTAGATCGCTAGGGGATGAACAAAAGGTTTATGAATGGAATTTTGAATAGAGATTTTTTGAGTGAGCTTGAAACTTTCATCAATTTTACATTTAGTCATTCGAGATGGATGGATGAAGAAAAAATTAAGTGTCCATGTAATTATCACAAGTGGCAGAATATCGGTTTTCATTATTTAAACGCTATATGATACTATTTGGCTAAATATGGCTTTGTACTAAATTATTTTGTTTGGATTTATCATGGAGAAAGTACAATGGCTCTGAACATTGACTAAAATGAGGGCATTGAATCTTTTTCTTGTGGTGAAGAAGTATTAAACACATACCATAGAATGGTCATGGAAGCTGCTGGTGCTGACTTCAATATGGATTACATGGATGAACCACCTAATCCTGAAGCTTAGAAATTTTATGAAATACTTAAAGTTGCAGATAATGAGTTGTGGACTTGTTGTAAAACACATACGTATAATAATTATGAGCATTAAGTCAGAAAATCATATGACTGAGAAATTATTTGATCAGGTGACAAAACTGATGAAGGAGATTGTTTCGAATAATAATTTGATCACTAATAACTTTTACAACACTAAGAAGTTACTACGAGGAATGGGTCTATGAGTTGAAAAAATTGATTGTTGTTTCAATGGATGTATGTTATATTGGGGTGGTGATAGTGATTTAATTAGCTGTAAGTTTTGAGATCATCTTCGGTTTAAGAAGACACCTCGTGTTGTGGATATGTGACAAAAATTGAAAGTTGCATTTAAGAAGATGTATTATTTTTTTTAATTCCTCGATTATAAAGACTATATGCATCAAATATTATAGAAAATGATATGAGGTGGCATTCTGAGCATGTTGTTGAAGAAGGGATAATGCGTCATTTATCAGATTCACTTGCTTAGAAGCATTTTAATCATATACATCAAGATTTTGCAGCTAAAAGTCAAAATGTGAGATTGGGTCTCTACACTGATGAATTTTAGTTATTTGGGCAATCTGGACAATATTATTCAACATGACCAGTGATAGCGACACCTTATAATTTGCCTACATAGTTGTGTATGAATGAGCAATATATGTTTTTGTCAATATTGGTTCCAGGGCCAAAAAATCTGAAAGACATGCTGGATGTTTTCTTACAGCCTCTTATATCAAAGTTAACTCATTTGTGGGATGTTGGCATGAATACATATGATATCTCAAATAAGAAAAATTTCATTATATGGGAGACCCTTATGTGGATGGTAAGTGACTTTCCTGCATATTCAATATTGTCTAGCTAGAGTACTATAGGATGATTTACATGCCCATATTGTATGGAATAGTTTGATGCATTTACCCTCAAATTTAGTGGTAAATAGTCATGGTTTGATAACCTTCATAATTTTCTACCTATAAATCATCCATTCCAAATAAATAGAATTGTATTTCAAAAAAATAAAACTATGATGACAGTTGTACTAGTAGTTCGTTCAGGAGATGACCAATATACAAAATATTTGGCTAGAGGAAACATAGTATTTTTTTGGGACTTGCCCTTTTGGAAATCCAATTTAATTCATCATAACTTGGATGTAATGCATATTAAAAAATGTGTTTGCCAATTTTTTCAACACCATCCTTAATGTAAATGGAAAAACAAAAGACACTTTAAAATTAAGACAAGAGTTGAATGATTACTATCGACATCTTGAATAGAAACTGAAAAAGGCAACAAGAAAATTTTCTAAAGATTGTTACACACTTGATAAGAAGGCAAGACAGATATTATGTGAATGGGTTAAAAATTTGAAATTCGCTGATGGATATGTATCAAATATGGGTAGATGCATGGATATGAAGAATCTTAAGTTATTTGGAATGAAAAGTCATGACTGCATGTATTTAAGTAGAAATTAATACCAATTGCATCCTATGAATTACTTCCCCTAAGTATTTGGAAGGTCCTTATAAAAGTTAGTTTGTTTTTCAAATAGCTAACTGCAACCACAATCAAAATAAATGACATGGTGAGGTTGGAGAATGACATACCATTTATTCTTTGTCAGCTTGAACGGATATTCCCAACGAGCTTTTTTGATTCAATGGAGCATTTTCTGGTCCATTTGGCATATGAAGCAAGGATATCAGGACAATGCAATACAGGTGGATGTATCCTTTTGAAAGGTAGATACATTAATTAGCTATGTTTTATTATTTTATACATAAAGTAATATTGTAATTTAATATAATTGAAACCTAACATTATGGTTGTAGGTATCTTCGTAAGTTTAAGTTGAATGTTAGAAACAAGGAAAAAGTTGAAGGTTCAATTTGCAATGCATATTTAATAGAAGAAGTATCATCATTTTATTCTTATTATTTTGAGGATCATGTCAATACAAAGAAAAGAAATATGCCTCAGAATGATGAAAGTCATGTGATGGTAGAAGATGATTCTATGGACAAACTATCTATCTTCAAGCACCCTAGAAAAGCATTTGGAAGAATAAAGAAAAGATGTATGACTGATAAAAAGTAGAAAGTAACCCGGAGCTATGTTTTACTTAATTGTGAGGAGGTTGTACCATATATTCAATATGTATACCCAAAATGATTGCAAGTTTAATCATAGTTTAATTTTTTTCTTAATAGGAATAATTAAAAATTGATATACATTTTTCTCTCTTTTTATATTTGTGCAGTATTTATGTTGAGCAGTTAAAAAATAGGCAACCAGTAATTTTCAGCAATGATGTCGATTATATGCTAGAAACTGAATTTACAAATTGGTTCAAAAATTATATGAGAATTATCATGTTTAAATTTTTAAATTATTTAATTTAATAGTATCTGGTATTTGTTAACATCATTTGTTTAATTTATGTCACAGGTAAATGATCCTTCAAATAGATATTATAATATTTTCATTCAGAATCTAAGTAAAGGCTGATTTAGATATGTGATAACCTATCCTGGGTATTTTGTCAATGGATATAAATTTCACAAATCTAGCATGGTTCTTCTAAAACAACAATGAATAGTAGTATATACATTAAAGGCTTAGGTTATAGTACAGATGAGATTGATTATTATAGTCAACTCATAGAATTTATTGAGTTGGAGTATCCTAGACTCGAAAATAACATGATTGTATTATTAAAGTGCAAGTGGTTTGATCCTACATGAAATATCGGTACAAAGATTCATTCTAATTATACGCTAGTAGTTATTAACCATAAATGCAGATATAATCGATATGAGTCATTTATTATGACAGTTCAAGCCACTCAAGTATATTATTATACATATCCAAGTTTATCTTGTGATAAGATTGATAGATGGGTGATTTGCAAAATCAAAGCTTGATCAAATTTTGAAGTATCAACATCTCAACAAAGAAGTATAGACTTAGCTATTGCAACGACATTCCAAGAAGATGACATAAATAATACTGAGCCTGTGCATGCAAATGAAGATCCAGAAAATTTATATGACACAAATGATGGCCTAATAGAAATTAAAGATGATCAGTTTATATCTGAAGATGAGTTTGAACTTACATCGGAATCGGAAAAAATGTCAGAAGATCTATTGGAGGATGATAGTGATGCTGATAATTAAATAGTTATAAGTGTATTATAATATTACACTATCAAAGATTTTCAATATTTTGTTGAAATCTATTGGTGTGTTTTATTCTAAAATGCATGATTGTTCATCATATCACAATTATTTGTTCTATGTTTTTTTTACAGCAAATGGTGCCTAAAGGATGTGGTAATGGTGGAGGTGGATGTGGAAGCAAAAATGAACTAAATTCAACTAGTATTTTGCATCATGTTGCAAATTTAGTATCATCTCATACCCACCATGTCCAGACTTCAACATCACAATCACCATCTCTATTTCCATCACCATCACCATCATTGAAAACTTTACTATTGCTTTTATCAGATATAAGCCCACCACCCATTGTCCTTCCTGCACACACTTTTGATCCATCTCTATCTTCTATCCCACATTTTACACCGATAGTTCCCACATTTACAAAATTATCGACATCATCACATGTTGTGCCTTCCTCTGCATTTAGTGCTAAGTTAGTAATTAAGATTATGGATGAGAGGGATAAGAAATATGTAAATATGACTTGAATAAAAAATTTTGATGTTACTGTTAGTGGTTTTTTTATATATAGTTATGATTTATTTATTTTCAATGTTAGTTATTTATTTGTACTATTTTATTCCATCTCACAAGTATTCGACTATAATTACAAAGTCTCAAGAAAATGGTTGATTCTAAAGCATTCTAGTGGAAGAAAGTTTATGAATCGATAAAAGATTCTTAATTTAATGACTTTCAGGTAAAATTAAATAAAACAAAAGCATTGAAAATTAATTATCTAATTAGTTAACTATTATGTTGGTTATTATTCAAGCCGTAAATAAGTATGTCCTTGTTATTAATATAAATTCTTTTGTGATATATATATATATATATAGAATTAGTGCATATGGACACCTGTATTGATGGAAACATAAAGTCATTATTGGAGAGCAAAGCTTCTGAATGGTATTCTGATTTTGTCTATAAATTAAAAAATATAAAAGAAAGGCCTAATTTTATATCCAAGGATGACTGGCCTAAGTGGCTTAAGTATTGGGAGGAGTCATATGTGAAGACAAAATCAGAGATTGCCAAGAAAAATCGACAAACCGAGGTAGCCGAACTAGGTACAAAAATATCTAACCACACAGGAGGGTCAAAGTTGAGCATTAAGTATGCTCGAGATTTGGTACAATTTTAAAATTTTAAACATTTATATATTTAGTGATTGTCATAATAGTCGAAATAAATCAAATATGTGCATGGTTTTATTAATTTTGTTAAAATTTTTTATCATTTGTTATTTTATGACTTAATAAATATATATTCTAGGCTGGAGAATTAGGTCGAGATCCCAATTTTTATGAGATATTCAGGAAGATGCATGTGAAGAAAGTAGATGGTCAGTTTGTTGGCAATAAGTCTCAGATGATTACTGTAAGAATCTATTATATTAATAAAATTTTATAATATTACATACATTTTGAAAGTTGTTTGCAATGCAAAATATTTAATTTTTTTTATGTATATATAGAATAGTATTTTTCTCTATTTTATCTTAGGAACTCATGGAGGAACGTGTGACAGCTGCTTCTCAACAAGTTGAGGGTTCAATGGATTTTCAACCAATTGAATTTGATCCTATCTATTTGGAGACCATAGAATGTCATAAAAAGCAGTGAGTGTATAGCATCGGCTCAAAGGGAGTGACATTTTGTTGTAGCAGTCATGCTTCTAATTCATGTGTCCTAGCAATGGTGGATGAGGTGCTTGAACAATAAGTAATGGAACCAAATGAATGTTTTGAAGTTATTGAGATTAAAATGAAAGAGAATGATGTGCAGATATCTCATTTTAAGGAAGAAATACATGAAATGAAAGAAGAGAAGGATGAGCATATTACTAATTTGAAGGAAGAAATTAAAGAAATGAATGATGAGATGACAGAAATTAAGAATGTAATGCAACAACAGATGTCCTATAAGGAGTCATAGTTAGCAGCATTAACGCAACAGATAGTAGTCTGAGATCTAGCTGTGAAACCTAGTAGGAGAGGCTAGCACAAAATCACCAACTAATTGTGAGGATGATTTTGTATCCGAATTATTTCTGAACTATTTTTGATTTTTGTCTATGTGTAGCAAAACATTATGAGATTTTTTTGGAGGTTTCAATTTTTTTTATTCTAGTTTTGTTCTTTGCTTTGCCGATTAACCTAATAATGAATCTTTGCATGAGATCTAATGTAAGACACATGAAAAAAATTTGATTCAAAGCATTCAAACATTGTCACGGTCTTTCCAATGCATGGGTCCCATATTTACCAATTTAAGCTGGATCAAAAGGAGGCCGAGCTTCTATTATCTGTATTATTTCTGAAACAATTTATTTTTGAACTCTCTTTCTCTATAAATATCATTGCTAGACATCTTTTAGATATTTATTGAAGTTGTATGACTATCAACTTAGATTTGTGTTTGTTAATGCCTATAATTACTATTTTTAATATTTATGAATATGTTTGTGTGTCACCGAATATTTTGGGTAGAATTTAGATTTGTGACTGCTTTTTATCAGTCATCGATTGAAATTAAACTATCGAAATGTTAATAGCCATTACAATTCCTAAATGAACCTACACGTGTGGAAAAATTCAATACCATGCAGCATGTTGTCATTTCAACTTCTATTTTCCTTTTGTTTGGCACTTTCTAACTTTCTTATAATTAACCATGGACTGATGCGTGAATTTGGGAAACACAGAAGAATATTTTGATGGGCAGTTCATTGGAAATCTTGGAGTAATCATGATTCGGTAATTTAAAAATAAGCTCATGATTATCTCATTGTGTGAAATTTCTAGCAAATGGTAGTTGGTGTTGCATGCACTAGTCTATATATTTATCAGTGGCATAGTAGTGTGGTCATTATTGGTTTGTAAATATACTATGTTATACTCCATGCACAGGTATAACAGTGTTCTCTATCTGCATTGAGTACCAAAGGACAAAGAACTAAAAGATGCTGACCATGCCTGAGAGACTTATATGTATGTTTTTAAGCCCTAGAATATTTCTTTCTGTTGTCTTTGATGGCATGTATATTTGCATGAAAGTACATGTGTGTGTGTTATCTGAGGCTATGTGATTATGTACATATAATACTATAGTATATAAGTACGTATATATAAAGTATATACGTTCTTATATACTCGATATATACGTACTTATATACTTAGTATATACTTAGTATATACTTACATATATACCGAGTATATATGTACGTATATACTGAGTATATACATAAGTGTGTGCATATATTTATTTGTAGATATGTATTTATTATCGTAAATAAACACCCATTTACACACACACACACACACACATTTGAATATATAATTGCTCGGGCTGGTCTGGTCATCATCATGCATTGCTTACCGATGCAGGTCATAAAAGCCATAAATATTAGACCTTCCACAAAGCTGTGGCATGAAGATATTTCTAGTCCAGGCTAGCCAGGTTAGCCAAGCATATATAGGGGTGTAACCGAGCTGAGTCGAGCCGAGTATTAGGCAGGCTCGGCTCGGTTTTAAAGGAGTAGGCTCGAGCTTGTTCACAAGCCTGTTTACGAGCTGACGAGCTGAGTTTGAGGGTGCTCGGGCTCGGCTCGTTTAACTTAGGAGCCTATTCACAAGCTTGGTTCACGAGATTGTTCATGAGTCTGGTTAACGAGCTTGCTCACAAGCCTATTCACGAGCTTATTTATGAGCTGATGAGCTGAGTTTAAGGGTGCTCGGGCTCGGCTCGTTTAACTTACGAGCCTCAAAATGATGTTCGAGAATTAAAGAAAATGTTCATCCAAAATAGCCAACATACAACTAAATTAAAAAGATAAGATAATAAAAGTTCAATTAACTTGATTGAAGTTCAAGAGTTAAAATATTCATCATGTTCATTTGTAGGAAAAATTTGTTGTGCATCAAGCCTTCTCCATATTCACGAGACTGTTCACGAGCTTGGTTCTCGAGATTGTTCACAAGCCTGGTTAATGAACCTGCTCACGAGCCTATTCACGAGCCTGTTTACGAGCTGATGAGCAGAGTTTGAGGGTGCTCGGGCTCGGCTCATTTAACTTACCAGCCTCAAAATGATGTTCGGGCTCAGCTCGTTTAACTTAATAAACGAGTTCGAGCGAGCTTCTAACGAGCCGAACACCGAGCAGCTCGCGAGCAGCTCAGCTCGGTTATAGCCCTAGGTACAAAGCATATGTATGAGGAAATAAGTTGTCTTGCTGTAGATTCTGTAATGAATGGTTCTATTTGTACTAGTTCTTAGGATGATGATGATGATGATGATGCTCATGTAGTGTCATGTAATTTTATTAGATTTCATAAAATTGTATTCAGTTGAAAGGAATAATATAATATTACCCAATTTTTACAGGCCGCGAGTGCCAAGAGGAATATCGTGTCCTATTTTGGGAGAAGCAGCTCAGTGCCTTGTCAAAAACATGCTCAATATCAAAACGAGTGGTTGGCAGGAAAGTTTATCAGTCAGGCATCATCGCTTGCTGCACTTTTATTATCAATGGCAGCAGCAACATCAACAAATGTAGTATTTATGTATTTATTTGCTTGGTATATATGTACATATATACTCAATATATACATACATAAACTCTGTATATACATATGTATATACTCAGTATATGCACATTTAATACTACAGTATTATATGCACATATATACTGAGTATATATGTAATCAATATATATGTACATATAATACTGTAGTTATTATGTACATATACTGCAGTAATATATGTAACAAGTGAAATGCTACTATATATGTACATATACACCGTAGTATATAAGTACATATATATTATAGTATTATATATTTATCAAAACATAACTTTATTTATTTATTTTGATTTTATTAAATAGTTTAAATTTGGTACAGATATGGTACTGGATTGTTCCACATACGAAACTTGTATAAGTAAAAGGACTTTTTACTTGACAAACACACCACGACTCAAACAACTTTGTCGCATCAGAAAGATGAGGATTAGAGGAGCTGAGAGAGAAAAAGAAACATCAATACACAAATAGATTATACTTTATGCATTGTTGGTAGATACATTGATGAATAAGATGTGATAAAATTTTATTATGTTTTTATTTTAATTATGTAAAATATTGTATCAAAATAATTTATTAAATGATTTTATTTTTTGCCAATTAATAATTATCATTTATAGTTTCTATTTTTATTCAATTTAATATAAAAATTATTAAATTATTTAATAAATTTTTTGAAAAAAAAATTATGAAAATAGTTTTTGAATGAAAATAGCTAGGGATTTTTCCCTTGCTAATTTAGCTAGGGATTTTCTCTTTCTAATTTAGCTAGGAAAATCATTATTTTAGCTAGGGAATTTCCATCACAAAAATTTTTTAGCTAGGGAGTCTTTCCCTCGTTAATTTTTAGCAATGAGCACTTTAGATTGGGAAAGCTTCGGTCGTTAATCCATCGTTATATCCCATTTAATGATGAAAACCCCACATTTGGCAAAAAAATTTTACCTAGCTTTTTAGAATTTTTCTTGTAGTGAAAAGAAGAAGAAAAAATATAGGAAGATAAAGAAGAAGAAGAAGAAGAAGAAGAAGAAGAAGAATAAAAGGAAGAAAAACAAGAAGAATAAAAAAAATGATGAACAAGAAAAAGAAGCAGAAGAGGAATAAGGGAAAAAGGAAGAAGCAAAAAAGGATTAAGAGAAGAAAAAAAAAAGAAGAAGTTGAAGAAGAAGAATCAAAAAAAGGTAGAAGAAGTAATAGAAGAAGAAGAAGAAGAAGAAAAATAGGAAGAAGAAGAGGATAACGGACAAGAAGTAAAAGAAAAAGTGGAAGAATTACTATAAGAAGAATAATAATAATAATAATAATAATAATAGATAAAGAAGAAGATGATGGTGATGATGAAAAAAAAAAGAAAAAGAAGAAGAAGAAGAAGATGATGATGATGATGATGATGATAAAGAAGAATGAATGAATGAATGAAGAAAAAGAAGAATAATAAGAAGATGAAGAAAAAGAAGTAGAAAAACAAAAACATGGAGAAGAAGAAGAAGAAGAAGAAGAAAAATAAGAAGAAATAGTAGAAGTAAAAAAACAAGAAAAATAAGAAGAAATAGAAGAATATGGATAAGAAGAATAAAAAGATGATTGAGAAGAAAAAGAAGAAAAAATAGAAAAATAAGAAGAAGGAAAATAAAATTAAAAGATGATGATGAAGAAGAACAATTACATTAAGAAGACAAATAATAAAATGAAGGAGAACAAGAACTAGAAGAAGAAGAAAATGAAGAAGAAGAAGAAGAAAATGAAAAAAAAGAATAGAAGAAGGAAAACAAGGAGGAGAAAAATAAGAAGTAGTAGTTGTTGTACCAGAATAATATTAGTAGAAGAAAAAAAACAAGAAGTTGAAGAAAAAGAAAAAGAAGAGTAGGAAGAAGAAGAAGTAAAATAAAAAGATGTCGAAGATGAGAAGGAAGAAGGAGAAGTAGAAGAAGAATAAAAGAAGAGGAAGAATAGGAAGAATAAGAAAAATAAGAAGATGAAGAAGATGAAGAAAAGATAAAAAGAAGTGGAAGAACAAGAAGATGATGATGAGGAAGAAAAATAAGAAGAGGAACAAAAAAAAGAAGAGGAAGAGAAAAATTAAGAAGACATAAGAGGAGAATGAGAATGAAGAAAAAGAAGAATAAGAAGAATGTTATTATGAAGAAGAAGATGATTATTATAATTATTATTATTAAAAAGAAGAAGAAGAAGAAGATTATTATTATTATTATTAATAAAAAGAAGAAGAAGAAGATTATTATTAAGAATAAGAAAAAGACAAAGAAGAAGATAAATAATAAGAGAAAGATGAATAAGAATAAGAAATAGAACAATAATTAGAAAAGGAGGAAGAAGAAAAAGAAGAAGAAAATAAAGTATAGGAAGAATGAGAAGAAGAAGATGATGATGATGATGATGATGAAATTACTAAAGAAGAGGAAGAAGTAGAAGATGAGGCATAAAAAGAAGAAGAATAATAATAAGTGTAAGAGGAAGATGATGATGATGATGATGATGATGATGATGATGATGATGATGATGATGATAAGAAGAAGAGGAAGACAATGAAGAAGAAGAGTAAGAAGAAGAAAAAAAAGTAGAAGGAGAAGAATAATAATAAGTGAAGAAGAAGAAGAAAAAGAATAAAAATAAGAAGAAAAAGGTAAAGTAGAAGAAAATGAAGAATAAGAATAAGAATAAGAACAAAAACAAGAATAATAGGAAGAAGAAGAAGAAGAAGAAAAAGTGGAAAAAAAATAATTATAAGAAGAAGAAGAAGTGGATGAGGAAGAAGGATAAAAAAAAGAAGAAAAACATGAAGAAGAAGAATATGATGATGATGATGATGATAAAATAAGAAGAAGAGGAGGAGGAGGAAGAAGAAGAAAAAGAAAAAGAAAAAGAAAAAGAATAAAAAGAATAAAAAGAAGAAAAAGAAGAAAAAGAAGAAAGTGATAGAAGAAGAAGAAGAGGTAGAACATTAAAAATAATAAGGCAGAGATGAAGAAGAAGAAGTCAAAGAAATAAAAATAAGAAGGATAATAATAATAATAATTAAAGAACAAAAACAAGAAGAAAATGATGAAGAATGAAGATAAAGAGGAAAAAAATGAGATAAAGCATAAGAGGAAGAATAAGAGGAAGTGAAAGAATACGAATACAAAGAAGAAGAAGAAGAAGAAGAAGTAGTAGTAGTAGAAAAAGAAAAAAAATAAAGTAGAAGAATAAGGAGATGAAGAAGAAAAAGTAAAAGAAAAATTAAAATAAGAATTAAAAAAATAGAAGAAGAATTAGTAGTGGTATAAGAGGAAGGAAGATGAGAATAAATAGTTGAAGAAGAATAAAAAGAAAAAAAAATGAAGAAGAAGAAGAACATGAATAGGACGAAGAAGAATAAGAGTAAGATGAAAAGGATGAAAATGAAGAAAGAAAAATAAGAAGGAGAAGGAGAAGAAGAATAAGAATAAGAAGAAATAGAAGACGAAGAAGAGGAAGAAGAAAAAGAAGAAGAAGAAGAACAACAACAACAACAACAACAATTACAAGAAGAAGAAAATGTAGAAGAGAAAGGGGTAGATGTGGAAGAAGAAGAGGAAGAAGAAAAAAAAATAGAAGAATAAAAAGAAGAGGAGGAGTAAGAAGAGAAAGAAGTAGACAAAGAAGAAGAAGAGGTGGAGAAGGAGGAGGAAGAATAAGAAGAAGAAGAAGAATAATAATAATAATAATAATAATAATAAGAAAGGATGAAGAATAAGAAGTAAATGAAGAAGAAGAAGTAGTAGATGATGAAGACACACAAGAAAAATCTTAAATAGCTAGAAAAAATTCCCTATCTAAATGGGGGTTTTCCGTCGCTAAATGAGATATAATGATGAATTAGCAACGGAAGCTTTCTCAAGCTAAAGTACTCATTGCTAAATATTAATGAGGGAAAGATTCCCTAGCTAAAAAATTTTAGCAACGGAAAATTCCCTAGCTAAAAATAATGATTTCGCTAAAAATTTTCCCTTCTAAATTAGCAAGGGTACATTCCATTGCTAAATTAGAAAAAAAAATTCCTTAAAAAAATTTTCTAGCTAAATTAGCAAGGGAAAATTCCCTAGCTATTTTCATTCCAAAACTCTTTTCATAATTTTTTTTTCAAATAATTTCATTAAATAATTTAATATTTTTATATTAAATTGAATAAAAATAGAAACTATAAATGATAATTTATAAATAAAAAAATAAAATCATTTAATAAATTATTCTGATACAATATTTACATAATTAAAACAAAAATATAACAAAATTATATTACATATTATTCATCAATGTATCTACCAACAGTGCATAAAGTATAGTCTATTCGTGCATTGACGTTACTTTGTCTCCCTCAGTTCCTTCGATCACCATCTTTCTGCTGCGACAATGCTGTCCGAGTCGTGGTGCGTCATGTCTAGATAAAAATCCTCACTTATACAGCTTCATATGGGAAATAATGCTGGTACCAAATTTGTACGAAATTTAAACTAGTCAATAA
>JAREIK010002602.1:255663-478211 GCA_029783825.1 Sapria himalayana | reverse complement strand
AATTAGTAGTGGTATAAGAGGAAGGAAGATGAGAATAAATAGTTGAAGAAGAATAAAAAGAAAAAAAAATGAAGAAGAAGAAGAACATGAATAGGACGAAGAAGAATAAGAGTAAGATGAAAGGATGAAAATGAAGAAAGAAAAATAAGAAGGAGAAGGAGAAGAAGAATAAGAATAAGAAGAAATAGAAGACGAAGAAGAGGAAGAAGAAAAAGAAGAAGAAGAAGAACAACAACAACAACAACAATTACAAGAAGAAGAAAATGTAGAAGAGAAAGGGGTAGATGTGGAAGAAGAAGAGGAAGAAGAAAAAAAATAGAAGAATAAAAGAAGAGGAGGAGTAAGAAGAGAAAGAAGTAGACAAAGAAGAAGAAGAGGTGGAGAAGGAGGAGGAAGAATAAGAAGAAGAAGAATAATAATAATAATAATAATAATAATAAGAAAGGATGAAGAATAAGAAGTAAATGAAGAAGAAGAAGTAGTAGATGATGAAGACACACAAGAAAAATCTTAAATAGCTAGAAAAAATTCCCTATCTAAATGGGGGTTTTCCGTCGCTAAATGAGATATAATGATGAATTAGCAACGGAAGCTTTCTCAAGCTAAAGTACTCATTGCTAAATATTAATGAGGGAAAGATTCCCTAGCTAAAAAATTTTAGCAACGGAAAATTCCCTAGCTAAAAATAATGATTTCGCTAAAAATTTTCCCTTCTAAATTAGCAAGGGTACATTCCATTGCTAAATTAGAAAAAAAAATTCCTTAAAAAAAATTTTCTAGCTAAATTAGCAAGGGAAAATTCCCTAGCTATTTTCATTCCAAAACTCTTTTCATAATTTTTTTTTCAAATAATTTCATTAAATAATTTAATATTTTTATATTAAATTGAATAAAAATAGAAACTATAAATGATAATTTATAAATAAAAAAATAAAATCATTTAATAAATTATTCTGATACAATATTTTACATAATTAAAACAAAAATATAACAAAATTATATTACATCTTATTCATCAATGTATCTACCAACAGTGCATAAAGTATAGTCTATTCGTGCATTGACGTTACTTTGTCTCCCTCAGTTCCTTCGATCACCATCTTTCTGCTGCGACAATGCTGTCCGAGTCGTGGTGCGTCATGTCTAGATAAAAATCCTCACTTATACAGCTTCATATGGGAAATAATGCGGTACCAAATTTGTACGAAATTTAAACTAGTCAATAAAATCAAAATAAATAAATAAATAATGTTATGTTTTGATAAATATATAATACTATAGTATATATGTACATATATACTACAGTATATATGTACATATATACTACAGTCTATATGTATATATATACTAGCATTTCACTAGTTACATATATTACTATATTATTTGTACATATAAATTGTAGTATTATATGTACATATATACTCAGTATTTATGTACATTTAATATTGTAGTATTATATGTACATATACTGAGTATATACGTACGTATATACTCAAAATATATGTATGTATATGATGTAGTATATACATATGAATATACTACCATATTATACATACGTATATATAATCACATAGCCTTAGATTACACACACACTTGTACTTTCATACAAATACACATACCATCAAAGACAATAGAAAGAAATGAGTATATACATACATATAAACCAAGTATATACGTACATATATATTGTTGCTGCTACTACAGTTGGTGCTAATAATAAAAGTGGGGCGCACGATGATGCTCGACTGATGAACTTCCTTACCAACCACTCGTTTTGAGATTAAGCAAGTTATTGATGAGTTGATGAGCTGCTTCTCTCAAAACAAGACCTGATAATCCTCTTTGCACTCGTGGCCTATAAAAATTAGGTAATGTTATATTTTTTCTTTCGATTGAATATAGTTTTGTGAAATCTAATAAAATTACATGACACTACATGAGCATCATCATAATCATCACAATCCTAAGACCTAGTACAATTAGAACCAATCATTGCAAAACCTACAGCAACAAAACTTATTTCCTCATACATACACTTTGTACCATGTGATAATTACAAGAAAAATCTCAAATATCTAGGGAAAATTCCTTAGCTAAATGGGAGTTTTTCGTCGCTAAACATGATATAGCGATGGATTAACGACGGAAGCTTTCCCAATCTAAAGTGCTCGTTGCTAAAAAATAGCTCGGGAAAGAGTCCCTAGCTGAAATTTTAGCGACGGAAATATCCCTAGCTAAAATATTAATTTTCCTAGCTAAATTATCAAGGGAAAATTCCCTAGCTAAATTAACAAGGGAAAATTCCCTAGCAAAATGAGGCTTTTCCATCACTAAACTTATATGACAATGGAAACTTTACCAATCTAAAGTACTTGTCGCTAAAAATTAGCGAGGGAATTATCCCTAGCTAGAGTTTTAGCAATGGAAATTCTCTTGCTAAAGTTCTAGTGATGGAAATTCCCTAGCTAAAGTTTTAGTGACAGAAATATCACTAGTTAAAATAATAATTTCTCTTGCTAAATTAGTGAGGGAAAATTCCCTAGCTAAATTAGCAAGGAAAAATTCACTAGCTAAATTAGCAAGGGAAAATTCCATATCTATTTTCATTACGAAACTATTTTCATAAAATTTTTTTATTTTTCAAAATATTTAATTAAATAATTTAATATTTTTATATTAAATTGAATTAAAACTAGAACTATAAACAATAATTTATAATTAACAAAAAAAAATCAGTTAATTAATTATTCTGATTCAATAATTTACATAATTCAAACAAATATATAACAAAATTATATTTTATTTTATTCATCAATATATCTACCGATAATGCATAAAATATAATCTATCTGTGTATTAACATTGCTTTTTTTCTCTTTGCTCCTCTGATCACTATCTTTCTGTTGTGATAAAGTTGTCTGAGTCATTGTTCGTCATGTCTAGTAGAAAATCTCTTCACTTATACAAGCTTCATATGGGGAACAATGTGTTACCATATCTGTACGAAATTTAAACTAGCCAATAAAATCAAAATAAATAAATAAGATAAGTTATGTTTTGATAAATATATAATAATACAATATATATTACATATATACTGTAGTGTATATGTACATATATACTAGCATTTCACTCGTTACATATATATTGTAGTATTATATGTACATATATACTAAGTACATATATACTTGGTATATACCTACATTTAATACTACAGTATTATATGTACATATAATACTGTTGAATTATATGTACGTATATACCAAGTATATATTTACGTATATACCGAGTATGTAGTACGTATATACCAAGTATATAGTACGTATATATTGAATATATATGTACGTATATAATGAGTATATATGCACGTATATACCGAGTATATACACACGTATATACTAAGTATATATGCATGTATATATTGAGTTTATATGCACATATATACTGAGTATATATGTGCATATAATACTACAATATTATATGTACATATACTATAGTATATACGTACGTATATACTATAGTATATATGTACATATATGCCAAGTATATACATACGTATATACTAAGTATATATGTATGTATATACCAAGTTTATATTACATATATACCGAGTATATATGCACGTATATACCGAGTATATACGCGTGTATATACTGAGTTTATATGCACGTATATACTGAGTATATATGCAAGTATATACTAAGTATAAACGCACATATATACTATAGTATATACGTGTATATATACTATAGTATTATATGTGTGTGTGTGTGTGTGTGTGTGTGTGTATATATATATATATTCACATAGCCTCAAATGACACAAAATTACAACAAATTAGTATTATCTCATTTATACTGCACAAAGATGGCACAAAACTTCACTACCAACATAAATAAGAAATATGAAGATTATTTAAATTTTGGAAAATATCTTTAAAAACTCTTATAGAAATCCTGGAAGACGAACCATGAGCCAGGCTTGGGGCATCAAAGTTCTCATCTTGCCTCCCCACAACTAGAAATCTCTTCCAGTCCCAAGGCTTATAAGGGGGTTGCTCTACCCTACCATGACTGAGCTGACAAGCTAACATAAGAACTGGCATATAAATTAGAGACTAATCATCTGTAGCAGTAACCCTGAACAAATCAAAAAGAAACTTGAACATAGAAAAATGGAGCACTCCACCATGCTAATGTGCAACACAAAATGATGAAAAAATTATTTGAAGAATAATTTTGAATAACTGCAATTTCAGCAACCCTTGTCTTATATAGTCAAAACAAAAACATAATAAAATTTTATTACATCTTATTCATCAATGTATCTACCGACAGTGCATAAAGTATAATCTATCAGTGTATTAATGTTGCTTTCTCTTCCTCAACACCTCTGATCACCATCTTTCTGCTACGACAAAGCTATCCGAGTCGCGGTGTGTCTTGTTTAGTAAAAAAATCCCTCAATTATACAAACTTAGTAATGAGAACAATGAGGTACCATATCTGTATGAAATTTAAACCAGTGAATAAAATCAAAAAAAAAAACAAATAAAAAAAGTTATATTTTGATAAATATATAATACTGTAGTATATATGTACAAATATACTATAGTGTATATGTACATATAATACTATAGTATTATATGTACAAATACTATAGTAATATATGTGCATATATACGTATATATATACAGCATTTGCTGCTGTTGCTGCCACTGCTCCTGCCACTGCTCCTGCCACTGCTGCTACTATCACCATTGTTGTTGCTGCTGCTACTGTTGCTCCTACTACTATTGTTGTCGCCGCTACTGCTACCACTACCGCTACTATTGATGCTATCGCTACTAATACTACCACTACTGTTGCCGCCGCTGCTGATGCTACCATTACTGCTATTGCTACTGCTAATGCTACTATTGATGCTACCGCCGCTTCTCCTGTTACTGTTGTTGCTGCTGCCACTGTTGCTGCTACTGTCGCCGCTATTGCTACTGCTAATAATAAAAGTGGGGCAGGCGATGATGCTCGACTAATGAACTTCCCTACCAACCACTTGTTTTGAGATTGAGCGAGCTTTTGACGAGGCGACAAGCTGCTTCTCCCTAAACAGGACCCAATATTCCTCTTGGCACTCGTGGCCTGTAAAAATTAGGTAATGATACATTTTTCCTTCTAATTGAATATAGTTATGTGAGATGTAATAAAATTACACGACACTACATGAGCATCATCATCATCATCATCTTAAGACATAGTACAATTATAACCAATCATTGCATAGCCTACAGTAAGAAAACTTATTTCCTCATACATATGCTTTGTACCATGTGATAATTGCATATCTACACAATTACTAAGAGATTTAAGATCATCTACATGGCTGGCCTGGATAAGAAATATCTTCATACCACAGCTTTGGGAATGGTCTAATATCCATGACTTTTATGACCTGCATCGATAAGCAATGCACAATGATGACCAGACCAGCCCGAGCAATTTTATATTCAAATGTGTGTGTGTGTGTGTGAATGGGTATATACATACTCGATATATGCACCCACTTATGTATATACTCGATATATACATACGTATATACCGAGTATATTCATACTTATATACTCGGTATATGTACATATACAGTGTATGTCATGTGCCACATGACTCTGAAAAGAAAGATTATTATACCACAAGAGCTAGTACATGATGCACATTATTGCACTGCTAGAACATCCAACTCTACATGGTAAGTAGAAACCTAGTATCATTAACAAATTGCACAGGCTTCAGACTTTACGAAAAAATAATTGACAAATGGAAAATATAAAAAGTTGCCTGGTGAAAATCAGAATAGTACATGCCCAGACAAATAGAATTTTTATCTTCAAAAACAAAACAAAAAAACAACACGTGCCAAAACAAAATAATACAATCTTCAATAACCTTGATGCTAATTCAATCATAACATGCTTTTTATCTTATAAATCTAACATGCTCTCGAAAATAAATTTTCATCATGTATTTCTTCTTATGTGTGGTGTTGTACTTGGTCTCTTTTACAAGTTTGGCTGCATTAGAAATGAGGCACCTAAACCCATATATATATTATTGAACATGATATCAAAGCGGGAGAAATAAAAGTGATAATGCCGCCACCAACACCATCCTTTCAGCTAACATGTTGGAGACTACCCCAAGACACATGATGTTTTTTTAAAGAACAAAAGTAAAAGTGTTTGGAGCATGCCATCAATATAAGCACTACACTACCTAAACTAGATACAAGTGAAATATTAAATATATAAATTAAAATAGTGCAATAAATATAATGAATACTATATATATTCATCACCTCAAACTTCAAAGAAAAAAGAAATTAAGATACTCCAGATAGTTCTCATGAAAATCTTGGCCAACAATTGTGATGAGAATGGTTATTGCTTGGCCCGGCACGTGCCCAACCCAGAATAGCCTAGGTCTGAACCATGAGAGCCAAGCATGCCCTCATCAGGGCCGGGCCATGGCACCTGGTCCGCCTCACAAAAGCCCAAGCCCTTGTCCCTAGACTCTTGTGGGCCATGTCCCCTGGATAGTGTGTGCAGGTGTCAAGTGCTGGGCATGATGACAGCATTATATAAATATATTATACATAACATAGATGTGTTAATTATTATGTGTATCTATATAAACACATAATATAATTATTGTGTATTACAATGTACAAAATACATACATAATATATATAGAATGTACATACAAAGTGTATATACACTCATATTGAATATATACGTATACACATTGTATATAGATAGAAATTATTATGTAGCTACATGTATACAAAATGTAAATACAAAATATATACATACATACCTAGTATATAGAATTTTTAAAATTATAAATTAAAAAAATTAAATAACATTAAAAAAAATTAATTTAAAATTATAATTAATACTTATAAAAATAACATATGGTAACATAATCTTTCAAAATAAAATCAAAACATAAAAAATATTATAAATCATTAGGTCATAAAATGATAAAAATTATAAGATCATTTCAATCTAACTGTTATGATCTGTACAACTTTAAATTTTATCATATACATCATCATATGTATTTTGTTGTAATGTAGGAATTTGATCCTAAAGACTCATCTATGTATTATCTTAATTTTTCCATCATTACAATTTTTCAATAATATTGATTATAATTTGATTTTCCTATCTAAAATAATATTCACAACCATATAGTTATATGTTGTATGTTGTTACACATGTAATTATAAATATAGTTATATGTAGTTATACATATAGTTACACATTATACTTATATTCATACATGTAGATTTATATATTTTTTCATATGATTTTATATATGTATACATATAGTTATCTATAGGTATATATATGGTAAAATACATTTTTATATACTAATATATAAAAATGTATATTAAATATATGTTGTTAATTATATTTTTAAATATAGTTATGTATAATATTTTATTCTTATACATATAGCCGAGGACAATTATTTATAGATATATGTTTTTATACCTCTGAGATACAATGGCAAAAAAAAAAACAAAATAGAAAACAAACAAGCTCGGCTTACAAAAGATCAGAGCAAAGTAAATGCGGTCTTGTATTTAGGCGTGCAATATATGAATATAAATATAATTTGAATCCCCCTAGAAACAAATGATGTCATCCACATAACACAACAAAACTCAAGCAAAGTAGACAAAGATTAGATCCACATCCTAATATGTCAACAAAGTTTGTCTCATCCTGCTAAAATTATTTATGACTTATTGGCAATGTAATTGGAAAGCCAATCAAAACCCTCGTAGAGGCCCTCACCAGAGGTAGCACAATTGCTCTGAATGTACCAATGGCATTGGCGAAGAGAGTGAAGTCCTAGATTGTTAGTAATTTCAACTGCATTCATCACATTGGGAAGATCTTGCTTATTGGAAAACACCAACAAAACTGCATCTCAAAGCTTTTCCTCGTTTAGCATCCTATGCAACGCATCTTTGGCTTCAACAGCACAATTTATGTCATTGTTGTCCACCACGAATATGAAACCTTGGGTATTTTGGAAGTAATCCCTCCAGAAAGGGCGAATCTTGTCTTGACCCTCAACATCTCACACAGTGAAATTGATGTTTTTGTATTCAACAGGCTTTAAATTGATAACAATAGTAGGAATTATGTTGACAATTTCACCAAGCTTCAACTTGTATAGAATGGTTGTATTATTGCTAGCATCAAGACCTAGCATCAAGACCTAGCATCAAAATCCTCATCTCCTTGTTAGCAAACAGCCTGCTGAACAGCTTTGAGAATGTCAACCCATTTCTTTCACTAAATCTCAATCCCTTTATCGTATGGCAGTAAAGAGATCTGATGAGAGAAAGAAATAGAATCAATAGACCTCAAGAGATGGTCACCAGAGAGGGAGGTCAACCACTTTATGTTCTTATACTTATAGTATCTATAATTAAAAATAGAGGTATATATAGTTAAACATATAATTATATATTGATATATACATACAAGTAGTTATAAGTAGTTATACATAAATATATACAAAGTTATAAATAAATATATAGATTTAATTATATAAATACATATATGTATAAATAGATACAAATATAGTCATATTTAATTGTATAGAGTGTTACATAGTTTACAAATATTTATATATAGTTATACACACATAGTTATAAATATGTATGTAGTTAAATAAATAGTTATATATACCATTTTTATAGTTATACATATAGTAAAATACAATTTTATATAGTTATATATTATTATATATATGATATATTTTGTTTAAAATATAGTTATATAGAATTACACATATAGTTATAAAATATTATATAGTTAAAAAATAGTTATATATAGTTATTAATATAGTTATAAAAATAGTTTACATAGTTACAAATATAGTTAAATATAATTTTGAAGAGTTTTATATAGTTATACAAATATTTATAAATAGTTATCGTATACTATGATAACAACACACTCTTAAATGCCCAATTGAATTAAACCACTCTAGAGAACCAAAGTCATATTTAATGGGAACCAAAGTCATATTTAATGGGAACCAAAGTCATATTTAGTGGGAACCAAAGTCATAGTATATACTAAATATTCTATAATCAAATATCACATAGAAAAGAAAGATGTCAAGCTTAGATTGATTTGATGGATTTTACTATTACAATAGTTTGAACTAGAGATATTTGATAAGAAATGTCCATATAATCAAAATTGAAAATAGCTTATCAAGACTAGAAAAAAAAAGATTGAAGAGTTATTGAAGAAGATATTAGATAGATTTTTTTATTTGAACAAATTATAGTATTGAATTAAAATTTAACTCCATGGTATGTAATATTGAATGAACCTTATCATTACAAGTAGTACTATAATCAAATTTTGAGGCAAAGTAATATAGATGGGAGATTAGTAGTATATTGCAATAATATCACTTTTTGCTCCTACTCTCATGAATTTGTTAAACATGTTAATATTTATGTGCTCAAGTATTTTTCTTCTCAAAATTAATGTTGATATTTACATATATATGCATAAATATATATGTGCATATACACTACCCTACACACACACACATTTATACATTCATATACATTACTATACATTATATATCAGCATTCACATTTTTATACTTTTGTATATATTCACACATGTATCTACATTTTCAAAGCAGTGTGTATATACTTGTATGCATGCATATACTATTGTACACCCACACAAACACACACATTTACCTATATACGTAATGTATTTTTAAAGTTACACATGAACCTATTATGTGTGTGTGTGTGTGCAAATGTATTTAAAATTTTTTGATTTTGAAAATCTAATTAAAATAAAATATTATATATTGTACACAAATTATAAAATATTGTAATTTCTTTATATTTAAAACAAATATTTGTGTGTGTGTGCGCGTGTGTGTGTGTGTGTGAAGCATATTAATGCATAAAATAAAATTATGAATTAAATATATGAGCTTCTATTTTATTCAAATAGTTGTTTTTTAATATTTATATTAAAATAACAATCATTATACTCATATAAATAAATGAAATTGGCATATTTGTAAATTATTTTGTTTTTACAATTATGTTAAAAATGAAAATATAGTTCATAAATAGATAATATTATTTTTGTTTATCTGTATAATTTTTTTATTAAAATATTAAATACAAATATAATGTTACCTATTATTTATTTTTGTTCATAAATAGATAAATAGATAATATTATTTTTGTTCACAAATCATTATACCTATTATCTATTGTTATTAATAAATTTTTAGAAACTTTAATATTCAAACAAATATAATGTAGTGCATATAAATACAAGCCTTTAATGTATTGTAAAAAATCAATTATTTCTTTAATTATGTTCAAACAAAATAGATTACCATATAAATATATGAGTAAATTTTTCTACAAATAATTATTTTTTTATTTTATTCAAAATATATAAATGACAATATAAATATATGAATTTGGTTTTTTATATAATTATTTTAAAATTTTTTTTCAAATTGAATACATGACAATATTTTTTTTGTAATTAATAGATACATTTCAAACATTGCTTATTATAATAAATACAACATATTGCATATTATGAGATGCAAAATTTATTTTGTAAATAAATTTTATTTATAAAGTTTTATCTTTGTAGATTGAAACTACATAACATATATATTTTAGAAATTTTTTATAATATTTATTACACAAACATATTGTTATTTGTTTTGAAATTTACAACATAAATTTTAACAAATGAACATTTTTATTAGAAATCAATTTTAGTTCAATGATATTAAGTGAAACAAACATACAAACTCTAAATATATTAAATCATAATGATTTATACAAACATATTAAAATATAATAAAAATACATTTAAGGTTGAAAAAATTAAATTTAAGTTCCTAAAATATATGGGAAAATGATAAAGATTTATACAATACACGAAAAAAACATATATGAATGAGATGAATGATATGAATGGATATTAAGTTTCTGAAGTATGTAGTTATAGATATTGTAGATGTAGTTATATATAGTTTTTTTATGTAATTATATGTATTTAGACATATGGCTATGTATAGGTATTGATGCAGATAAATACATTTATATATAGTAATATATTGATATACATATTGTTAAATACATTTATATATAGTTATATATCTATATATATATGTATTTTAAATATATGTTGTTATATTTATATATAGTTATGTTTATGTATACTATTTTTATAGTTATATAGTAAAATACACTTATATATTTATGTGTTATTACTCTTGGAATCATCATATTTACATAATAATTTATTTAAATATTAAATATGTTGTTATATACATACTGCTCACCAAAAACATCAACACCTATTTTGTGATTAACATCGAAAATCACAAGCCAGTATTGTTTTTCTCTCATTTGAACTTGGAAAGAACAATCAAAGAAATACTGGATTTTGATTTCAACAATATTTTTCATTGCCAAAACATTTTTGTTAAAAATTTTTTTTACATCATATTATGAAAATTATTTATTGGTTATTCTCTCATTCAAATTTTATTTTGAAAACAAGTTATTATAAAAATAGAACCCATGGTAATAATTTGAAATAGAAAATTCAATCTTTTGACTTTAAAATAAAATAAACAATAAATGAAATACATGCTACAAAGAATTTGAGATTGTGATGAATTACAAATAAACCCTTTAAATGTGGGCAAAGTGAAGTTCACCTACCCACTTAAATACTCATTTTTAAAATAATATTATCCCACTTGAAGTTCATATTCTTTACTTGCCAACTTCATGCTTGATTATATTCTTACTATGCCATATAATATTTTATACCATACAAACTTGTCAGCATAAATTGAATTGGTAAAACATCTACTAAGTTGTCATTAATGCAATCTTTTACAAATCCACACTTCATTCTTTTATATTTTATCATATAAAGTAATATTATACTTTGATGTATTTTATATTTGAGTAAAATACTAGATTCTTTGCTAAGTGTAAAGTTCTGACGATCATAAAATAAAGTAATTTTATTTTGTTTGTGTTCAAGCTTTTCTAATTTTATCTTTAAGTTGATTATCTCTTTACTAGCTTGTGTAGCTGTATCATACTCTAATTTTATCATAAAAATAGATACAATAGACTATACCTTTGAAATGCAACTTACTGCTCTTCCAGTAAGAGTAAAAATATAGTTCATGGTGAACTTGCTATTGTTAGTATCTCTAACATAATCTACATCAATATATCATATAATAATAAAGTCTAAACTTCTATAACATAATGTAATATTTGAGCTTCCTTTAATGTATCTAAGAACTCTCTTCACTCGTTCAGTGTCGACATCTCTTTGAGAAAGAGGTTCTAATGCTGGGAGGATAGGCATCGTGTAGAGACCTATCCGGAGGTCGCAAAGGCACTGTTTCACCTACCGACACCGTTTGCTAACCAAGTACTCTAATACTTTCTACTAGAATTTGTCATATATCAACTTATTATTTCCACTGCTTGTGTTAGTTTGGTCTTGTATAAATCATAGCAAGTATCAAACTTTTCATTACCGATGCATATGATACTCGAGATATCTCCATCCTCTTTTTTTTAGTGCTTAGACACTTACTCAAGGCTAATTTGATATAATGTGAGATAAAAATTGACTTACTATCTTGCATGTTGAAGCATCACATGATATTAAAATAATTCTTTTGAGAGATCCAAATCTTCCAATTATTCTTGTATCGATATGTCTACATCCCTAGAATCTTATTTGTAACTCTTAAATCTTTTATTTCAAACTTCCTAGTCAATTGTCTTTAACTCTTAGATTGAACCCTTGTTGAGACATGATGCCAACATGTCATTCACATATCACTACTAGAAAATCTTGAAATTGCTACTAATATTAGCTACTACTATCAATTAGAAACTATTTAACTATTACATTGTTACATAATATCTACTAGTATAAATGGTGTTAGTCTTAGCTACTAAATAGACACTATGTAGAAGCAAAATATTTAGCAGCGACTATGTAGTAGCTACTAAATAGCTACTTAGTGGCTATAAAAGGTCTTGTTATGTCTTCACCAATATTAGCTACTAATAGTAGTAGCAAAATAGTAGCTAAATAGCTACTATATAGCTAATAAATTGATGTCAGTTGCTAAATAGCTACTACATATCTACTATACAAGCTAAAATACTATTAAGCCAAAAACTTGGCTACTAAGTAGCAACTATGTAGTAGCTATGTAGCTACTACATAGTTTGTAGTAGCTACCATTTTGGCTATTAACTAGTATATAGTACTTATTTATCTACTACAAAACTAACAACTTTTTAGTTGCTAACTAGCTACTATGTATCTATTGAATTATTATTAGTCACCAAATAGCTACTACATAGCTATTATATAGAAGTTATAACATAAACAAGTCAAAAACCATAATTACTAAATAGTTGTTATGTAGTAGCTAAATATCTACTGCATTATTGATAGTAGCTAAAAAACTTCAATATAGCTACAACATTGTTGGTTGTAGCTAATTAGCTACAATTTAGCTACCACTTAATAGCTTAACATAATTATTTAGCTACTAAGCAATAGCTATGTAGTAGCTAAAGAGCTTCTATATAGCTCATACAATTGTTTAAGTTGCTAAATGTTACTATATAACTACTACAATAATGTTATTAGCTAAACAACTCTAATGAACTATTAGTTAGAAGTCTAAACACTACCAATCCAAAATCATAACTATTAAATAGTAGATATGTAGTAGTTAAGTAGCTATGACATTGTTGGCAGTAGCTAAATAACTAATATTTAGCTACTATTTATTTTCAAGAATATTATTTTGGCTTCTAAGTAGTAGCTACGTAGTAGCTAAATGGCTGCTACATTGTTGGTAGTGGCAAAATGATAATAGTTAAATTTGTAACTTTTTCAAAAATATGTCATATAATTTTTTTTTAAAGTTTGGATACAATTTATAAGTTTGGATTCATTTTTTTAAATTGATTTATAACTTTAAATTTAATTCAATTTATACCTTCTCCAGAATTACGAGAAGTTTGAATTAACTTTTTAGAACATTTATAATTTTATAAAAAATCAATTATGGAAAAAAAATAAATCAATTCGCACATATTGAATTATAATTTTAAAAGTATTATAAATTTTAAAAATAATATTTAATTAAATGATAAATTCAAATATAAAAAAACAATATCTAAGTGTTTGGAAAATATAACTATTAAATTGTTTTAATAACAAATAAATGCTTAATTAAGTAATGAGTACAATTATAATATTCAATTTTCAACTAATTTTAAAACTAGTTCTTATCCATTTAAATTTAAATATATCAAATTATTTTTTTCCTTGCTCTTGTAACACCACATCCTAATTCTCCCTTTTAACGTGACACCATAATTCTTTCTTATAACTCCACACCCTAATTTTTCTCTTTTAACTTCACACCTAATTCTCTCTTTTAACTCCATGCTCTAATTCTCTCCTTTAACTTTACTCCCTAATTTTATCTTTTAACTTCACATCCTAACTCTCTCTTTCAATTCCACACTCTAATTATATCTTTTAACTCTATGCTCTAATTCTCTCTTTTAACTCCACGCTCTAATTCTCTCTTTTAACTCTACACTATAATTCTCTCTTCTAACTCTACACTATAATTCTCTCTTTTAAATATACATTCTAATTCTCTCTCTTAACTCCACACCCTAATTCTTTCTTTTAACGCCACACGCTAATTCTTTCTTTTAACTCCACACCCTAGTTCTCTCTTTTAACTTCACACCCTAAGAGCATCTCCAACGGGATCGCTAAAATCAAAATTTTCGATATTTTATTGAGTATTGTTATAAAATTATGCTCCAACGCGCTCGCTATCCCGCTCACATTTTTACCCATCTGGTTTCTCGCTCAACAAATGTAGCGAGCATTTATCGCTTAACAAATCATTTTTTTCTCTTAAAATATTATTGTCGTCTTCGATCCGGTGATATCAGAACTCAATTTTGCACCATAATTCAGTATTTTGCCGAGCTTGGTTAGAGCAAAATTGGAAGTGTTGCTAGCTAAAATACCGAATTGAATATTTAAATATTTTTTATTAGTTATTTTATTGAGTGTGGTTGGAGATACTATAATACTCTCTTTTATCTCCACGACCTAATTCTTTCATGTCTATTTTCTCTCTCTCTCTCTTATCGACCTCATAGATTCTCACTCCCTTTCACATTGTTTTCATCACTCTACCCATACACACCCTATTGTTTGTTCTTTGAAAGTTTCTCTCTGCTTTCTCCATAGACTCGGTCTCATTCCATGTGATGACCTCTCTCGGTTTCTTTCATTTTACTTTATATCACTGGATGTTAGGTTTACAATTGTTGAGATCCACATTATTTAATCATTTTTTCTATTATGTGCTTGTTTTTCTTCTATTTTCTTTCTCATGTATATGATGGATTTGTTGTTCAATTGATTCAGGTGTATTGTGTTTTGATCTTGGGATGTATTTATTGTCTCCTCGATCAATCTGTGTGTTTTGATCTTGGGATGTATTTGTTCTCTTCTCAATCGATCTGTGTTTTAAGATTTAGATTTGTGGCTGAAAGGTTCAATTTTTACTCGTTAATTTGGTGATGTTGATAGTGTCTTTTCGATTTGATGGTGACTTATTTTTGTCATTGTTTTCCTTTGATACACATATGATTGTGTATATACATGTATATCTCATTTTTTTGTATTTTTGTTACAAGAAATGGAATAGTGATGTAGATTTGGATACTACTCATGTTGTGAACATATGCATAAACTTTTGGAAAGTTACATAGATTCAAAGAAAATAGATCATGGGAACATGGATAAGGCTGAAAAAAAATCATGTGATCCTTTCTATGGGGGTTTTAGCTTATTTTAATGGGTTATTTCGTCTTATTTATAGCTTTTATGCCATATTTCCAATATTTGTTTGTACCTTCCATTTTTTTTACCCTATTTTATAACTCAATTGGGAATTGTTTTGGAACTCATTTTATGGTTGATTTATGGCTGGTTTGTGGCATGTTTTATGGCTCAATTAGGAAATGTTTTGGGACTTTTACTGTTTTACAGTTATTTTATGGCTGGTTTGTGGCATGTTTCATGGCTCAATTATGATATATTTTGGGACCCTTTACAATTGTTTTATTGCTAGTTTGTGAGCTACTTCATGGCTCAATTAGGGACTTTTTTTACAACTCTTTTAATAACCATCTTATGACTGGTTTGGCTTAGATCAATCCATTATTTATTCGAATGCAAAAGATTCATTTATTTTTATTGACTTATATTTATTTGGCCTGGTTCTATAACTATACTATTTTATGGCTCAATTGGGGATTGATTTTTGGACCTTTATAACTCAAGTAATGCATGATAATTTTTTTGTATTGGATTAATTACATACATGAAAAACCTTAGTTTTCCCATTCAAGTATTGTTTTATGATAAATTATGATTTCATGTACTAAAAAGGGATTGTAAAATTATGGAAATGACTTTTTTGTTGAGCTAATCTTACTTTTATGATTTATATGTCTATCATATGATTGATGATTTATTTACAAATGATGTTTGAATTGTCTATTTGGATAGTTTTGAAATACATATTGCCTATTTGATTTACTAGTATTTTTTCTATAATGACAAATTCATGCATCCATTTATTTCTTCTTTTCTAGATGCATTTTGTATAAGGTAATATAATATTAGCTACGTAACTAAGTAACTAATATTATATTTATACCTTACTGAAATCATGTACTTGGAGAATTCATGGGGAGAACGTTGTTGGAATTTTCTCAAAATAAAGAATATAACACTAGGTAATTATAGGGGTGTTAATTGGGTCGAGCCACCTAGGCACGACATGAGATGCAACACGATTTAGCCATGCCTAGCACAACATAACCTAGTTCAGAACTGTGCCTAAACATGCCTCGGGTTAGCTAGCTATATGGCTTGGGCTATTATGGGCCAACAATTTTGGTACGAGAGGCACAACGTGGCATGACTCAGCACGATGACCCACGTGGGCTAGTTTTGACTTAGCTGGCCAAATAGGCTAGCATAGACTAGGCCCAAGCTAATGTGGACTATATCCAAGCTAGCTTGGACCGAACCCATGCTAGCCTAAAATGAACTTGAGCTAGCTTGAAATGAGCATGAGCTAGCCTAAAATAAACTCAAGCTAGCCTAGAATGAACATGATGAGCCTAGAATGATCATGGGTGGGCATGGACAAGTTTGACTAAGTTTGGCATGACATAGTTTGAGATATCACATATTGACTCATTTTCTTTGCTAATTGAAGTAATAAATGGATTAGATTTCTATAATATTTTCCCTTTAAGCATGAATATATTTTGTTGTAATATTTTCTATTTTTATAATCACAAGTATATCTCTCATAATTTTTATCATCATATACTCAACATGATCTTGCATCCAAAAGTATCATCTCAAAGATAATGAATTTTTCTTTATGTTTTTCAAATGTTATATCTCTTGAATGATACAAACCATATTATCAAATATCTTTATTTTATTGGTACCATTACCAATATTCATCTATACATGATTATCACATATGTGAACATAAATTTATGAGATTAGTTCATATTTATAGAACTATTCTTTTCAAAATATCATATGTCATGATGCTCTCAAGTCTAGTAACTAGACGTTTAGACATCAATAAATTACTTTTTACTTTCAACTATTATTGTCACTTTGATATATACAATACTAATTTTATTATAGACAATTACTATATTCATTTGAGTATTTGATAACTCATCATCCCCATACTTTTTTTTAAATAATAATCTTTTATGAAGTGATATTTCTTATTATAATTATAGTATTTTATATTATTATCACTTTTTTATTTTGATCTACCATGATTTTTACTTCCACCTAGGACACATTTTATTGATCTCACTCATATCACTATCAAAACTTCTGCTTGTTATGAACTTACATATTTGTCTTCTCTATTTTTGTATCTACTTTCTTCTACTAAGATATCAATTATGATATCATTGAAAAATCTACTATTCATCAGATTGATCATTGATGATGAGTTGATAAAAATAAAATTTTAGCATATTTATCTTCTTCTATTTAATGACATAATGTATTAGTTAAGAAAATAAAGTATTCCGAGTGTTGATATTATCAATATCTCTATGAATCCTATCATTCAAAAAGTATAGATACAGAATATCATCTTTAAAAAGATCTAGTTGTGAGATGACTTTGTTTTAATGCATTTTAATGAGAATATCCCAAATTTCTTTTATCATATTTTTTTTCCCACCATACTAGACAAAATTCCATTAGCTAGTATTAAATATAACCAATAATTATATTATTATCCATCTTATTCAACTTATCTCTAGTAATTATGACGAATATTTTTCCAATTCTATCTAAGTACTAATTATTTCTTAAAATTACGTTGATTTTTATTCTTCATAATGAAAAATTAATTTTATTACAATTTTCCACTTCAAATTTCACCATTATTTAATTCATTTTTATAGTAAATAATATACAAAAATAGTAGTAATTAATTATAATAATACACTAAAAAAGTTTCAAGATAAGTTGAGATGGACAAATACTCTTTTAAAAATTACTACTACTGAGTCTCTAATCATTATTTTGACAATATATATATATATCAATCATAAAATTTATTATCTTAAACCACACATCTAGTATGACTATTATAAAAATAGAACTAATAAAAATAATTTGAAATAGAAAATTCAATCTTAAAACTTTAAAATAAACTAGATAATTAATAAAATATAAGCTAAAAAAATTTGAGATTAAATGAATTACAAATAAGAGAACCCTTATTACGTGGAAAAAAAAAATCAGAAATTCCATAGATTTTCAATATGATCTATGGCCTACACACTTAAATATCCCTTGTTTAAGTTAAATAAAAATAATTTGTCAATATTTTTGAAAAATAATTAAAAAATATTAGAAATAGTTATCAAATTTTTTTAACATTAAAAAAAAAACGACAAAAAACATCAAATTACCAAACAATCCCAAGTTTCACCCAAGGGACAAGGCGTGAGTGAGCGTCACTGTCATTGGTCTTTGCCGATTAGCTCTTAACTCCTGCTTCATGCTAGTGGTCAGAGCTGCCGTTTTCTTGTAATGGATGAATATAAAAGCGAACACAACAATCACTACATGCTAAGCTAAACTACCACCAAAACTGATCAAAAATCTGCTTTATTTTTCTGTAAAATAAGGTAGTAATCTTCAAGCGAGACAGTTCTTCTCTACTTTCCTTGCTCTCTCTCTCTTTGTCATGTCTATTGCAGAAGTGGAAGAAAAACAGAGGATGTGTACATATCTGACTTGGTGTTGGAGAACGGTGAGGAAGAGAAAACACGACTACGAACCGGAAAAAGGAAGTAGGGAAAGGAAAGTTAGGCGATGATGAGTTCTCAATGGCCACGTGGTTGGTTCTAAATGGTTGCGCTCATTTCTGTAATGTGCTGTGATGTCAGTGAGGAAACTCGGTGAATCCGTATCTATTCTTCTCTCTCTTTCCTTTCTCTCTCTAGAAGTATTGATTGTATCTCTCTTTATGAGTCCTTTGCTCTCTCTCTCTCTCTCTCTCTGTCTTTATTTTAATTTGTTGTTGTCAGCTTGTCCTTGCTTTCTCGCTCCTCCTCGTATCTCACATCCCTCTCATTTGCTTCCAATTCCAAGCCCTAATCTGTTCCCCAATTTCTCGATTTCCTATAACGGTGAGCTTGTTTTTGCGCTTCAGCACTGATTCATTTTCTGTTTTTACATGTTTTGTAGTTTAATTGCTTTTTCTATTCGATAAGTGTTCCCCAGAGAGATTTCTAGGCATTTTGAGATGTTTAATGGTTTTGATATGGTTGTATTCTTGCTTTTTTTCTATCTAATTTCTGTTTAGCTTTGAGATTAATTCAATTATTTTGTAATGGGATTATAGGTGTTCATGTGTGTGTTGTTGGATGGAGCCAGAGGTGGGATTCTACGTTATCGGTGGGGATGCATGCTTATATTCTTTTTTAGTACTTATTTAGAGTGTTGTTTGGAATTTGTTTATTTGGCTGGTCACTTGATATGCTTGCTTTTATTGATCCTGTGGGAGGCTCTTCATTTTTGTTGACTTGGAGGTGACATTTTGACTGTTATTTAATTTTAGTGGTGATGCAATCACAACACAGTTTAAATTTTATATTGATATTAAGATGGGTGCGGCTTTTTACAAATGTGTTTGTGGTTAATGAAAGGAATGTTAAACTTAATACTGTGTTTAACATTATGGTTTAGTTGCTCCCTAAGGCAATGTTTCAATTTTTTAAGGCATATTAAGCTTCATTTCTCAAAAGCTAGAATTTATTCATGTCTCAAAACACAATTCTTACATGCAAGATGATTCCAACTTTGAGACTTATTGAAGCTTAGCTTGTTTTTTTGTGAACTACATGGTAACATATATCCTGATTGAGGATTTCTATTCAATTATAGACATGTGATTGGGAGATGAACAATAATGACTCAATTACCAGCAAAATGATGGATAGGAATTGGGTCTTGAAGCGCAAACGAAAAAGGCTTTCGTCTGGACGGGTTCTTTCCAATAATTTAGACGAGAGATCAGCTGCACTGGAGACTTGTACCGATGTTTCTCTTTCTAAACAAAAGCCAGTCTCTGAAGCTGGTGCTGATCCATCTGTTTCTAAGAAAAAAGGGAATGATGGGGTGAGTGAATATTTCATCTTATGAAATTATTATTGGTGGCTTTGCTATTTGTCATGAAATAGGTTGAGAGATACTGAAGTTCTATTTAACATTAACATGGCACTCTAGTTTTGGTTTAAATATGCCATCCATAGGCTGAGGAGTTTTCTACTTTTGTTGCACTTATCAAGGTTATTTTTTCTTTTATGCTTGTTAAATTGTTATCTATTAGGTGAATCATAATGTCATATAAAACAAAAATATAAAGTGAAATGCAGGTTAAAATGAATTAAAAACTTAAAAATTAGACTTCTTCACTCTAAATTGTATTAATATTGTCAATAAATATTATATCTTAATATATTTTTTTTACTATTTTTTGTTTTGGTTTTTTATTAAAAAAATTAGGATAGTCGTCCAACTTGTTTAGGAGATTCTGAGTCAAAGGTTTGCTGCCTTTATCATGTGATTACATTACATTAACTTGGATATGGTAAAACAATTAAAAATAAAGTAAGTTTTTTTTTGTAAGTCAGGTATTCTAGTTTCATCTGACTAGATTTTTGTAGAGATGGGTCTTCCTTAGTTTTACCTCCAAGTAAGTCTAGGAAAAAAATTGATATCAGGTTCTTACAATATGAATTGCAATCTTGAATTTTTTTCCAATCAAACTTCTCTTTGTTGAGATATAGAGTAGGTAATCTTTGATTTATTTTTATGTGAGATATTTGCACTACAACCTAATTAGTTTTCAATTGTTTAAATCTGCTGTTGCAGTATTACTATGAGTGTGTCATCTGTGATCTTGGAGGAAACCTGTTGTGCTGTGATTGCTGTCCAAGAGTCTACCATCTTCAGTGCCTTGATCCTCCACTTAAGGTCTCTTAAGCTATTGATTCTCCTATGAGTATTTTTTTGTTTTCTTTGTCTGTTACTAATTGTTCTATAAATTTAATTTTCATGGCCATTCATTTCAAGCGTGTTCCAATGGGAAGGTGGCATTGCCCGATATGCTGTGGAAAACATGTTAAATTGAACTCTATTAACCAGTCTAATTTCATTTCAAAGCGGGCACAAACAAGAGTTCGTGTTGGTGATTCTATCACTGCAGTTAAACCAGCTGGGATTGATAAACTATCTCAGCTTTTAGGAAATCACTTTGTTTCCAAAAAAAGATCATCTAGCAAAGGGAAATCTGTTATTTCTGAAGTTAAATGTCCTCAAAATGCTTCAAGTGACAATGTTTGTGAGGAGAAGAAGTTCAATATCTCTCCCCCTGTGTCATCAGTAGAAAGGTGCTCGATTTCCCCTAATAAGGAACTTTCATCTCCTTATTATGATGCAAAAATGAAGCAAATTCCTGTTATTTGTGATGTGAAGCCTGGGGTGTCTGATAGTAATGTAACTTCAAGAGACAAAATTATTTTTACATTGGGCATCACCAAAAAAGTAATGAAAAGGAAAGATAAAGATGCTAATGGGAACAGCATGAAGAAACATTTGACGTACAAAAAGAAGCACACTTCTATGAAATGTGATTCTCCACTTTCTCCAGAAATTGGTAAATTACAAGAAATTTCTAATGATAAAGGTGTTATGTCTTTGTCGAAGGTAGCTTTTGGTGCTGAGAGTTTAGATGTGCCAGTAAAGGAAGAGGTATTTCTTTCTGTATTATTGCTGTTTTTTATTTTCAAAACTGCCATCTTTTTTCATAGTCATGTTAGTCAAATTTAAATGAGCAATGTTGAGATGAATAAAAAATACTGAAAACTCAGTATTTTATCACAATCTTTTGTGAAATTAATGTTTTTTCTCAATTTGACTTGTACATTCTTTTCAAGCCTAATTGGATATGCATGTGTTGATTTTAGGAATTGTATATAGAGGTGTCAAACTGGCCGGCCCAACACAGCCCGGCCCGGTTTTAGGTCGCCCAATCAGGCTACCGTGCCATGCCGTGCATGGCCTGGCACGGTTACGTTTTCGTGCTGGCTCGGCATGGACCCGTGGCAGAAAATTGCCGGGTTCGGCTCGGTTCAGATCGGTCAAAACTCTATTTTTTTTAAAAAATTAGGGTTTCGACGGCATGCCATTGCATGCCTGTGTTCTTTTAGGGCTCGGAGAGCCTTGTCTGTCGGGCCGGGCTAGTATTGACCATGTTATTGAGATATAATATTGACCACGTTCAGTGTGTGGTCACCTGCTGTATTCACGTACCAGCACGATACGATGGGTTGGTGCACGACACTGTTGCGTGCCGTGCCAGTGCCGGGCCGGGCCAGCCCGGCATGTTTGACACATCTAATTGTATGATTTAGTCAAGGGCTCTTTCATTTTATTCAAAAAATAAAAATAAAAATAAAAATAAAAATAAAAATAAATTAATTTTTTTGTTGAGAGCTGATCACAAGTAATAGAGATAAAAATTTATTGTTGATTATGATAATATTATGATCGTGACAACTCATGTGTTAGGTGCTCCCATATAATATAAATAAAAAAAATAAATTAAAAATAAATTAACAACATTTATTAAATCTCATTTCTCATTCAAGTTGGTATATATATGTGACAAACCCATATATTGGAAGATATGATAGATACTTATGATTCTCAAAGGATCTTTGTGAAGATGTTTACAATCTGCTTGTTGATAGGTATATATATAATTAATTTTAATATGTTTTATTTAATTGTGAAATATTATATTAATAATAATATGTCGAGCTGTCTAATTGTAATAATAAAGTATTATTAGTCTTTGAACTAGTATTATTAGTTTCTCTAAAAATTGAATGATCTATTGAAGCTAATAAAGAATCGATATTGTAGTTCTGTACTCTAATATATCTTAAAATAATAATTTATTATTTATTTTTTTGAGAGATAATATTATTTTTAGGAAAAATATAGTATTTCATAGCATATATTTTCTTTATAATTGTTGGAGCCCATTTATAATTTGATTGTGTTTCTATTCAATTATGTTCATGATTTTTCAATGAAATTTATTGTCGTAAAACTTTTTTAACATATTTGATATTTTTGAGAATTGTATTCATATGTTCTTTTGTGAGAAAATTTAGGAATTAATTAATTATATTAATATAAATGATATTTAGTCTGGTTACTTTTAGGTATTTTAATTTTTGTATAATTTTTTTATATGTGATGATATCACCTGAAGAAGTGATATTTGTACATAAGTTTATATTTGGATTAAGTGATGAGTAAAGTAGTACATAAGTTCATATAGACTTGTACATAAGTCTATACGAAAGAAATTTTGTACGTAATTATTGGACTTTAATGCTTAGTAAATTTCTAAGACATGCTAAATTTTTCTTTTGAAACTTAATTGGTAAAAATAACTTATTAATAATTAATATATTATTAACGTATACTACTAATATCACACATTCACATTGATTCACGTTGGTAGAAATAATAATAATTCAACATACATTTTCTATGGCCAAAATTGGTGAGCGTCAAAGAGAACTTGCTAGATCATGTACTAAGAGATTACTTTTGGCTTTAAATGAGTTTCACAGCTTACATGCTATGTTTGTGTTTCTCAGAATAGTAAAACTTATTGGTTGCCGTATTAACTCTTCTTTCTCAAGATTATTATGAAATAAAATATTGTTTACATTCCGTTTATATATAATTAAAAGTGTTAAATGAGCTATGCCTTGAGCTACTAGGCTCATTTTACACCTTTATGTATATTCTATCTTTGAGAAGTAGTAACAAAGAGCAACAACCTAATAGTAATTATCTTGGTCACATGAAAAAATGTATTTTAATAATTTATATTAAAAATTTGTATATATTTTTTGACTATCAACTTGGGTTTGAGCCGATCAATATTTTCTTCAAGTTTAATCTTTATTATATATATTTACTTGCATCTCATTGTTGGTTGACATATAGGTTTTGAAATTATTTCTTATGTATTATTGAAATTAATTACAAAAAGTTCATCTAACATAGAATATCATGATTCTAAATGATTTAGCATATTGGAAAGTGTATTAATTAGGATTCTACATAACTATCAATAGAGGATCAAAAATTAAAATGTCATTCTAGATTAAGAGTAAAAAAGTACTTATTATATTGAGTACTATGTGAATACATTTTTGATTCTTTTTATTGAGCAATTAGAATTTCAAAATCATTATTCTGAATAATATCAATTGATGTGATAGGAAACTCATCTAGGAAAGATTGTTAATGTATTTATTTAGTATATACTTTTATATTGAGATAATTAAGACTCCAAATTGTTATCTCCTCTTTCTGAAAAGACTCACTTATCTCTAGGTGAAATCTTACTGCTACCAGGAAAATGGGACATATTATTTTCCTCAAAATTAGTTACGATTGTAATATTAGGTATGATAATCAAGACTCATAACTTTTATTTCATTACTTTACAAGGAGTAATAATTGGACAATGAAATGATTTTATCATTATGATATGCAAAAGTGATTTCTCTTAGTTTGAGTCTTTAAAGAATGATTTATTCTCAATGAATGTTATATTCCTACTCATAATAACTCATTTGACTTTTGATAAGTAGTACATATATTCTTTTTGAGTATTAGAGTACTAAAAAAGTGTACTTGATGACATGAGCAATTTCTTGAATAAAATATAAATATGACTTTAAAGAGCATAAGGTAATATTTGAATGATTAATAAGTTATAGATAATCTTGTTTCTTTCAAATAATATATAACAATATTTTTACATTGTAGAAAGATTATAGGTATCTTAATTAAATATTAATTTTAGTTATCTTATTTTGAAAAATTATTGCAAGTTTGGTGAATTATTCCATGCACAAAAAAATAAAAAAATGATTAAAAATATATTTCAAGTTGTTATGAATAAATGCAAAAAAATTTAAAAATACAATAATATACCATAAAAACATAGTACAAGCATGTCTTTATAAAATAGAAAAAATAAGTTGAGATAATCCACAAGTTGAGTGCTCTCATCAAAAATTTAAAAAAAATATCTTAAAATAAGATAAAATAACTTAAAAATTCACAAGTTGATGCATACAAATTTATAATGCCAAGCTTGAAAGAATGAAAAATAAATTGAGGTCACTTCATGATTTTTGTAAAGATGTACCTTGATTACTTTATTATTAAAATATATATTATAATAATTGTTTCATCATGGATCTTCATCTCAAGGAAGAAGTGATTCACCTTCATGTATTTCATTCACTCATAAAATATTAAATTTGAAATTATATGCATTATTTCTTGACTATTATAGTAAAAAGTAATATAAGAAAAAAATGAATACTAGATCTTTTGCAAGGTGTGACGTGTTCAAAGTAACTCATAGGTAACTGTTTTTGTTTTGAATTTTATTTATATTAAATATCAAAATAATTATTTATCTTTTTTCTAAAAGATAAGATTGTTTTTAAGAAAAATATAAAATTTCATCATGGACTACTTTTCAATGAATGTTGGTACATTATTTTGAATTTGAATATTTGATAAACTACAACTATCCATGACAACTAAAAGAAATCTCAAGCCTATGAGATTTTTTTACATATGAAGAGATACTTCAAGGTGAATTTGTCGAGGAGAATTTATAAAATAACTATCTATATTTACTGCACATTATATATTTAGTTTGTTCATAATTAGATAGTTAATACTTTTTATAATTTTTTTAAATAATAAAGTCAATTAGAAGGGTCATGCTAGAAGTAAAATTAATATTTGAATTAATAAGAGTATTTGCTAGAGTACAACCTAAAATATTAGTTTTTGCAAGGATACTAAGAACATTTCTTTTATCATAAGATAATATTTCTCTTAGAATAAGTAATTGCTAAATCAAAAAAGTATCTTAGTCATATGTCATTTGTTTGAATTAGAGTTTGAAAGAACATTTTGAGTTGGTTGATCCAATGGAACTCTTTGAGTTAATTCTTAATTAATAATTCACTCGTAATTAGAATATTATTCATGTAGATTATTAGTAAAACTTATTTTGTTATGGGTGTTTTTAAAAAAATAATAAAAAAAACTAATAATGCATCTGTGTAATTCAAACATGATTACCTATAAAAATTTCGCAAACTAGGTTTTTGGTGATTATTTAAAGTCATACAATATTTTTTGCAGATTGTATCTAGTTGTATTGCAAAAATTTGGTTGATTATTTCATAATATTTTCTCCTCAAGGTCATCGTGAAAAAAATATTTTTTTCATATCTAATTGATTTATCATTTAATCCTGAGATGCTATAAGAGATATAAGAATTTGTTTCAAGATCATTTTGGTTACTAAAGATAAAATATCTTGGTAAACTATGCTTTATATTTCAGTAAATTCTCTCTACAAGTCTTGCTTTAAAATAATTTATCTTTTAATGTGGATTTGTCTTCATAGTGAATCCTCATCTGTGGTTGTCAATAAATCTTTTTGAATGGTGTGATATTTGTTCCTAAGTCTCATTAGAATGAATGTCATGTATTCTTTTTATCATTACTTGATACCATCTTGGATGAGACAATGTCTCATAAGGGGACTTGGGTATGACATAAGGTGATTGCTTATAAAAATCTTTTAAATTAGGTTCTAGGTGATTATTTTAAGGCGTACAATATTTTTTGTAGATTGCATTTATTTGTGTTGCTCAAAATTCGGGTGACTGCTCCATATATATTTTCTTCTCAAATTTATCGTGAAGAAATATTTTTTTCACATCTAGTTGATCTATCATTCCACTATGAGATGCTACAAAAAATATAAAAATTCATTTTGAGATTATTAATCATTTTGGTTATTGGAAAGAAAATATCTTGGTAGTTTACATCATATGTTTCAGTAAATTCTCCTGCTATAAGTCTCATTTTAACATGAATTATTTTCTCACATTGATTTGTATTCATAGTAAATATCTATTTATAAGTAACAATATAATTTTTTGAAAGCCATGATATTAGCTTCTAAGTTTTATTAGAGTGAATGATATATATCTCTTTTACTATAGTCTACTACCATTTTGAATGAAACAATGCCTCATAAGGGGACCTGGGTATGTTAGCACCTTCAAAATAAATGATGAAAGAAAAAAAAAACAAAGTAAAAGTATAATAAAATTTATGAAATAGAGTATTAAGTATAATTAATTTTTCTTTTTTAGAAAGAAGACGAAAGATCAAGGTTAGAGGAACTGGCTGTAGAATTATCTAGCTCAAGGTTAGTGGTCTAGATAAGGCTATAGGTAAGAATGAAAGAGTTGTATATCAAAGTGTAAAATCTGGATTCACTTATTTCATGGGCTCATTAAAAAATAAATTATAATCAAAAAATATAATATTTGTACTTACTAAGATTTTATCAGTTTATGATAAAAAAATATTTATATTTTTTTGGGTATTGAAATATCAAAGGAAGGCATGTGTGTGTGTGTGTGTGTGTGTATATATATATATCTAGGATCTAGATGGCAATTTGTTTTGTCTTGAAGAGTGATCAAAGATGCAATAAGCTTATCTAAAAATAATAGGGGACAAGCTAAATATTTTTTTTTAAGAATATAGTATTTGGAAGAATATGTACTAAGAAAGAATAAATTAATATTTTGAAATATTCTTTGAAAGGAGGAGTATCTAAGATGTTTTTATCAAATATTTATTAATCCTTTTAATAATTCCATTCTATTGGGAGTTTTGATGCAAAAAGTCAGGTGTGTATAATCTCATAATTTATATAGTAAGTCTTGAGTTAGTTTGATATAAATTATAATACATTGTAATTTTTTAATTTTTAAATATTTTTTATTAAATTATTTATTTATAATTTTGTGAATATTCTAAAAAATAAAAAAAATTTGTAATCTATCTTAAAAAAATATATCTAAATATATCTCAAGTGCATATCAATAAAAATAATGAAATACCTAAAATTTTTAAGTCTCACCTCTATCCAATATTTCTCCTAAGTGTATCTCAATCTTTTACAAAAAGAATATCACTATTTATTTTATCTCTCTCATAGTAACATTACCAATTGTATCAATATCACCGTGTGCTAAAATCATTATAATAGTTTATCTAAATAACTATTCCAAATTTGCTCAATTTAGATATAGTATTCGACATCTAAATTAACATTTAGTAAATATTTGAGAAAATTGGGACATCTTCTCATTATTAATTTGATTTGCAAAATAATGTATCACTTCTCCAATTAATGCAAATATAGTGTGAATCTAATCATTAAACTTTTCAATACAGTCTAACCCATTAATTTATCAATCTGCTAATCTTATCATACAAGTATGTATAGTCACATAATAAATTATTTCATTTTAATTAGTTAGAATGTAAATTATTAGTTGAATAATATTGTCATACATGTTGGACATGCATAACGAAAATTAAATATGTTAGACATACTTGGATCAATCAATTGTTATAGATGTACTACTAATTTTATATTAATCACTAACCACTTATCTGATTTGACATGAGGTAGCTCAATTAATAGGTGTCATACATTTTTGACACAGAAACCAAATCTTCACTAAGATATCCCACAATATAAATGTTCTTATACTTGATTTTTACTAGGTTATCCCTAGTAATCCTACATTAATTACAATCATTTCTTTCAACAAGACATACACAAAAATGTATATAGGACTTTATATCATTGCACAATTATAATAACCACACAAACTAATTTGTTTAAATAAAATAATATGCACTCACAAAATTAATTTTTAGTGTTACATGTTCTGATACATCTCCACACTAGGCATGACTTGAACCCAGGCTAGCTTGGGTTTGTTTTATGCTAGTCTGGGTTTTTACCAGGCTAGCTTCGGTCAGGTCCAGTCGTCTAGGCTATCTTGGGATGGCTAGCCAAGTTGAAATCGATATGCATGGGTTGGCATACTTGATCAGGCCTTGTTTCATTTTTTGTGGCATGCGGACATAAATCTCAGCCTGACATTTCCTGAGCCATGCCATTTGATTCTCCGTGCCTATTCCAATCATGGTTCTAGTCATGCTGGGATGTGCCATGGGTTAGTTTTTGTAGGTCATGTTGTGGCATGCCATAGGCTGCCCATCCAATTGGACACCTCCTGGCCCACATGAACCACAACAAAATGGGATGTGCTGGTGTGTCATGGCTCATTTTATACTGCAACTAAATCTCAATAACATGCAAGGAGAGCCTCAAGACAACGTGAAATATTTAAAATTATTTTTATCTTTATTTTTTATCCTGATAAATTAAAAGCTAAATAATATTAATAACATAAAAACTCACTACTTCAAATATATATGAGGGAATATTGTTTGTATATTAGATTTTGAAATAATTATATTTTTATTATTATTATTTTTGGAGATAAGATTTTTTTTAAGAAAAATATAAAAATATATTATATATATATATATATTTAGTACAAGTTAATGTTCAATTAAAATATAAATACTCAATTAACTATAAATATTTATGATTGGTAAAAGAGATTCCAAATCATGAATATTTGTTTAGATATCTTCATATGTGAAGAGTTGTTCAAGTTCAAATGAATTTATGGATGAAAATCTAAAAAATGACTAATACTAACTATACTTATTGTATAAGTTAAATCTAGTTTGATAATAGTCGGATAGTTAATTTTTGTTATAATTTTTATATAAGTAATATAGTCAACTAGAAAAATTATATTGGATACGTAATTATTATTTGCATTAAAAGAAATATTTGTGAGATTAATGTAAAAAATATTTGAGTCTTGCAAAATTTTTCATTAGGAATTCTACATGAAAATATTTATTAATTTGAATTATTTATAATTTGTCATCTTTCATTATTATTATATCATCCACGTATATCACAAGAACAATTATTTTGTCATTAGAACTTTCCTAGAAAAATAATAAAATTGATAACATACATCTGTAAATCAAATATTGATTGTTTCTGAAAAATTTATAAATTAGACACTAAGTATTTCAGGTTATATAATATTTATAATAATTTATAAATTATTATTGATTATTCTGCTCGAAATTTATGTGACTGCTTCATATACATCTTAAGTGGTTAATTAAGCTATATAATATTTTCTACCATGAAGAAATATATCCTTTATTATTAGTTGGTGTATTTTTTATATATGAGATATCTTTAGTGAAATAATTATATATGCAGATGCCATTTAACTATTAAAAAAATATTCTAATAATTCATACTCGATATCTGAGTAAATTTACTTATTATAAGCATTGTCTTACGGTGATCTATTTTTTTATGTATATGTGTCTTTATAGTAAAAATCTACATGTAACCAATAATAGATAATTTTGTAGGGAGAAAGCACGTTATCGAAGATGATCTAAGTATCATAGTATTATCAAGATAATTAGTAAAAATAGTAAGTAAAGGGAGAAAGCATGCATACGATAAAATCTATGAGATTATGAGATGAATATAACTTTTTTGTTCCTTTTGGAAAATTATCATAAATGGTTGACTACAATAACATTTAGATCTTTGATAGACTCATCTCTAATCTAAGTAGGTTATGTTTTGTATCTTTTTAGTATAAACTTTAAACACTAGGCCGTTAAGTCTTTTATTATATGGTTTATCATAAGTTTAAATTGAAGTAGATTCGTGAGCTATTATGCCATCAATCATCCCAAACTTGAGAGATATTTTCTCTTATGAAAAATTTTATTTTTTTCCAGAGTTAATTTGATTTATACTTGTTGGTATTTATGATAATTTTATGAGTATTATCATAATGTGGATTAACAAGTTTATATATAATGGACATGTGATTTTTTCTCTTAGCAGGATGTTTAAGTAAGGCCACTAAAAAGTAAGGAAAAATAACGAGTCTAGATATATTTTTAGATTGTTACTTTTCATAGGCTTGCTAAAAAATGATTTATGCTTAAAAATTAAAATTTAATATCAAAATTTAATTAAAATTTAATAATTTATGGTGAAAAATACTTGTCTTCTTTTTTATACTGGTACATTCAAAAAAAGATTAATCTCAATTTTTGGATGACAATTTATCCTATTCTTAGGAGAGATAGTAGACACAGCAAATGGTCCTAAAAATATTGGGTAATAGGCTAAATAAATTTTTTTACGATGCATGATTAGAAATAATATATAAAAGTTAAAGAGGACATCTGGTTGAGCTAATTATTTATGTTTAAAATTATATATTCTCAATATATTTCAAAATACGTCTCTTAATTCTTAAATAAGATTGTTCGAGTTTTTTCAAGTTTAATCTTGTGATGTATACCATAAATGTTAAATTTATGTGATATATATTTAAGTATGTTATTATTTTATGAAATATATAAAAAATAAAAAATTTATGTGATATAATATGAAAAAAAATATTCATTTATTTCATAAGTAGTTATTATTAGAAGTAATCAAATATTTTTTAGCTTTATTTGATTTTATCTCTATTAGATTCTTATTTGTTTTAGTGTATCAAATTGAATGATTCTTTATGCACATCAAATTGATAGGTAGGATAGAAATATTATTAAGATTATGCTAAAGTATCTTCAACTTAGCTAGTGATGAATGATCAAATTGAACACATACAAACTAAAGGTCCAGCACACACAATGTCTTTTGAATAGTTTCTCTATCATGATATACTATCATAAAAGAGAAAGTATATATTTTATCTTGCTTAATCCTAAATTATATTTTTCACATATCATATAAATAAATATCAGAAAAGAAAATAAAGTTAGAATTAAATTGTATTAAAAGAAAACTAAATCACATAAAAAAGACAAATAAGATATTTAAAAATAAATAAAATATGCGAAATAAATAACGAGCTAAGTTGAATACTATTGTACTCAATAATTTTTACATAATTATTATTAGTTATCATAATATTCAAAAATTATGAAAATAATTTAGTAAAAAGAGAATAATCAGTTGTGATATGAATATTTGTGTCTGAATCAATAATCTAAGAGCATGAAATGAAGAAATGAGATAAAAGATCTATAGTACCTGAAGGCTGAAGCTTGGGAAAGACTTGTCGCTATCTTATTAGGGAGAAATTTGGAATTTCTCACTTCAATAGTGATTTTGGTGAAAATACTATGTGAGGACCCCTGGATAGATTTGATAGATGATATATCTTTCTCAATTGTTGAAAGTGTTCTCGACTTTTTCTTTAAAAATAATTTACAATACTTATCTTTGTATGTCTATTTTTTCTATAATATGAGTATTGTTGGAATAATTTTATGTGTTTATATATTAATATTATATCACTGCTTATCAAATTAATACCAATAGTCAAAAAATACAAATCTGGCTCTAAAAATAAAATAAAACTAATTTGGATTCTACTTAAATTAGGAACCTATAATATTAAATATAATAAAAAATGTAAATTATACTAACAAATAAAAACTTTATATAACTTAAAACTTACTTGGAATAATATATGATGAATTTTTATATATTATGTAAATTTGATTGGGCAAGTTCACATGTTAGGTGTTCTCATAAAAAATAAAGTAAAATAAAAGAATAAAAAATAAAAAATAAAAAAGGAAATTAATAATTATCAACACAACACTTTAAATTAACACACAAAAAGTTTAAGGTGCCAAGATCAAATGAGTCATGTATTAGTTTGAACTAATCCAAATTATAAAGATGATGAGATAGATACTACACGGAAAACAATAGAAAAATTTAGAAAGTAATTTTCTCTAACTAAATTAAGAATAATAATTACAAAATAACTAAGAAATATTCTCAGCTAGCTAATTTATTGAGAATAATGACAAAAAAAAAATTAAGCACGCTCTCCTAGCTGACTTAAAGAGAATAATGCTAAAAAAACTAGTATATACTTTTACTTAGCTGATTTATGGAGAAAAACACAATTCATAACTCAAAAAGTTGTCTCCTAATCGACTTAAGGAGAATAAATGGCAAAATAAATAATATAATACCCTCTTAGCCAAATTAGTGGAAATATGCGCGGATAGAAAATAAGAGAAGAACTAGTCATTGTTGCATGACTCATTTTGGACCAAATTCTTTCACAAGATTACGTTATTTGTTGCTTATGCTAGATTGCAAATGTCAAAGAGATGGCCATGTTGAAGAGAGGCTTGGATTGCAAGAATTGCATGGTCACCCACATTTCTTCCATGAACTTAGCTATTTCTCTTTGTTTGCCATCGCTTGCCCACTTTTTCCATGCAGGCTGTCGGTTTCTTTTGCCTCCCTTAGTTTAATTTTCTATTGAAGAAATTAGAATGTCTTACAAGTTGGGCAACTACACCAGCACTACCAAGTCTACTCATGCTTAATACCTTTATTTGGAGTCTAAGAAACTTTGCTTAATTCACATTCTTATCAAACATGGTTGTTTAATAAGTCTCGTTCACACTTAGAACCAACTCCTGCAATGTCCTAATTCTTTTTGCTATTATTTTGTTGTGCAACCCATATTCTCAATGTCATTAGCATATTGACAGGGCTTCATAATAGGCTTGACACCTTAACCTTTGAATAGAGGATGCAAGGCCAATGTTAACAAGATGCAAGGATAATGATAACAAGATGAAAGTATGAGCGAGTGAATTTTACCACCTTGTATTTTGTCAACAATTATAGCATCACCCTTCTATAGATTGGCCTTTGACCATGAGATGGAAGCTTTTAGCAAAGGTTTCTTTTTTGCATATGTAGGTGATACCTATTGAACTAAATATCATCTTGCAGTCCTTTCATAAAATGTCGCCAGTCAAAAATATCCTTAAAAGTGCTTGGATCAATATAGAATGATTTGGTAACAAGTGAAGGAAGCACGAGCATCACATTCATGTTTTTTTTGTAACAACCATGTCATAAATACTAATTTTTATTTGGATTAGTCATTATGGCAAAAAAGTTACATATCTCATCCTTGATTTTGGTGATTTTAAATAAATACTAAATAAAAGAATTTTAGGATGATGTGAGATTTGTCATCTTTATGATTGTTATGCTATATATGCGTGTTTGTAGATGATTTTTAGAAAATATAAAATAAAATATCTGCATAATATTTGATAATTTTTTTAATTATAATATAATAATAAATAATTTTGTAAGAATTATTAAAGATAATCTTGTAGCTACGATTCTTCACATTAAGTGTATGTATTACATAATAAATCTAATAATATAAGTCAACTTGAATATAATTTTTTTATTATTAAAATAAATTTGTAATACTTTAATATATAATAAGCTTTCATAATAAATTAAAGATTTTTATATTCTATATAAATCAATAAGCCTAAAGAAGGAATAATTTTTAGTGAATATCAGATATTGAAATTAAAATTACATGATATTGAATTTTTATGTTGACTATCAACATATGATATTTGATTATGTTAATTATAAAATTGGTAAAATAATAATTAATGAATCAGATTATGACATAAGATTTTAGTTTGGTTCATAATTTTTTAATGATATGATGAATATGTATTTATTTGTATATATTCTCATAACTTAAAATGCACTGAGATATATATGTAATATGAATAATATCTTTATTTTATATATAAAAAATATATATTTTGGTGCAATAACTATTGAGATAGAAAATAAATATTTAAAATATTAGTTTTCCATTTTATTTCTTTATTGTTTAATTATCTATATAGATCTTATGATTAAGATCACAAGGGTAGAAAATACAATAAAATTCATATTCACTTGAATGAATTAATTATAAAAATTAGAGTGTATAATTTAATTTGATAATTTATTTAAATATTAGGAAAATAATTTTGATAGTTCAATTAACTTTTAAGTTTGAGATCAATACCTTATTCATAAATGATGAATTTTTTATTTAATTAGTGAGTGAAAAATGTTTGGAGGTATGTTGGACATGAGTGAGTTATCGAAATACATAAATACTGATTATTATTCTATCTTGTATCATAATGACATAAAAAATTTAATATTTCTTTGATAAAAATTATAAATATCTATAATTTTCGTGCTATCTAAAATGATATGTTATTTATTAATTCATCTAATATCTAGTATAACATTAAAATTTATTTTTTTTTGTGATTCTGAATATGATTTTCAAAATGAGACATACACTATAACCAAGTATTATTAAAACTATATTATACTTAAAAAATTAAAAAGATGCATGAGTGAGTCTTAACGATAGTCAAATAATTATAAGTGAATAATGATATATGAAAATGATAATACCGAGACTTGAAACTATGATGAAATGAACTAGACATAGTGACATTATGTTATTGGTACTACATTGTATTAGTATATATTTTATTTAATAGTTTTTTTATATTTTTTAATTATTTGATTTATATTTTTAGATATGAATATATTTATAATATATTTTATATATTTTTATATTAATACACATTATATTTGTAGTTTTTATTTTCAAAATTAATTTACTTTTTTTTTTAAAATTAGATATATGATATGCTAAGGGCCCTACTCCTTGCCTAGGGAAGGTTAGGGCCGCTAGGCTAGTGTAGTTGCCTATGTGGGCTATGGTGGCTAACCCAAGCAAACCTTGATTATCCATGGGCCAACTCATTCATGAAACCTGGTATGAACCCAACATGGCATGGCACAACATGCCTCATTTTCTTAGGCGGTCTATTGGATCATGTCTTCACTTGTCGTGTTGGCATGATATGGTTCGGTGGGATGAATCATGTTGTGCCCATCATTGATTTGAGTGAGCCTAAAAAAGGGGTCATGCTGGGTCGGCATGACATGTTTTGGATCCTCTACACACCACCGCTGTATTTTAGGCACCATAAACAACTCCAAAAACCAAAAAATGCTTTTTGTTTATAGTCGAAAACATGATTTTTTTACCTGTATAGTTGTGTTTTTGGTCATACCTTTGAGTTAAGGTGTCAACGTAGTGGGAGTGGATGTATGTCACACAGTCGCTGTGCGATGTTAACCACAATGGTGCACATGGCTATGCACCTCTAAACAACATGCTATCACAATCCTTTTATAATGGGTTAGTCTGATTGAGACAGCTTACATGTTAGGTATTTTCTTCCATAATATAATAAAATAAAGTAAAAAAAAATAAAAGCTGTTAACTACAACACATTCAATCGACAAGTACACCCTTAGTAAAAATTAGGGAATTTATCTATTAATTTATGCTGAATTGTCTAATTTATACTTCAAACCATCCAAAATATTGAGGTTAAGAGAAAAATGATGAGGTAGAGAAGAAAATTTTATGGTCAAACCTTTGCCTCTCTTTTTGCAAGATATCAGCTTCTATGGTGGTAATAGAGGTGGCTTCATGACTGACTTGACTCAAGATTTAGTTTAAAGTTGGTGGTGGCTGTTCAATTGTGTAGAGGAACAGATCAGATTAGAAATTTTGTAAACAGTGATTGACAAGCCCCATTCGAGCCAAGAGCAATTTTTGGTTTCGATAAAACATCTATTGCTTTGATCAGATTCTCATGCATCGACTAATCCAAACTAATGCAAAAGCTAATGGAAAGACGTGATTAATTGTTCATGGGATAAAATGATGAGCTGGGTATTTTAGTAATAGTTTTTCAATTAAAATCTCATGGGATCCTATATCTGCAGGTTGAATTTTTGGATGATGGTTTGGTTTATTGTTAAGTAATTTGTTCAAAAATATTTTTTATTTTCATCAGAAACTTGTCGATAATGTTGCCACAGCAGATGAATTGGGAAAAAGTAGCAAACAGGAACATCATGGGGTTGATGAAACTCATCAATCTGAAGATATTTTCATTGATGAACTGCAACAGGTGAAGTATTTCTTATGGATATCAGTGGACTTTTTTCTTCCTATCTTTTGGATGTATTGATGATGCTTCAAGTTATAATATCATAATATTATCACATGACAGGTTGATCGGATTCTTGGGTGCCGTATTAAAGGTGGTGTTAACTGTTTTTTGGGTGGCGTGTCTTCACCTACCGCAGCAGAGCCATCTTTTGTCGAAATGAAAGTTCCAGAAACTTGCAAACTACTGATTGATGGCCAGTCTTTATGTGACACAGACCCCATCACAAGGGTTACTAGATATCCCCCTGAGGATGTCCCTGCTGCAATTACTAGAAGTACTGAGGGGATAGAAAGATTGAAGAAAGAAGACAAAGTTGGACAAATACATGTTTACAGGAGATCTGGAGGCAAAGATTGTAGAGGAATTGGAAAGGATTTCTTAGTGAAAGATAACAAAGTTTCAGGTTGTTTGACTGTTAATGGTAATAATACAGATACACATGAAGTGATGACAAATGGCTCTGAAAAAAGTCCCAATATGCTGGTGAGAGGGAATGAATACGGGGCAGGCAAAGTGCACACTTCTCATGAAATCATTACGACAGAAATTGATATCGAAACTAAAATGAGCTGTGTCACTGAAAATAAAGTTGAGAAACCTGTCATAGCAAAAGCTACAATTTTTATGGCAGAGGAAATATTGTATGAATTTTTAGTTAAGTGGGTAGGGAAATCTCATATACATAATAGTTGGGTTTCTGAATCCCTGCTCAAACTTTGTGCAAAGAGAAAATTAGAAAATTTCAAGGCTAGGTATGGAATGGCTATGATAAATATTTGTGAGGAAAGGTGGAAACAACCTCAGCGGGTTATTTCTTGCCGTGTAGCTGATGATGGAACACAAGAAGCTTTAATAAAATGGAGTGGCCTTCCTTATGATGAATGTACTTGGGAACATTTGGATGAACCTGTTCTTAAAGCAGCTTCTCATTTGGTTGATCTGTTTCATCAGTTAGAAGTGAAAACCAGAGAAAGGGATGCTGTAAGTTGTAGTAGTGGGTTGAAAAGGAGGGTTGATTTTTCCCAAAACAAGATCATTACTCTCTTGGAACAACCGAAGGAATTGAAAGGTGGTTCTTTGTTTCCTCATCAACTTGAAGCACTGAATTGGCTGCGCAAATGCTGGTTCAAGTCTAAAAATGTTATATTGGCTGATGAGATGGGACTTGGGAAAACTGTGTCAGCTTGTGCTTTTATTTCATCATTATATTTTGAGCTAAATGTTTCACTTCCTTGTTTGGTTTTGGTTCCTCTTTCCACTATGCCTAATTGGCTGGCTGAGTTTTCTTTGTGGGCCCCTCAGGTAAACATCGTCGAGTATCATGGGTGTGCCAAAGCAAGATCAATGATTCGCCAATATGAATGGCATGCTAGTTATTTGGGTGAGCTAAGTAAGAAAACTTTCTCATATAGATTTAATGTTCTCCTGACTACTTATGAAATGATTCTTGCTGATTCTTCTTATTTGCGTGGAGTTCCATGGGAAGTCCTTGTAGTTGATGAAGGTCACCGTTTAAAAAATTCAGGAAGTAAACTTTTTGGCTTACTGAACACGTTCTCTTTCCAACACCGGTTGCTGTTAACTGGTACTCCTCTTCAAAATAACATTGGTGAGATGTATAATTTGCTTAATTTCTTACAACCAGCTTCTTTTCCTTCTCTATCTGCTTTTGAGGAGAGATTTAATGATCTGACAAGTGCTGAAAAAGTGGAGGAATTGAAAAAACTTGTGTCTCCGCACATGCTTCGAAGACTTAAGAAAGATGCAATGCAAAATATTCCTCCAAAAACAGAAAGAATGGTTCCCGTTGAGTTATCTTCTCTTCAAGCTGAATATTATCGTGCAATGCTAACAAAGAACTATCAAGTTCTTCGAAATATTGGAAAGGGGGTCCCACAACAGTCAATGCTTAACATCGTGATGCAGCTAAGGAAGATTTGCAATCATCCATATCTAATACCTGGAACTGAGCCTACTTCTGGATCCGTAGAATTTTTTCATGAAATGCGAATAAGGGCTTCAGCCAAGCTGACTGTATTGCATTCCATGCTAAAAGTTCTAAAAAAGGAAGGCCATAGAGTTCTAATATTTTCACAGATGACCAAGCTGCTTGATGTCCTGGAGGACTATTTAACTGTTGAATTTGGTGCTAAAATATATGAGAGAGTGGATGGATCTGTATCAATCACTGATCGCCAGGCAGCAATTGCTCGGTTTAACCAAGATAAAACTCGGTTTGTTTTCTTGTTGTCAACACGCTCTTGTGGCCTTGGTATTAATTTGGCAACGGCAGATACTGTCATTATTTATGATTCAGATTTCAACCCACATGCTGATATTCAAGCTATGAATCGTGCACATCGAATAGGCCAATCAAACCGGCTTTTGGTGTATAGGCTTGTTGTTCGTGATAGTGTTGAAGAGCGTATTTTGCAGCTTGCAAAGAAGAAACTGATGCTTGATCAGCTTTTTGTGAATAGATCAGGATCTCAGAAGGAAGTGGAAGACATTCTTCGGTGGGGAACAGAAAAGCTTTTTAGTGATGCTTCTAGCATGAATGGGAAAGATACATCGGAGATTCATTTTTCTAAAGATGATAGGACAAATGATGAGCAAAAGCAAAAGAGGAGGGGTGGTGGTCTTGGTGATGTGTACCAGGATAAATGTATGGAAGTAATCAGCAACATACAGTGGGATGAAAATGCAATTTTGAAGCTGCTTGACCGTTCAGATCTTCAATCAGGCACAAGTGATTTTGCTGATGGAGATTATGAAAATGAGTTGCTTGGTTCTGTTAAGGTACTATAATTTGTCTATATAAGTATCTATTGTTTTGTTGTTAGTATGCTCCAATTGCAAATTGATGCATAAATTGCTTATTTAATGAGTGCCAGGTTCTCAATTTAATGAGAATTGAATTGTTATTTGGTGGTTCTTTGCTTGATGGCTTGTGGGGTTGGTGTATGGCTTTAAGCCACTTTCAACATCTCAAAGAGCCTAAGTGCTTATTTATTATTGTTTAAGTAAAAAAAAAATTGACAACAATATAAATGTGTGCAATTATACTAATACTAATATATTAGATCTAATAAGAATTTTGAAATTAAATATATTTAACTGAGAATAGTATTAGGATGATTGATCTTCTTTGAAGTTCTTGTATTGCATGTATTTATTGAAGATCATTTCTTGATATAATGATAAATATTTTCATTCAAAGGTGATTGGTTTTGGGTTCGAGACTTGTCAGACTCAATTTGTTTGATTTTTGAAGATAAAATTATCGAGATATTAATTTCTTATAGGCTTTGTGATAAAGTATGAGACTAATGCACTTGGTACAACTTTCATGGCAATGACGTGGGTACCAAACCTTTATTGAAACATATAAATGCATTAAGTGGGAAGAGCACTACTTTTTACTAACACTCATTTTCCTAAGCTAAAGTACAACACTAAGAAAAAAACAAAGGCAATGTAGGTTGGTGCATATATACATATTTACATGAACTTTGGAATGCGAAGATAAGCAATGAATCTTTTCTTGTCTTTGTGAAGATGTCTTTAGGTGATCTTTAAGATAAAAAATAAGTCATATTTACATCAAGTTTGGTGCATATATGCATATTTATACTCATTTTAATTTGAACATATGACTTATATTATTTTCTCATAGGATAAACGTGTAGTGATGAGTTATCAAGTCTCTTTACTCTCAACTAACTTCGAGTTGGGATTGGAAACGACTTGGCAGCTACTAGTTCCACTGAACTTGTTGAAGATTATCTTGCATGGAAAATCTTATTATGTAGAATTAATTTATTCTATACATATTGATACATATGTTAACATGATAAGAAAGCCATTATATTGTATATTTATAAGTATAAAAGTAATTGATAGAAGACACTCTCTCCTAGTTAGAGAATCACTTGAGACTCTAAAGAAATATGAAAGATAAGAGATTTATATGTTTCTCATTTATTTATCTTTCTTAGACTTGTAAAAGAACAAGTATTGCTCCAAAAATAGTCTATTCAAATTAGTATTCTATTAGTTTTAGGTAGATAATAATTTTAATTTTTTTTATGTATTAAAAATATTAAGAAAGATACAATTTATTATTTTATGTGTTATCTTATCATGTCTTGGGAGAGATCTTGAACAAATTAAGTATCTATAAAAATTTTGTTAGGTAAATTATAATATTTTTTTTCATGATGCTATATTAGAAAATGTACACAATAATAAATGACAAAGAAAGATATTCAATGATAATGTAGTTTATGATTAAAAGTATTTTTGAACACATATATTATATATAAGTGTCATAGTCATTTCAACTAAAATTATTAAACATATATTACAACACATTGTTACTTTTGATAATTTTTATATTTTTATTTAATTGATTTTTTTTTCTGAAATAATTAAAAAAATTATTATTTGGAAAAATAATCAAGGGAAATATATATTAATTAATAAATATAATAAAATATCTTATATTTATTTTAAGTCTTAATTTTAGAAGGTCTGCATACATTTTAGTATATTAGATTTAATAAGTTTCTATTTAAACAAGTTTAGCAGACATGATAACAAGTTCTAGTACGATTTTCTAATTGACAATCCTTATAATCGAATAGAGTCATTTATAATATTAGAATTCAAAATTCTCAACTTGACTAGAGATGGGTGACTAAGTTGAGAATGAATAAATAATAAATCAATAATACTCAAATACTTATTAGAATATTTAATTATATAAGTAAGCACATATAATCTATTATGTTCAATCTTGAAAGAAGTTTTTCTCAAAGTTTATCGATCATGCATAACAATATTAGTATCAGAGAAAATATTGTTTGAGTTGAATTGTTTAGAAAGTAAACTCAGAGTAAAAAGACTATTAGGATACCTTAGAACAAAAATAATACATTAAAAAGATATTTATCAAGTTGACAATTATTATAACTAAAATTTTTAAATAATTTATTATTGATTATAATAAAATTCAGCTAACGAGGTAAAATAATAAATATATAATAATTACTTGTGATATTATTATTTCTCTATAAGTCCATAATCTATGTGTCCAAAGTGGAAATGTGAGTTATAAGAATTATAATACCTATGGGACAAGAAGTACTTGATATTATCTTAGTGAGGAATTTTGCTTATTCATTTCTAGTAAGGGTCACTATGGAAGAATTTTGTGAAGACTCATGGATTTCTCTCTAGATTATAGTAAGGGTCACTATAATAGCCTATCTCACTCAACATTCTTTAATATTCTTAGATTTCTTTCTAGAAATAATTCTTAATAATTCTTTATTTTGTGATCACTCTTCCTATAATATGTATTGAAGATCTCAAGTCTTTGTCATTAATATGATTGATTTTCCTTCTACCTCTAACATATGATGTTTGATATCTCTCAAGTGATTCTCCATCTTCATTGTATTTGTTGAATGGTGCAATGGTAAATCTTTGGTTTGGAGAGGAAGATATGATCATTCATAATCTGATCGCAAACTTTTACAAAATATCGAGTCAAGAATTTATTCACTTTGTTTCACTTTTTTAGTTATATCTATCTCTACTGAAAGTACCTTCACAAATTGCATAGCTCGCTATGTGAAGTAGATAAAATGATGGACACTATGTTTAAGCTTTCTTAAATTGAGAAATAATTTATAAACTTGCCTAGTTTAAGATAAATATAGTGATGTTGTGAGTTAATATAATATTTTGTATGCCATACAAAATATAAATACAAAAGATAATTATGTTTTAATGAATTGTTACACGACAATCAACAATAAGGAATTATATAGTAGCCATGTCTTCTTTGTCTTATGGCTAGGAGATTTTTTTTTTTGATGTCAAGATCTCTTTGACTGAAAAAGCACATCTAAACTCTAACAATATTGCGTGATTGTGATGTTTGAGCCTTTACATCATAATTATTGAGACCTTACCTTTCTTTATTATCGATGAAAAAATATGTATTGTACTACTATATTTCACCACTTGCATTGCATTACACTTTCCACATACTATTCATGATAAACACTCCACACGCCGTACATTTGGAAGTAATAGGTGTCTACATCACACCATGCCCTGCACACCAACTTGATATTGTAGGCATCAATGTCACTCAATATACTTTACTTGTTTTTTTAGGGTTTCACATGTAAACATCAATGTTACTATCGATGTTAAAGTTAACAAATCCTAGCTTTGATACCATGTGAAATAAATTACTAAAAAGAATCTAATAACAATAGAAATTTATCATCATAATATAAGGGAAATTTAAATCTATATATAGAAAAAATAGAATTAGGGATGGCTTAACGATTGTGTTTGGCATTATCACTTCTAGACTTTAGTATAATGTTAGATCATGTTGGAAGAGATAAATATATTTCACTCCAATGGAACTTAAAAATTAGTATCTCAATATTTCAGAATATCTTTTGTTGGTTGTAATTGAGTGGTAAGTATGAAGGCCAATCAAGTTATGAAGGTATTTGATTTAGGTGAAATTAGTTGCTAGTGAGTTATTTCAATGTTTGATGTGAATTATCGTAATATTTTTTTCTTTTGGCTATGGTAATCTTCATACATATTTTTATATTATTAGTAGTGTTTCACAGATGAATGATATACTAATTAAAAATAAAACATGTATTTCTATATAGTGACTTTGAGAATGAGATATACATAAAGCAACCTTCTATGTTCCGAGCAATATAGTTAGATTAAGGTTGTAAATTGCAAAAGATATTATATAGTTTAAATTTGTTTATGAGAGTCTAGTTAGTGAGTTTTATACATATATTCATCTCTTTTGATCTACACACACATGTTATAAATATATCTTTGTTTTTTTTAAGGAGCTCAGATAACATATTGATTTTACTTATTAAATACATGAATGATATTATTATTATTAGAAATTATGAGTTAGAAATTATTTGACTCAATGAGTATATTTAGTCATAATTCCAGACTTAATGCAAGATCTTATGAAAGTTAGCAATATTATTATATTCATCTCAAATGACACACACACGCACACATAGCATGATTTTATAATTTATTAGTTTTAAATAAATGAGTTTAGAGAGTTTGAGTAGATTATTACTCATTATATTTGTTTCACTCAGCTTCTTATGTGATTCTTAGAGACATGTCGATAAAGATTGATGTGTATGATAAAGTCAGACTAATGGAGCAATTTTTTAGGATCCTCATAGTTGTGAAAGGAGCAAGGTCCACAAAGGCGCAAAGGTCTCTTGGAGCCTTAAAACTCAAGGTGCCCTTCAGACACTGATTTTTTATGTAAGGTGCACCATATTTTACATATATTTTTAAAAATATAATTAAATATAATGAATCTTGTCTGTGGAGAGCTTTGTGCCTCATGGAAGGCACGCCTGCACAAAGGTGCCCCTTGCCCAAAGCGAGATGCCATGGTTGAGCTTCTCCTGTGCCTGAGCCTAGGCGTGCCTAAGATGTGCCTTTCACAACCATGAGGATCTTATAATAAGATTCTAGGTGATCAAGAATTATATTATTAATCAGTTACATATATGTGAGGTAAACTAAATTCTACTCGAGAGGCACCTCATTCAACATGTATTGGTGGTTGAGGGAGCACCCATTATTGTTTGTAGTGTTAATCTGTAAACCATCTTATCATTCTTATATTTTCTTATGTTATTTCTCATTTATTTTTTAAAATTATATATCTTATAGGAAGTTTATTTAGCTTATTTTTTATAATTTTTGGAATTATTTGTTTTATTTAGGATCTCTCATCAAGTTAGGATAAGATGTCACCTATGACATTAAAGTTTTTTCTCATTTATTATTTTACTATCAAAAAAGTAGAATAATTATTCATCAGAGTCTAATAAAATATTAATGAATATTGATATTATATTTTTGGATATGATTATATTTAAGTTTCTTTTAGATTTTATATATTTTAAAAAGATTATTTAACTTTAACTTTCGTAGTTTTTGGGATTATTTATTTTATTTAGGATCTCTCATCAAGTTAGGATAAGGTGAATTTATGATATTTAAGTGTGTTCTCATTGGTTATTTTACTATCCAAAATAATATAAATATTATTAATTAGAGCCTAATAGAGTATTAGTAAATTTTGATATTATATTTTTGGATATGATTGATTATATTTAGGCATCTTGATAGAAGAGACAATGACTCATTGACTAAATTTGAACTTGTTAATTCATATTATGTTGATATTCATATAGAGTAGTTATATGTACCAATAAGTATGAATTGCAAGAGTTCAAACAATTTGGTAGTTCATGAGTCTTTTAGTTTTAGTTTAGGATGAGTTGAAGTCTAAAAGACTTGATCACTTAGGACTTAAAGTTTATACTTGGAGGAGAGGATATGCTGTTAATAATAAAGGTGAGTCTCCCGAGTAGATATAATCATACAATTAGCTCTTCTGATGTTAATCTTATGATCATTCTCTAGATAAAATTGAAGAGTTGTACTCAATTTTCTATATCATAAATATTAATATACTTATGTCTTTTCTCTTCTAATTTTTTTATTATCATGATGCTATAATACTCATTTTTTTTCTGAGATATTATCTCACTCAAAATGATATCATGTCATATTAGAAGTGATATATGCTTTCAACTTCAATAGAATTTGGGAACTAATATTTGAATTTTCAAAAAATTTTATTGTTAGTTGCAGGTTGATTTTCACTATGAAAACATATTCATGTGGGAAGACTGATCTCCTTAAAGTGAGTCTTGTTGCATGGGAGTGTACGTGGATATTTGATATGAATTATTGAGATATTTTTTTTTGAGTGGTAAAATAATATCGTATGGATTCTTACATAAATGACAACATTTCTTAGATGGAGGATAAATTAACTAAACATGTATTAATATTTTTTTTTCATGGTAATTTTGATGATGAGGTACTCATGTCATCATGTCATATTAGATGTGATTTATGCCTTCGACTTCAATAAAACTTGCGAACTATTATTCCAATTATCAGAAAATTTTTTTGTTAGTTGCAGTTTGATATTCACGATGAAGACTTATTTATGTGGAAAAATTGATCTACTTATGGCAAGTCTTGTTGCATTGTAGTTTATATAGATATTTGATATGAATTATTATCATATTTTTTTGAGTGGTAAATATGATTTTTGTATAATTATTTATATTATTGACAATATTTCCTAAATGAAGGATAGACTATATAAACATGCATAATATTTTTTTTTTAATGGTAACCTTGATGATGAGGTGTACATAGATTAGTCATTTAGGTTTTGAGCAGTATAATCATATTTAGTTTTCATATTGAGAAAAATATTGTATGATCAAAAATAATAATGAAGATTTAGTTTTTATGATTTTTACATGTAGTTATTTCTTTTGATCTACATATTGTGTTATGAATAGAGGTTTCCAATGGGTTATGCCAAACTTACACTACCAATTTTTTTAGGCCAAGGTGAGCCATCCTGCTATGCTGGCCGAACAGCAGACAAGAATGGCTTGGCATGACTCACTAGCCCATGTCCAAAATGGAGCATGTTGGGTCGAGCTCAACTTGAGTTACAACTTGGCATGATCGAGCTAGGCATGTGACTAATTTGTGCTAGCTTGGGTTAGTCTTAGTCATGGTTCGTAGTGAGGCTAATCACCACTATCCTGACCACCTTAGCCTCTCCTTTGAGTTAGGGGCTAGGGGTTGGAGATAGCAATGGGCACATGCTCGGCAGTACAATCTAGGTCCAGCTTAGTCCAACCTAGGTCAACTCACCTGAGGGCCATGGGCTGTGACATGGGTGGTTGGATATATAATTAGTGTATGAATATAATTAGTGTATATATATATAAATGAAATTAAAAAAAATATTACTTTGTTAAAATTTATAATGCAAATGTTAAATATAATTAGTGTATGAATATGAATATATAAAAGACTTTAAAAATATGTTTAAATATGAAATTATAAATGTAAATGCTAAACAAATATTAACAAATGATTGTAAACTAAAATGCTTGCTAGTGTTGCATCAACATCATAATGTCACTCTTTGTGGTTTGGACTGTCATATCTCTAAATCTTGATTTTATCATTTTTGTGTATGTCATTATTTACTTGTAGTTCTTTGATTTTATTTTGAAGATTCAAATTATCTTAATTTGTGGTTGACAAATTTCATAATATTTGATGGTAATTAGAAGTATCTAATAAGTCAGGTATGGAACGACACAATCTAAAAAAGTTGATAGGTATGTAATGACATGAGTAGGAGTCATGCCAAAACTACTTGCAGGCTGGCCCACAACATGATTTGTGTTGTGTTGGGCTTGGTTAAATGGTTTGCTTGCCGAAGCATGGTATGACTTGATGCCTTCAGCATGACTAGCATGATGAAGCATGACATGTGGATTTTATGCTCCTGGTTTTGTTGGAAAAAAAAAGAATAGGTACGTGAAGTTTGTGTACCTATTTTTTAATATATGTTATTGATAGGGGTGTGTGAAGTACACGCCTCATTTTTAAGAAAAAATCCATAATTTTTTATTTAGTTATCTATGTATCTTGACATCTCACTTATATTCAATGGATTTTTTTGTTGTTTGTCTTTAACTAATTAAAAAAATTATCTTTGAATATGATATTGATCTTGATATTGGAGAGTTGATTAAATTATAATACTTATTTTTATAATAGTGAAATAAGTTTTAAAATTATTTGTAAATCCTATCATTTAATTTTATAGCTTTTCATGCAAGTGAATTTGAGTTTATAATATTTTTTATTCTTTCAATCTTAATCATATGATTCATACCGATAATTGAGTAATAAAAAGGTAAAACTAGAAGATCAATATTTTAAATGTATTTTTTCATTTTAATAGTTATGTCCTCAAAAAATAAATATTTTCTATATTGTATGATGAAGCATGGCTTGTGGGTTTCATGCTCCTAGTTGTGTTGGAAATAAAAAAAATAGGTATGTGAAGTTTGTGTGCCTATATTATAATATACGTTATTGATAGGGGCGTGTGAAGTACACACATCTCATTTTTAAGAAAAAGTCCATACTTTTTCATTTAGTTATCTATGTATCTTGACATTTTCCTCATATTCGATGGATCATTTTGTCGTTTGTCTCTAACTAATTAAAAAAAATATTATCTCTAAATGTAATATTGATCTTGATATTGGAGGGTCGATTAAATTATAATACTTATTTTTGTAATATTTAAATATGTTTATAATTATTTATAAATCCTATCATTTGATTTTTTATAGTTGATTTATGCAAGTGAATTTGAATTTATAGTATTTTTTATTCTTTCAATCTTATTCATATGATTCATACAAATAATTAAGTAATAAAAAGATAAACTAGAAGATCAATATTTTAAATATATTTTATCATTTTTATAGTTATGTCAAAAAATAATTGTTTTCTATATTGTACGATGAAGCATGCCTTGTGGATTTTATGCTCCTGATTGTGTTGGAAATAAAAAAAATAGGTATGTGAAGTTTGTGTGCCTATTTTTTAATATACGTTATTGATAGGGGTGTGTGAAGTACACACACCTCATTTTTAAGAAAAAGTCCATATTTTTTCATTTAGTTATCTATGTATCATGACATTTCACTCATATGATGTATCTCTTTTTTTCTTTTCTCTCTAACTAATTGAAAAAAAATTATTATATCTGAATGTGATATTGATCGTGATATTGGAGGGTCGATTAAATTAAAATACTTATTTTTATAATATTTAAATAAGTTTTTTAATTATTTATAAATCCTATCATTTAATTTATGTAGTTGGTTCATGCAGTGAATTTGAATTTATAATAATTTCTATTCTTTCAATCTTAATCATATGATTCATAAAGATAACTGAGTAATAAAAAGATAAATTAGAAGATAAATATTTAAAATATATTTTTTTATTTTTATAGTTATGTCCTCAAAAATTAAATGTTTTCTATATTGATTAAATATATTATTCATATTGTATATTTACTTAGGTGTAATGCATGTTTTGAGAGTGTATATATACGAACATATTTTTTTCATATCATAAAATTTTTTAAAAAATTTTTAAAAAAGGAAATTTTATTTAGTAGCTTGATTCATTAATTAATATTTCACTAGTTTTACTATTAATGTACTCGAATATCATATGTTAGTAGTTAACATATCAATCTAATATTAGATATATAAAATTTCAATGATGTATGATATTAAGTTAATTTATTTTTTTTATGCTTATAGACTTATGTAGAGTATAAAAGTCTTGTAGTTTGCTAAGTATCTTAATATATTTAAATATATTTAAATATATTTCATGTTTGTTCTAATGAGGAGACCATTATTTTTAAGTCCGTATATATTATTAGGGTTTCTTATATAACATATTCATCAAACGTAGAAAATTTTTGCTAAGAGATCATCTCTAATGATTCTTGTGAAAATATTTATTATAATCTTTGCTAAGAGATCGCTAACATGATATTTGAAATAGTGTTAAATATTGTTAAATATTTTTTTTATATATCATATTCTCTAAATATTCTTAAACAAATACTCGTATATGGCAGGGTGATTATGTTGATGAATGATCTCATGAAATTATAATATTTTTTTATTTAATATTCATATAGAATTAACAAAATGGGCAATTAGGCATGCAATTGTATTGTCATCATGAGTAATTCAAATATTGGAATTCATTTAGATCATTTTATCTTGTTTGTTTAAATTCATTAATTATTAATTATTTTTTTAAATAATTGTTTATGATGTTATTCTTATATGTCCCCCCTAGGATCTTTTATGATTAGTGGGTAAAAAATAATTATGCATACAAAGAATTAGTTTGGGATTTTTCTTACTTTTATATGAAAAACCCATGTTATAAATGAATATAGGCATGCATTCCATCATAAACTCATTGTAATAAATAATAATGATCATTGAACATGAAATTGATCAAAATGCAATGATATTATCGATAAGTTAGATTTGTCTAGAATCCAATATATTATGTTTTTGGTGTATTATTTGGTATTTTTTTTAAAAAAATATTCTGTTTTAAAACTTGTTTTACAAGTATATATTATTTGTTCTACTTTTTATAATTTTTATTTTTACTACATTTAAAATGAGTTCATACTAAACATTATTGTTTATTAACCCTAAATTTTTTAGGTGTTTGGGTCAATATTAATCTATAAATGAAAGATTAGTTTTGGATAGATGTGTCAAATGGGTTAGAAGCCCAAGTTTTACATGAGGCACAACATAAATATGTCATGAAAGGTATGACATAGGCCTCATGCAGTACAAGGCACGATCCACATGCGTGGCAAGCTTGGCATAAATGGCTAGCACGACCATATTTAAGTGTAAAAAATCATAAATATTAATTATGTATTTATAGAAATTTAATATCTATTGGATTTCTATCTAGAACTAGAGCTGTTATGTGAGCCGTGTCTGGCTGAGATAGGCTGAATTTTGGTGGCCTATTCGGGTCACTGTTCTATGCTGGGCATGACATTGTTTCTCAATTCATGTCATGTCGTGCTGGTATGGTGTCAAGTAATGCAGACTTGACATGGTCCTATGGCTTTGTTAAGGTAGTCGGGTATCTTGGACTGTGTTGGGTCAGACTAATTCCGACTATAATTGTCACAACTAGGCCATGTTTATATAACTTATTTTATTTTATGTTATGGACAAGACATCGAATTGTTGCCTTCCTGTCTGAAATGACAGAAATGCAGTAGTTTAACAATGATGACATTATTCTTTTATATGTGGCATGGACCATGGGCCTGTGCCACATTTTAGGCCTATCATGCCTCGCATAGCATAAGCCGCCGTGCCATGGGTCGGCAAGAGACAGATCCAGACATGACTTAAAATAATGTCTTGCATGGCCTGACAAGGCATTTTCATGCATGCCTTGGGCTGCTCAGCCCACTTAACACTTCTATCCAGATTTGTTGGATATAAATCCATTGGTTTACGAGAAAACTACTTTAAAAAATAAATTTTTTATTTTTTTTAATTCTGACAACGATAACAATGTTTGATGACTCATTGTTGTGGTTGTTGCAAACCATTGCCAAGCAATGACCAATGACCTTTTTTTAATGGGGTGTCTGGACTTTATGTGCCCCATCATTTAAAAAAATTTAAAATATTGACATTGGTATTTTAGACACCTATTTTTTAAATTACGGCATGAACTGGTGTGTGATGTCTTTGCACTGTGTTGGGTTATTATTGCTTTTGCTAATTGGCATGGGTTGTGACATGCTTTAGCACATTTGCTGATTGGTTGGGCATGGCATGGCATGAGCCATGCCACGGGCTGATCAATTCCAATGATGGCATGATTCCATGTAATGTTGTGTTTGGCACGGCCTCTTAGGCTTTGTTGGTTGTGCTCGGGCTGCCCAATTCGTTGGAGACTTATTGTTATGAATTTTACTTTATTTTTTCAAAGATCTCAGATGACATGTTTGTTTTATTTATTATATATATGAATGATATTTTTATTATTAAAGATGAAACGAGAATCATCCAACTCAAAAAGTATCTTTATTTATTATGAGCTGTAAATTTAATCATAAGACACATTAGTAATTATCTTTGTAATTTTTTCTCTTTCATACTAATGGTAATCAATAGAGAGAATTACTAAACTTAATCCAAAATGAAAGATGAAGTTATGCTTGACTATGATTTAATGTATCATATTTTTTGATATATTGTTCGGAGTACATTTTAAGGTGTATCATTCTACTAGTTTTGTCTTTATAATTTTTTTTATAATATTTATATCATACTAATTTTTTTTAATCTAGAAATATTTTTAATTTTAATTATGTTGTGTGTTAAAATTATAAATATTTTTAATGAAATTTATGTTTTTAGTTGCCTGAGTCAACCTATTGCTGTGAGACAAACTAGTTTTGAATTTTTTATTTTAATTACTATCATCTAAATCAATATTAATGTTATTTTCATGATAATTATATTTTTAATGTTAGTTTAGAGGATTAGAAATAAAAAAAATGTTTTTTAATTATATAGTTTTCAAAACTAACTAAATAAAATGTTTTGGACATTAGATATGTACCTTGTAAAATTTTAGACTTGTAGATTGTAACTAAAATTTTGTAAACCATGGTTTGTCGGTTCAGATGTTCTCCATTATCAATTAAAAAATAAGAATTAATAAAGAAAAAAAAAAGCTAAAACAAAACATTTAAAATATGTCTTTTAGAATTTGAGATAATTAAAAAGAAGAGAGTAGATTATAATTTGAGTATGAAAAAATATAAATGTTATTTATAGAATTTTTAAATTATAAAATATATTTATTTTTTATTTTTTTTTAACATAATTAGATAGATTCCTTTTGGTTGTTGGAGACAAAACCCAATGAGCAGAAATGATTGTCAATTTTTTTAAATATTTTTAAAGTTGTTACATGCGTGCATTTGTTTTACAGTTCACGTCACAAAGGCTGCACTACCGTTGCATGTTAAATGATAATTAAATTTATCTTTTTTAATTTAAATGGGATTACCGTTTAAATATATATATTAATGTTAAAATATATATATTTTTATTTTTTTTAACATAATTAGGTAGATTCTTTTTGGTTGTTGGAGACAACCCAATGAGCAGAAATGATTGTCATTTTTTTAAATATTTTTAAAGTTGTTACATGCGTGCATTTGTTGGACAGCTCACGTCACAAAGGCTGCATTACCGTTGCAATGTTATTTATAGAATGTTAAGTGGGATTGGATTAGGCCTGAATTCAATCAATTTTAATTTTAGTTAACAATTTTGGAGCACATGAATTGCATGTGCACATGTTTTGAATTTTACAAAAATTTGGCGCGTGAATGGCACACACCTACATGGGTCGTGTTTTGCTTCAGCTTGACCTAAATTCATGATTTAAACCATTTTGTTACTCTAATTTGCTTTTGTCTTGCATGATCTGATCATTTAGGTTATTCTATATCACTTATGTCATTCTATATCACTTCAATATTCAGCAACCAAGCCACAACTCATGACCCAACACAACCTTAGCCATGTCACGTGCCTGCTTGTGCCAGATATATGTTGGGCTATGCTTTGGATGCTTATGGTGGGTCGTTCCATGGGTCATCCTTGAACTACCTGACCCAATTGTCTTACTATATTAATAGTATAAGTGATATCTGATATGATTACTATTAGATAATTCAATTTTTTTTATGATTATCATCTATTTGATAGAATTAACTAAGAAATTGATACATGTAGATATATCTTTACTTAGATTAAGTAATGAGTTAATCGGTGCATATTTATGTATTGTCACTCATGTACAAAAATAGATAACTGAAAGAAAAAATGATATTATGTTGAGATAACTAGAGCACTTCTACTATGTAGAAGTATTTAGAAATACACTTTGGGAAAAATTATGTTAACCATTAACTTGTTAAACAATTGAATCAGAATATTATATATATTTTTTGTTAGACTGTATCTCTTATTGGCTTTTATACTAATTTTTTTTTTTACTTTTCACTCAAGCTTATTTGTTGTATTTGTTTTGTTTAGGATTTTTCTTCCGATAGATAAGTTGACTACTCTTGTTATCAACCATGTATTCCTTAAGTATTTTAGTACGCAAGAGTAAAGGTACTACTCATCAGAGTCTATGAGCATCATTTTGACTGTGGATGTGATGTTTTTTGAGGATAAATTTTTTTATATGAACTTTATTTGAGAGTACATATTTATATACCATAATGATTTGACCATTCTAGTATCCAATTATTTCTCATTGTGGAGTAATATTTGCTCATCCTACTCTCATTGGATTTTATTAGTATAATTATTTCACTGGATTCATTGCGGAGGATAAATTCTTTCACTGGATTTTAGTATCCAATTATTTCTAACTCTTGCACTTGATTCTATTAGTATAATTAGTTTAGAGGAAAATACTAGTAGACTTTTCTTCTTCGCGGAAGTGAGACTTTCACTAGAGTTTTGCATTAGGAATATGAGCTTAGTGCGATTGTTTCATTGGACACGATATACTAGTCTTTCCAAAAAGGGGATATAAGAGTTAGAAAATTTGATGATCTTAATTTAAAAGTATATATTAGATATATAAGTTCATAATTTTTTGTAGATGAGTATTTGTTGTGTCAATTGATTTGGTTTGTAGTTATGACTTGAATCTTTTGATTGCTTTACGGAAGGAATTATAAATGTTCTATCCAATACTTATTATCACAAACACATGATTTCTAAACAAAATTTTGCATCATGAAGCTCCCTTTACATACATGAGAATTATGAGAAATATATTTATAAGAGCATATCTGAGATAATATAAGAAATGATTAACTATATTAACAACTTAAATAATATTTAGTTCGTGGTCATTGTTAAATAGTTTAGTTTTCGTATGATATTTTTATATCTAGATGAGCTAATTGAGGAAGCAGCACTTGTGAACCATATGTGTCCTCATGCTCATATGGTCCACAAGGCCCTACCTAAAACTTAGGTTCCACTGGCTCTTGTAAAAGCATCTTACCTTGTCTCATCTTATGTGCCCCCCTCACACAAAACTAATTATTCTTGAAGTCTCCCACACAAATTAATAACTCCCAAAATCTCTCCGATATAAAGCATATTATTTCCAAACTTTCCTCCCTCTCACTCACAAAAATTATAAATAATATATTTGATGTCTTTAAATTTAATATATTTAATTATTAAAATCTATCATTTTATTTTAAAATTTTGAATATATGTGATAATGATAAATATTAATATTATTTAATTTTTATATGTTTTATTTGACTATATTTAATTACTAGATAAAAATTATAGATAATGTTTAGTAAAAATATATAATTTTTATATGAATTAGGTATCTCATGCTTCACAAAAAATCTGTATCTTAATGGTGTCTTATCTCTCAAGGAAATGAAAAAATTTTTGTATCTTAATATTTCTTGCACCTCAAATAATTATGTTGTTGACATGTCTATACTCAAATTAAGTTGAGCCAACTAGTGTACATCTTTGTATTGATGCTCCTACATAAAAAAAAAGTAATATTTGATTGAGATGACTAGTATACTTCTACTATATTTAAGTGTTATTATATATCTATTTTAATATTTTGTAGAATTTTTTTTTTCACCTTCAAACCAAGAGTTTTTGGTAGATTTATTTTTAAAATTTTTCTCAAAGTAGAGAGAAGATGACTACTCGTGCCATTAAGTATGTTTTTCTTGAGTATTTTAATAATCAAAAGAAGTTCAAGTGTTATTCACTATAAGTTATGAGGATTATTACAAGTGTTGATGTAATGTTATTGGAAGACATCTTTCAAAGATTCGAATTAAGAAAATACACAATCAAATATCATAGTGATTATATCATTCATGTATCTTATTGTTACTTCTCATAAGAATATTTATTTTTGTTTATGTTCTTGTATTTGATATTACTAGCATAATTTGTTTAGAGGAGAGTAGTAAATTTTTTTTTGGTAGTAATGATTCTTTTCTTAGAGCTCTATGCTAGAAAGAGGAGTTTGATGTGTCTCATTGAACATGAAATGAGTTTGCCCAAGAAGGAGAAATATATGTTAGGAGAATTGATGATCTCAACCTAAAGATATATATTAGACGAATATGATCATAATTTTTCTTGTTGAGTCTTTTGTCGAATTATTTGATTTGATTTGGATTTGTGACTTGAATATTATGGTTTATTTATGATCATCACTTATTGTCAGGAAACTCTTATATTCTTGTTTCTGTGCTATGTTCTGGTTTTTTGTCATTGCTTGATAATTGTAGGATTCTCAATAATTTTTTTGAGGTATTTATTTATCTATGATGATAAAATGATTTATTAATAAATTAAATACAATTACATCCAATAATATTTGTATCCAATTGCAGTTTTATCTAAAAGTTTCAAAATAATATCATAAGTGGGTGTACATAGTGATGATTGGATATGATGTAAATGTTGATCAGCTTAAGGTCAAATTAGTAACAAGGGTATTTACACAAATTTATTGTATTGATTATTTAAATATTATTTTTTGTGATCAGGATTGTCACTATTAGGTACAGGTGTCAAATGGGCCGTGTCGGGCTGGAATTGCTAATTTTTTAAGGCTCATAAAGGCTCGGATGTTAAGCCTGGCACGACACGGTTCACCGAAGGGCAAACCCTACATGACTTGCTGTTTGAAATCAACCCGGTTTCGAGCCGGTTCATGCTGGGCACCTGTACATGTGGCTAATATAATTTTTAACCTAGAATTGGGATAGCGCATCATGATCGCGTCATTGCTGCATCTATGTGTTGTCGTTGCTCGGCCAGATTACTCCATCACTGCGTCATGTCGTTGCCTATGTTGTGCCCATGTGCTAGTCACCCGGGTCTTGCCTAGGATGGTATGCAGGCTGATTTACCTTTGCACTGCTCGGGCTCGGGCTCGGGCTCGGGCTCAGACTTGGGCACAGTCTTGGATCATGTTGTGCTAGGCTCTTGGCCGGCCCGAGCCATTTGGGGTGGTTGAACTGATATGATATGATTTTTTTTGTGGGCTATTAGGTCGTGCCATGCTAGTCCAATTATGAAATTGGGCCATGCTATACAAGCACTCCTTTAAAAGATGATAGTCCGCATGACTTGTTGGCCCACAAAATGCCCTAGAAGTGTTGGGTTGTGCCTGATCAAATTGGGTGATGCTGGTTTGGCATTGTGTGAGCTTGATCTAGCTCAGTTTAGTACCTCGGCCAAAAGTTTCGAAATTATATTTTTTTTTCATGGTCTGAACCCAAACTCAAATGTCTAAAAAATATAAAAATAAAATAATATTCATAGTTTAGACTCACTTTAACTTAATAAAAAATAAAAATTCTAGGAGTGTCAATAATTAATCGGCACAAAATAAGTATAGTAAAACAATATACATATAGGAATGTGTGTGAGATTGGGAACCTAAAAAGACATGTCGATTATTGCATCAAAAAATATGATGAATTAGATCATAAGTAAACTCAACTAAGTGGTGGGATTATTGAGGGTAGATCTAATTTAACTTCTATGTTAACTACCACAACGAGTTGGAGGAAAAACATGACCAAACTCATCATCAAGATATATCTTTCGATTAGGGTTTCGAGAGTTAAGACTGCCTGAAGGATTGAGATGATTTAAGGTTGAACATTCATGATCGTGATGAAACAAGATCGAAGGTGTTGTTGACAGATGATGAATCGTGAGATTTTGAGGATGTTGAGCCCACCGCTAGTGATACCATTAAATGCTTACGTGATGATGATCAGTTGTATACTTATACTGATTAGTATTGAGATTGAGCTTGCATGATTATGATTGATAATTTTTATGTTGTAACATTGTATAATTTTATTTTTTTTTAGATTGGATACTAAAAATATTTTTTTTGATATTTTTAATTATTAAAAATTCTCATTTTTGTTAATGATTTTTTTTTATGATTTATGTGAAATAATACAATGTTGTAACTCATCTTGGATAATTTTAAATTTTAAATTTGCAAAAATAAAAATATTTAAAATCATAAATCTCAACTTGTGATCAGTTGACCACATAGGCAGCCTTCGAGCATATCCCTGGCACGGTCCTACATAGACAGGCATGACCTTGCCTGACTTTGCCTAGACTTGGGATGGATGGGATTAGAGGTGTCAAACGGGCCGGCCCGGCACGGCCTGACCCGTTTTAAACAGGCACGGTCGTGCTACCGTGCCGTGCCCTAGAGGTGTCAAACGGGCCGGCCCAGCACGGCACGGCCCGTTTTTCCCGTGCCCAGCCGTGCTACCGTGCCGGGCACGGCACGGTTTTTTAAATTCGGGCACGGCAAGGCCGTGCCGTGCCGTGCCGGCCCGCTCGGGCACGGGCGCACGACAAGGCAGGGCAGGCGGGGCGGGTCGGGTCTGTTTGGACCCGACCCGCGGTCTTTTTACCGGGGGCGGGGCCCGGTTGGGTCACGAGTCACGAGTCACGACTCACGACGCAGGCACGCGTGCCGGCGTGCCGTGCCAAGGCACGGCCCGGCACGTGGTTTGTTAGCCCGGGCACGGCACGGGCCCGGGCACGTTTTTTTATCGTGCCGGGCCGGCCCAGGCACGGCCGAACCGTGCCGTGCCTCATGCTGGGCTGGGCCGGCCCGGCCCGTTTGACACCTCTACCGTGCCCGGCCCGGCTTAAATATAGGCGGGCCCGGCACGGCCCGTAGGCATGGCAGGCCGTGCCGTGCCGGGCCCTCTCGGGCCCGGCTTGGCCATACAGGCCAAGGCAGAGGCTGACCCGAGCGGCCGAGCCCGACTGCTCGAGTCTTGAGACTGAGAGTGAGAGAGACTGAGAGAGAGAGAGAGGCAGTGGCAGCCCGGGTCACGCCCACGCGTGCCCGCCGCCCGCGTGAAATCTAACCGGCACGGGAAGATACCGTGCCGGCGTGCCGTGCCCCCGCACGGCTCGGGCCTAACCCGGGCACGGTTTAAAAACGTGCTGGGCTGGCCGAGGCATGGCCGAACAGTGCCGTGCCTCGTGCCAGGTCGGGCCGACCCGGCCCATTTGACACCTCTAGATGGGATGTGCTGTGCCGGCAATATTCAAGTTGTGCCGTGCCAGGCACTATACTGCAGTCTTATTGGGCCACTTAAAAATGAGCTATGCTGACACTACACGACCCATTTGATATCTCTATTTTCATCCCAATAATTATGATATAAAATAATGATATTTTTTATACATGTTAAATATACTATTAATGTTGTATTTGTATTGAAATATATTATAAGTGGTGTGAGTGCACATAGATGAACTAGAGATGTCAAACATCTGAGTGTGGCATGACAGTGTCACCACGTCATGTCAGACACAACACAATATGATTCTCGTGCTATGCTTGGCATGACACTATCCAAATATTACAAGGCTGTTTTAGGATCATGTTGGGATAAGTGACTGATGTTTGGACATGGTAGGGCCATGCTAGTTTGGGCATGGTAGGACAAATGATGGTCTGAACATTGAAATACAATACTATTAATGTTGCATATAATTTCTGTGCTGTGCCTGCCAGCATAGTCTTGACATTATTGGGTTGTGCTAGAGGTGTTAAATGGGCTGGCCTGGCCCGAGGCATGGCACGGGAATGACTTGTGCCCGTGCGTGTGCCTGGCCTGTTCACGGCACGGTTCTTGCCGTACCGTGCCTAGACCAACCGGACCACATGTCGGGCCAGGCATGACCTAGTATCAAGGCTCGTGAGCATGGTATCTCTACACGAGCCAAGATATGCCATGTCCCACCCAGCCAGATGCCGTCGACCCGGACCCAACCATCCGACGTCGGATGTATCTGAATTTTATGTTTGGTCCGAACCCGACTCGTGGTCTTTTTTGACCTGAGTCCGAGGCCCTTGATACCTTTGCCAGTCTATCCCCACTCCATTCTAGAAGCCGAAGCTTCTGGAATGGGAATTGTTCGGGTCAGTTTGACGGTTGAACCGACTAAATGGTAAAATAAAAATTTAATTTAAGCTGTTGGATTTCGTCTCAATCAGATATGGGACAGAATCAGACTGTCCTAAGGATTCTGCCTATTTTTTAATTATTAAAAATTTAAAAAATCAAAAAAATACTTAAACTTTTTTTTTTAATCTATAAAAACTCTCTTTTTTTAAGATTTATGTTTTAAAATATAAATTCCTTATTTTTTTTTCTCTCTCTCTAATTTTTTCTCTTGGTATTTTTGCCATTTCATATTTTTGGACTTGACTTTGGTGTGGATTGTGGTGCACGTGCAGTGAAGACAAAAAAATTAAAGTTTATGCATTATGGTTTATGAGTATTTTTTTTTATTAATTAGTTTTTTAAGTTTTAAAATTTTAAATTTTAATTATTCTTTTCTCAATCTAGTCTCTCTCTAGTTTAAAAAATAAAAAAAATTTTAAAAATGATAAATAGTAATCTAAATAATAAAAATGAAATTAATTATCATTTAGAAAATAAAAATCCTACATAAAGGTTTGAGGCAGTCGAAATTTTTATTTCTCTGGTCATCTTGATTTAAACATCTAAAAAATTTAAAACTAGGACTTTAGTAGTTTGGACTCATATTAATATTATAAAACAAAAAAATATTAGGGGTATCGAAGAAAAATCGACACTATGCAAATATTATAAGAAAATTTTAAGCTCTAAGAATTCATATGAGACTGGATATTTTAAGAGGTATGCCGAACTATATACTAAAAAATATGATGCATTAACTTTTAGGCAAACCTAACTCAGCGGTGAGTTTTTTGAGGTTGGATTCAATTCATTTTTAAAATTTACCCCCGTCATATATCACAGTGAGTTGGGGAGAAAAGACATGACAAAACTGATCATCATAATGAGTTTTTTGATTAAATTTTCGGAGAATTCAAGGGTAGTCAGTATCATGCAAATATATTTTCAGCCTGCATATTATCTGATTCCTAGGTCTACATTTAGGAATGACATACTAAATATTATAAGTTAAAAAAATAATAATTAATGAATATCAGAAATATAGTGGAGTGGTGTCTGTGACGTTTGATATTTGGACTAGTCACGATGATGCAACATATGCATGCCACATTGCTCACTATATAGATTCTATATGGACACTAAATAAAAAAAAATTTAGGATTCTTTGAGATTCTCTATCCTCGTGATGACATGGTCATTTTTGAGTGTATGTTGAAAATCTATAGAGAATATAAAATTCGAAATAAAATTTTTAATATAATATTCGATAATATATTTAATAATAAAGTAACGATTAATATGTTTGTTAGGAATATTAAAGATGGATCATTAAAAGAGATTTTTCACATTAGATGTATATGTCACGTCATTAACTTGATAGTACAAGTGGGGATGAAAGTGTGTGGCTCCGTTTTAAAAAATATATGTAATTCACTAAAATATTTTCACACGCCTCGCAGACAACATGAGTTCGGTAGTCTTTGTTTATCTGTGAATTTTAAGAAGAAAAAATTTTAATTGGATGTTAGACACCATTGAAATTACTCTTAAATGATGTTGAAGTCATGTGTTGGATACACATAATATCCGACTACGTTGTTTAGAATGTGACGAACTTATTATTGATGACACTGACTGGGACACATAAATTTTATTTATGAAATTTTTAAAGATTTTTTATGACACGAATATGTGTTCATCAGTTTATATTCTCACGACTTATATTTCACTCAGGTGCATATGTAATATTAATAGCATGTTTAGGAAGTATCGAGATGACTCAACATTTAGTGATATGGTTGTAGAGATGAAATCCAAGTATTTAAAGTACTGGTTCACTAGTTCATCTCTTTATTGTCTGGTTGCCTGCATGAATATTAGGTTTAATGTGAAAGAGGTAGATAATATTTTGACTTATATTTTCTTGTGCATGAACCTGGAAGACCCACCTGAAGAGTACATTCATGAGAAGTAGACTGAAATCTTTGCATATTATGATTCTAGTATAATGGTAGTACTAGTGAGGCTTCGAGTATGAAAATAGATATCTTATTCGGAGAAGATGACTTTTTTATTTAGTTAGCAAGGGGAAATGACTGAGTAGACCGTCGAAAAGGAGTGAACTATCTCGGTACTTAGATATTTATTACTGTTCAATTCTATCTCATTATGATACTAAGAATCTTGATTTATTAAAGTGGTAAAAATTATATGAGTCTACCTATCTCGTGTTATATAAGATGATACATGATCTACTGATTTCTCCAGTGTCAAGCATAACATCGTAGTTTATTTTTTCTGTTGTAGTAAATGTGATGTTGGATAATAGATCGAGATTACATATAAATATTATTGAGGTTTTAGCATGAATGAATGATTGTGATGATTCGAGCTTGGGTATCCAGGATCGTGCTGAGACTGCAACAAAAGTGGATGAATTGATTGCTAATGATGATTCGTGTGATATTGATATTGAGGATGATATAATGATTGATGACATTGAGGATTGACGATTGAGACATAGATATCTGATATTTTATTTTGATATACTCATTTACATTATATTTGTGTTTAGTTTTTGTTTGTGATATTCTTTGAGACTTAAGTTTGTGCCTTTGTGGATTGATGCTTGAAACTTGAATATTAATTTTTTATGATTTTTTATTTTGTTTTAGTTTTTAATTTTTAATTTTTAATCATATTTAAATTTTAATATTTTATTAATTCATACACTTACATGATACACATTTAGTTTGGAATTATGTTGTTTATTATAATAAATAAACTTAATATTTTATTAAATTTAATAAAATAAAAAATTAAAATTTAGTTATTTATTTATTATTAATAATTAACATTAATTAATTACTAAAAATAATATTAAAAAATTTTAAAGTATTAAAAATATATAAACACTAATTATTCTGAAAAAAAAAATTTAAATTTATTAAAAATTAAAAACTGGCCCGTGCAGGTCTGACCCTGCACGGTCTATTCACTTGTCAGGCCGACATGCCATGTCGGGCATGGCCCGATGAAACGGTGTCGGGCTAGGCACGACACAGGCCACCTAAAATTGGGCCAGGCCGGGTCGACCATGCCCGTTTGACACCTTTAGGTCATGCCATATTGTGCAGGGGTTGGAGTCATAGTTGTGAAAGGAGCGCTTAAGGTGCGCCTAGGCTCAAGGCACAACCACTCCCTAGCTATAGCGTCTCGCCTTTCAAGGCACGTGCCTTACTGAAGAGGCACGCCTTATATACTATAGTTTTTTTTTTTAAAATACATTTATTCTCAAAATTTGTAATTATATATTAAAATTTATATAATTTCATTTATTTTTTCATCAAAATTTATTTAAATATTAGGAACATTTATTTTTTTATCAATAGAATCATATTTAAAAAAAATTTATGTACATCTAAAATCACATTTCACTTCACAAAAGCTCACGCCTTAGGTGCGTCTTCCACCTCAAGGCTCCAAGAAACCTTTGCGCCTTGGTGCGCCTTGTGCTTTTTAAAACTATGGTTGAAGTGGGCTATGCTGGTTCTGGTTTGTTCAGGCTGGATTGGGCAGCACAAGGCACAAGCCACAAGGTTGTCTTTTTTTTCCTTATCCTAAAATATAAAGCATAAGACTTAAGATTACCTAAGAATAATATCAAATATATTTTTTATAAATTTAATTTTATTTAATTAAAAAGATGAATGCGTAAATCAAATAAAAAAATATTAAAATTTAAATTGAGAAGAATTATAAAGTACAATCTAATCAGATATTCAATATAAAAAATGTTTCATACATCTTATGTCAGTTATAAATAGAAACATCACAAGATACAAAAATACATAAATCAATATGAAAAAGAAAAAAGTAAATATAAACAAGTAATAATAATGTACTGTAGCATAATATATGTATGACGCGAATCAAAAATCATCAATGAATAATAATTTATTGATATCTGTGGTATGATACTATGGGTGAAAATGTAAATTATCATTGTCTTCATCATGAATGCGTTTGAAGATGTGGCTAGTGTTCTTATTAAGAAGCACGGACACAGATACGATACGACAAGATACGGAGACATGACAAATTCAAAAAAACTCGGATACGGATATGGCTAGGATACGACATGAAAAAAAAAATAAAATAAGAAATTAATTTTTATAAATATGATGTATTTTATAAAATAAAATAATATATTTTATTTTATTAAATAAATATATTTTTTTATTTTATAAAATTAAAATATTTTATTTTATTTTATAAGATAATATTTATAATTATCTTATTTTATAAAATAATATTTAATGCTAATCTTATATTATATAAAAATATAATTTTTTAATTTTATAAAATAAAAATATAGTTTTTTTATTTTATAAAATAAAAATATTTTATCTAATAAAATTCAGGCCCCTCCCCCCTCCCCCCCAAAATTGCGCCCTTTCTCCACAAATTGCTTTCGCCGCCCCATAGATTTGCACTCACTTGCCCTGCCTCATAGAATCGGTCATTCGTCATTATGGGTGACGTCGTCGGGCGTTGTAGGCATGGATACGGCAGTCGACGCATCCGTCCGATACGTCATGTGGCGTATCGGACACATATCCATGCCGTGTCCGTACTGCGTCCACATGTTCTGGTGTCCGACATGTGGACACGCCTATAGGGAGCCGTACCCGTGCTTCCTTGGTTTTTAATATTATCAATCTTCACTTTTCAAAAATTATCATTCATCAATATTTTGTCTTATCCTAAATGACAAATTTTGAATTTTTTTAGTTTTTCATGTATGCAAGTGATTCTATGATTTATGGTCGTAATCTTAATCTCATATCTCAAATAATATTAACTACTTCAAAAAAAAAATAGACTTTGATGCTATGCTAAATACTGGAGGGATTATCAGATCACGTACCATTTAAGATAGTATGAAATCGATGGATCAATATGATTTTCACAATAGAAAAATATTAATTTTTTTATTTTCATCATGTGATAGGATAAAGTAATAATGATATATAAGTACCAAGATAGTTTGATCCCATTCTTTGAATTACCCCATCATTTGTTTCTGGTTAACTGAATAAAGAAATCATAATCTTCAAATGTGATATTAAAGTCTATACTTGGAGCATGATTATAACTTAATACTTAGTATCATAATATGAAATTAAGTCGATTAATTTTTTGTGAACGAATCCTTCAGATTAGTATACCTTATGCACGTGGATATGTACGTCAAATTATTTTTTATTTCTTCAATATTAACCTTGAGATTCATACATTTATCAAATAATATATATTTAGAATGAAAGATTAATATTTCAAATACTTAGTTTCAATCTCAATAGCCTAACACTACATCTAGGGTGATTTTTATATTTGTTAAATATACAACTAATATTGTATATGCACCTAAGTATGACAAATGGTGGGAGAGTACACTGATGAATACCTGTTAGTCCTGTCATATAATCTTCAAAAATTTCATAAACAAAATTTTTGTATATCAATTTATATCGTCAATAATAAACACATCACTCTTATTATTGATGTATTTGAATATCACACATTGATAGTTAACACTTGACTTCAATATCAGGTATGTGTAATTATAATAATGTCATACATTTGTTTGAATTTTTTTTAAGTTACTCTGACAAACATAGGTTGTTAAACCCTTGTTGTCTGTTAGATGTCCTAATATATTTTAATAAATTTCTTATTTTTCTAGTGTGAGAAAAATAAGTTTTATTTTTACTTATACTATCATGTTAATCATGTGTCACATGCTCCTAATATGAAATATTTTACTTAATAATATGTCTTTAATAATCTTAATAAATATATTAATAGCTACTTAATTATTAGAAGCATAATCATAAGTTATACTAAATTATTTACTTTGAATGTCATATTACCTAAAAATTCATATCATACACTCATATATGATAGGATTATCATGGAGATGAAGAATCTCAGAAAATCATAATATCTTTTTATTAATTTTCATTTAAAGTCTATTTAGCAGATGATGAGATACGAGCACATATGAATCCAATTAATAAACAAGCTAAAAAAGGTCTTCATAATATTAACTATCATAGGATACTTTAAAAATATAATTGAGAGATTTATAATGATAATCAGTTTGATCATATTTTTTTTCCTAATATTATTGTGATATATGAAAGGGGTCAACGAAATTGAATTATATCCAACTTAAAAAGACCTCATTGTTAAGTTGAGTTTATCTTGAATTTAATATTTTATATTTTTTAGTGTATTGATCAACATGTCCAAGTATCTCATCTCATATGCACACACATATATATATATGTATGTATGTATGTATGTATATTTTGTTAATTTTTTTTTAGTATCGCTAGAATTTTTAGTTTTTATTATTTTTAAGTGTATCCAAATTATTGATGTTAGTTTAATTTTTTTATTTTTTTAGATGACACCCGTGTTTGAGTCGAGATCATTGGAAAAAATATAATTTATGCTTCAGATCTTTCAGTAAATTTATCATTATTATTTATGTCTTTTTCTACATATAATTTGATACTTATTTTTGTTAAATTTTTTGTGATATTTTTTTATTTATTTATATTATTTAAATAAAATATGAAAGTTGTAAAAAAAAATATAAAGTTCTTAACTAGTATTGTAACCAAAAAATTTAAAAACTAATACTGTACTGGAGACCTCTTTGTTATAAACTCTAACCTTCAGAGTCAAGACAGAGAGTCCACGCAACTAACTTTTAGTGTTGCACAGATTGACAAGCACACACACACACACACACACACACACTACAGTAAATCATCTATTCCATTCTTGTATGTGTAAGTATTGAACATAAATTGAATTAAAAAAATAGTATAGTATATTTTATATATATATATATATATATATATATAATATGTATATTACAAAATAATATACTAAAGAGAGTGATGAGACTATACTACACAAAAAGTTAGAAGATACAAATAAGGAAACGAGAATATGATAGAGTTAGAAAAATAAGAAAAAATTAAGAATAATTATTTAACTTTTTAAATCTATTTATAAAGAAAACAAAAATTCAAATTTATTATATATATATATATATATATATTATTTATTATTATTATTTTTTATGTATTTTAAATAAGCTAGAATTATGATAGTCATTGGATTGTCGTCTCAATATTCAATCTGATGGCTACAATAATTTCAAATGTGAAAATATTTTTTATTATTATTGTCGATGAGCCAACATGGACAACGACATGTACGACTTGTCATTGTCACTGTCAGAATCTAATTGTGTGAAAAAACAATGGGTTGCATGCTTTTGTGCATGGCTAATTGTAATCAGACACGTAAGCAAGATTTGACTTATGTGGTCTGATTATTATTGTCGATGAACCAATGAGACTTGATCCCATGACATGATCGTAGCTTGTCTTGGATTTTTTAGCTGGTGGACCATGCCATTGGGTTAGGCATGCGGGTCGTGCATGAGCCAACAAGTGGCACTACTTGCGTCGGCCAAACACGACGTGGTCTATGCCATGGGGCATCAAGGTCCCTGACACAGTTATGGACCATGTCATGTTGAGCTAGACATGGTTGAATCAGGTCGTGCTCCTTATCGTGTCTGGGCCACCTAACCCATTTGATACATTTTAGATGAATACATATTTATTGTATCATAAAAAATATTAAAATTTCAAAAATGAAATTTATATCTTTCTGTCTAAATCGTTAATAATAAATTTGATAATCTTACTATTATCTTAGTCGAATATTATGTTGATAGCTATCACATGACTCTAATATTATGAAGGTATAATTCCAATGCCTTTTTGTGTTCATTTGAAATTTTTTTAGGTATGTTGACAAATATAAAAGGTGGAACTCATATTAGATGTTAGACATCTTAAAGTATTTTATTAAATTTCTTTACTTTTTTTAATGCGAGTAAAATAATTTTTATATATATTTATATTATTAAATTAATTATGTGATACATGCATTTAACATGAAGAATATCAACAGAGGATTTGTTTCTAATGATTTGGATAAACATATTAATGATGACATTGCTATTTAAAATATTAGCGAACGTCATACTAAAAAATTTATTTTGAATGTGATGTTGCTTAATGATTTTTTTTCAATACTCATATATGCCGGGGCAATCATGAAGAGGAAGAAGGGACTTAGGAAATCATAATTTTTTTAATTTAATTTTTACTTAGAACCGATTTAGTAGGTGGTGAGACACTCGAATAATGTGTCATCACGACTAATCTAGATGTCGGTCATCACAAATACCATTCGATTATATTTTATAAGTTTGTTAATTATTGTCGATGAGCCAATGAGACTTGATCCCATGACATGATCGTAGCTTGTCTTGAATTTTTTAGCTGGTGGACCGTGCCATCGGGTTAGGCATGCGGGTCGTGCATGAGCCAACAAGTGGCACTACTTGCTTCGGCCAAACACGACGTGGTCTATGCCATGGGGCATCAAGGTCCCTGACACAGTTATGGACCATGTCATGTTGAGCTAGACATGGTTGAATCAGGTCGTGCTCCTTATCGTGTCTGGGCCACCTAACCCATTTGATACATTTTAGATGAATACATATTTATTGTATCATAAAAAATATTAAAATTTCAAAAATGAAATTTATATCTTTCTGTCTAAATCGTTAATAATAAATTTGATAATCTTACTATTATCTTAGTCGAATATTATGTTGATAGCTATCACATGACTCTAATATTATGAAGGTATAATTCCAATGCCTTTTTGTGTTCATTTGAAATTTTTTTAGGTATGTTGACAAATATAAAAGGTGGAACTCATATTAGATGTTAGACATCTTAAAAGTATTTTATTAAATTTCTTTACTTTTTTTAATGCGAGTAAAATAATTTTTATATATATTTATATTATTAAATTAATTATGTGATACATGCATTTAACATGAAGAATATCAACAGAGGATTTGTTTCTAATGATTTGGATAAACATATTAATGATGACATTGCTATTTAAAATATTAGCGAACGTCATACTAAAAAATTTATTTTGAATGTGATGTTGCTTAATGATTTTTTTTCAATACTCATATATGCCGGGGCAATCATGAAGAGGAAGAAGGGACTTAGGAAATCATAATTTTTTTAATTTAATTTTTACTTAGAACCGATTTAGTAGGTGGTGAGACACTCGAATAATGTGTCATCACGACTAATCTAGATGTCGGTCATCACAAATACCATTCGATTATATTTTATAAGTTTGTTAATTATTGTCGATGAGCCAATGAGACTTGATCCCATGACATGATCGTAGCTTGTCTTGAATTTTTTAGCTGGTGGACCGTGCCATCGGGTTAGGCATGCGGGTCGTGCATGAGCCAACAAGTGGCACTACTTGCTTCGGCCAAACACGACGTGGTCTATGCCATGGGGCATCAAGGTCCCTGACACAGTTATGGACCATGTCATGTTGAGCTAGACATGGTTGAATCAGGTCGTGCTCCTTATCGTGTCTGGGCCACCTAACCCATTTGATACATTTTAGATGAATACATATTTATTGTATCATAAAAAATATTAAAATTTCAAAAATGAAATTTATATCTTTCTGTCTAAATCGTTAATAATAAATTTGATAATCTTACTATTATCTTAGTCGAATATTATGTTGATAGCTATCACATGACTCTAATATTATGAAGGTATAATTCCAATGCCTTTTTGTGTTCATTTGAAATTTTTTTAGGTATGTTGACAAATATAAAAGGTGGAACTCATATTAGATGTTAGACATCTTAAAAGTATTTTATTAAATTTCTTTACTTTTTTTAATGCGAGTAAAATAATTTTTATATATATTTATATTATTAAATTAATTATGTGATACATGCATTTAACATGAAGAATATCAACAGAGGATTTGTTTCTAATGATTTGGATAAACATATTAATGATGACATTGCTATTTAAAATATTAGCGAACGTCATACTAAAAAATTTATTTTGAATGTGATGTTGCTTAATGATTTTTTTTCAATACTCATATATGCCGGGGCAATCATGAAGAGGAAGAAGGGACTTAGGAAATCATAATTTTTTTAATTTAATTTTTACTTAGAACCGATTTAGTAGGTGGTGAGACACTCGAATAATGTGTCATCACGACTAATCTAGATGTCGGTCATCACAAATACCATTCGATTATATTTTATAAGTTTGTTAATTATTGTCGATGAGCCAATGAGACTTGATCCCATGACATGATCGTAGCTTGTCTTGAATTTTTTAGCTGGTGGACCGTGCCATCGGGTTAGGCATGCGGGTCGTGCATGAGCCAACAAGTGGCACTACTTGCTTCGGCCAAACACGACGTGGTCTATGCCATGGGGCATCAAGGTCCCTGACACAGTTATGGACCATGTCATGTTGAGCTAGACATGGTTGAATCAGGTCGTGCTCCTTATCGTGTCTGGGCCACCTAACCCATTTGATACATTTTAGATGAATACATATTTATTGTATCATAAAAAATATTAAAATTTCAAAAATGAAATTTATATCTTTCTGTCTAAATCGTTAATAATAAATTTGATAATCTTACTATTATCTTAGTCGAATATTATGTTGATAGCTATCACATGACTCTAATATTATGAAGGTATAATTCCAATGCCTTTTTGTGTTCATTTGAAATTTTTTTAGGTATGTTGACAAATATAAAAGGTGGAACTCATATTAGATGTTAGACATCTTAAAGTATTTTATTAAATTTCTTTACTTTTTTTAATGCGAGTAAAATAATTTTTATATATATTTATATTATTAAATTAATTATGTGATACATGCATTTAACATGAAGAATATCAACAGAGGATTTGTTTCTAATGATTTGGATAAACATATTAATGATGACATTGCTATTTAAAATATTAGCGAACGTCATACTAAAAAATTTATTTTGAATGTGATGTTGCTTAATGATTTTTTTTCAATACTCATATATGCCGGGGCAATCATGAAGAGGAAGAAGGGACTTAGGAAATCATAATTTTTTTAATTTAATTTTTACTTAGAACCGATTTAGTAGGTGGTGAGACACTCGAATAATGTGTCATCACGACTAATCTAGATGTCGGTCATCACAAATACCATTCGATTATATTTTATAAGTTTGTTAATTAATAATTATTTTTTTTAATTTAAAATAATTTATTATTTCAGTCATATTTGTAGATCTATAAATTATATGATAAGCAGACTTATAATAAGTATGTATAATATTATTTATTTTAGGATTTTCTAAAATTTAATTAAAAGATTCATAATAGTAATCAATTTAGTTATGTATTACTTTCCAAACTCATTGTAATAAAAGAAAATGGTTAATGAATTTGAAGTTGATCAAACTTCAAAGTAGAGGTGTCAAATTGGCCGAACAACTTGGCCCGAGGCACGGCTCGACTCGGCCATGCCTAGCTCGGCATGACATGGTCCAAATTTGTGCTAATGTTCGTGCTGGGTCGACTCACGGTAAGGCTCGTGTCGTGTCGTGCCGATGTATACCAAGCCTCATGCCGGGCTAGACACGTCCCGGTATTCTGCCCTGTGGACATGGGAATTCGACACGACATGAATCGTGCCCCACCCTCCCACCTCAATGCCTGATGCCCTGACCTCGAGCTCGAGCCGAGGCCTGAGCTTGATCTCGACAGCTCAACTTTTCATTGGTCCTGAACTCTACTCTGACTTGTTGGTCTCGTCTCCTCAGCTCGAGCCTGAGCAACAAGTTCCAGAAGCTAAAGCTTCTGGAACTTGTGATCGTTTGGGTCGGTTCGACCATCAAACTGACCCAAATGGTTACCCCGATTCAAATATTTAAAAATTAAAAAATTAAAACATCAATAATTTGGGCTCACTTTAATATAATACAGCAAAAAATATTAGGGGTGCTAAAGAAGAATTAACATAATGTAAATATTGTTAAAAAATTTTAAGTTGTAATAGTTTGTTTGAGATTCCTCACCTTGAAAGGTATCTCGAACAATGCACCAGAAAATATTGTGCATTAGATCCTAGGAAAATCCAATTCAGCGGTGGATTTTAAGGTTGGATTCAGTTCAGCTTCAATGTCGACCCCCTTCATATATCACAATAAGTTAGGTAGCGAAGACAACCAAACTAATCACCACGTTGAGTATTTTGATTAGATTTTTAGAGGATTCAAGGATAGTAAGTATCATGTAGACTTATTTTCAGTATGTATATTCTAGGATTCTTATGTCCACATTTAGGAAAGACATGCTAAAATATTTTAATGTAGAAAAAAATAATAATTAATGATTTAGGTATTATATTAGAGTTATTTGTGATGTCTAATATCTGGACTAGTTACGACGATATATCTTATGTATGTATCATCGTTCACTATGTAGATTCTAAATGAATACTAAATAAAAAAATATTAGGATTTTTAGAGATTCTTCATCCTATTGATGACTCAACTATTTATGAGTGTTTGATAAAAATTTTTAGAGAATATAATATTCAAAATAAAATATTTAATATCATATTTGATAATGCATCCAACAATGAAGTAGACATTAACATGTTTGTTAGGATTATTAGAGATGAACTATCAGGAGATATTTTTCATGTTAGATGCATGTGTCATATCATTAATTTCATAGTACAAGCAAAAATAAAAGTTGTTTCCCTTATTTTAGAAAATATATGTAACTCACTAAAATTTTATTATACATCTCGCTAACAACATGAGTTTGATACTCTGTTTGTTTGAGTCTAAAAAAGAAGAAATTTCAAATGGATGTGAGACACTATTAAAATTATATGTATCTTATGTTGGAGTTATGTATTAGATACGAACACATGGTATCCAATAATTTTAATAGTAAGAGTGACAAAATTATTATTAATGACATTAATTGTGCTATAAAAATTTTATTTATAAAATTTTTGAAGATTTTTTGACACGACGAACACATGTTCGTCAGTTTATACTCACACGATTTTGTATTGTGTTTATGTTCATATGCAATATTAGTAGAATGTTTAGCAAGTTTAAAAGTAATCCAATATTTAGCGATACTATTGTAAAGATGAAAACTAAGTATTTAAAGTACTGATCTACTATTTCATCTTTTTATTGTATGATTGTCTGCATGAAACCTAGGGTTAAGATGGAAGGGATAAAGAATGTTTTGACATACTTATCATTGTGCATAAACTAGGAAGATTAACTTGAATGGTTCATTCACAAGAAGTTAACTGAGCTCTTTACATACTACAATACTAGGTATGATAGTAGTAATAATGAGACTCCAAGTATGGACATGGATACTATATTCTGAGATGATGATTTTTCCATTCAGCTATCGAGTGAGAAACGACAGGGTGAACTGTTGAATTTGAACGAGCTGTCTCGGTACTTAGATACTGATTACTGCTCAATTCTATTATATTATTATAATAAAAATTTTAATATTTTACAGTGGTGGAAATCATATGAGTCTACTTATCACGTGCTATCTAAGATGACATGAGATCTACAAAATCTTTCGGTATTGAGCGTAACATCGGAATTTATTTTTTTTTGTTGTAGTGAATGTAAATTCAAATAAAAAATTCAGATTGCGATTAGATATTATTGAGATATTTACTTGCCTGAAGGATTATGAGGATTTAAGCTTGAGCATTCAGTATTATGCTGGGATTGTAGCAATAGCGGATGAGTTGATTGCTGATGATGATTTGTGAGACATTGATGTTTATGCTGATTGATGACTGATCACTGATATGAGAATGAGGCATTAATGATTGAGTTGAACGCCTAAGCATAATTTACTGTCACTGCCTATGTCCTACTGTTATTGATACATTGATACTTATTTCATCATTGATTATATGCTGATGAGATTTACATTTATTATTTTTATTTATTATTTTTAGATTGTATTTATTTATTTATTTTTTTGTTATTTTATTTGAGTTTGAGAATTGATTCAGATGCTTATATTTTTGTAATTTGTATTATATTATATTAATATTTTAGTTTTATTAATTCAAACATTATTAATATTATTGATTTAGACACATTATTTTTTAGATTTTTGTTATTTACTTGTTTATATTTTATTAATTAAATAAATTAAAAATTAAATAATTAATTAATTATTTTAATTTAAGTATAAAATAATTAAAATTAAAATTTTTTAATAATTTGAATTTGAGATTAATAGTTTTTTCAAACGGCCCGGATCCAGCCTGAACCCGGCTCAAACCCAGCTCGAACAGCTAAAGCCAGCCCCAAACCAGGCTCGAACAGGCCAGATCTAATCACTCTAGGCATATTACTTAAGTTATACATAGTTTAACTTAATTATAAAAAAATACTATAAATATTAAGATTCAACATAATATATATGTATACATATAAAAGTAATAGTGGGATTGGATATTTAAAAAAATATATCAATCAATATATCAAAAAGTATAATATATTGGATCACAGACATTTAAATTAGTGGCAGAGTCTTTGAAGTGGAGATTTCAATGGGTTGGGCTGGACTAGCCCTTCCCAATTTTAAATAGCACAATCGAGCCACCTTGCTTGGCATGACACGACTTCAGTAGAACCGGCCCAACTGTTAAGTTTATCAGGCTGAGTCACTATTAAAATTTGTCTATTTTTTGATTTTTTTAGACAAATGGATCGAAATCATAGGATAGAATTTAGGACCTTTTGGTTGAGTTATCATTATTATTAATTTGTATGTCTAAGTTTAATTGATTTTCATTAAATTTATTAAATGTTATTTTTTAATATTTTGTATTTTTATTTAATTTTTTTAAATTTAATTATCTAAGATTATAAATAAAATAAGAATAATAATAAAAAATTATAATATTATCTTATTTTTTTTGTGTAGCAGACATATTATTTTTATAGTTAGATATTTATTTTCTATTCTCACGCTTAGATGTTATTCATCACAAAATACTAAGATAATTGTGCCACTTCGCTCTATAAAATAAAAATTATAAATAATTTAAAAAAATCATAAAAACAAGGCACAATATTATTTGTAGAGCATTGAATGGAGAGAGATGGGGAGAGTACAAATTAACTTTGAAAAACTAAAATGTAAGTTTGATATTTATACAATTTTTTTTTAAAAAAAAGTATTTTTGTTTTTCCAATAAAAAATAGGGCAAAAATCTTACACACGATAGATTTATATTTAAGAGTCTTTGGAAGCAATCCGATGACTCATATAATTTTATTTTTTTTACCGATATGATAGTGACTAGTACTATCTTGTTGTTATGTTTGTTGGGCCTTGAGAGGCCTTAGCGGAAAAAAATTGTCTACTGATGGAGCATGCCATTATTTATGCTGCATAATTAATTTTAAAAAAATGAGCCATGTGCTCGTGCCATGTGCCATGTCTACGTGCCTAGCATGCATGCCATGCCTGGGAAGTCCTTGGTACAAGCACATTTCTCAATTGTGCCTTGTCGTGCCTAGCATAACTATTTAGGGCCATGCTTTATGTTGTACTCAGTCCTTTTGATCCACTTGATATCTTTTTATATATGGGTGAAGTGAAAGAGCTTTGTACATAATATCCTATTTAATATATTTTGTCATATTAATAATATTCTTTCTTTATTTTTATTTTTTATTATTTTTGTTGATTGTATTAGAATGTTTTATTCTGAAGTATTATGATATCGTGCAATAATGAAAGAGATAAATATTTTTTATTTTAATGTGACTTGGGAATAGTAGTTCCCAAGTTTGGGAAGATTTGTTATCAGTTACAAATAGATGTTTATTGAGAAGATAAGTCCTGATGAGGGGGTATATCACTTAAAGATAAAATTTGTTGTGATGAGATTTACTCACATCCAGATTTAATTATCATGATATCTTTTCTCCAATGATCAAGATAGACTTGCATATGAATATTTATATCACAAGAAACTTTTCATACATGAGTGATATATTTGTTAAATATGAAAAATATCTTTCTTAGCGATTTTGAAGAGGATGTAATTATGGAATAACTACGGGCCACCTAATTTTTGAGTAGTGATAATATGATTATTAAATTAATTCAGATAATATGATTATTTTAGTAATTGTGTTTATAAATGATATACTTATTATGTGAGATAACGAGTTAAGAATCACTTAACTCAAAAAGTAGAGATGTCAAAAGGGTCGAGTGGCTCAGGCCTGGAATGTGGTACGACCCTACTCGGTCGTGCCTAGCCCGGCACGACACGGTACAAACTCGTGCCCATGCCCGTGCTAAGCCTGCTCATGGCATGATTCATGATGTGCTTTGCCTAGGTCAATCGGGTCTTGTGTCAAGCGAAGCACAACTCGGCACGAGGCCCTTTGGGCACACATTTTCTGCATGAACCGAATGGTGCCCCTACCTAGCCCAGTCTCACCTCGAAGCTCGACGGTTGACCCATAGCTTGACGGATCTAAAATTTCGTCGGGCTTGTAACTTGACCGACATGACCAGCAGTCATTTTTTCCCAGCGGCCTAGCTCTAGCCTGATTGTTCCAGAAGCTGAAGCTTTTGGAATCAACGATTGTTCAGGTCTGTTCGACGATCGAACCGACTCAGCAGTCCAAACAAAAATAAACATAAAAAAATTTAAATCTAAGCCATTGGATTTTTCCTCCAAAGGCTATCGGGCAAAATCCAACAGTCCCGAGGATTCTGCTCGATTATTAATTTAAAAAAAATAAAAAAAAATAAAAAATAATCATTATTTATTTATTTTTTCTAAATCTATAAATCCTTCTTATTCAAAGATTTATGTTTTCATAATATAAATTTTTTTTCTCTCTCTAATTTTCTTTCTCTTGGGCTCATAATTTTGGTTTTGACATCTTGCTTTTTGGGACTTGGGTGTAGTATGGATTGTGGTGCCAGTGCTGTGTGGACATCAAAAAGTCAAAGTTTATATATTATGATTAACGGTTATTTTTTTTTATTAATTAATTTTTAAGTTTTAAATTTTAAAATCTAAAATTTATTTCCTAGTCCTAACTCATAGTCCTAAGTCGAGTCTAAAAATAAAAAATAAAAAAAATATCAAATAGTAGTTTTAATAACAAAAATAAAATTAATTATAATTTATAATGAGAATCCTACGAAAATGTCCAAGGCAGTCGAAATTTTGATTTCTCTGGTCATTTCGACTAGAGCTGTTAACCAGCCCGACACAAGGCATGGCACGAATCGGCCATGCCTGGCCTGGCACGACATGAGAATTTCTCGTGCCCATGACGTGCCTGCCTAGGCATGAATTGTGCAGTGCGGTGCCGAGGCCAACCTGGACTCATGCCGTGCCTGGCCCGACACAATACCGTGGTGGTTGCTATGGTACATCGGCTTGAGCTGAGAAATTGCCCCAACAACAAAAGCTGAGCTCAATGGTTCCGGAAACTGCTCGCGCCCGGGTCTGATTCAGCCCCCCCAAAAACCCAATGGTTCAAAATAAAAAAAATAAAAAAATTAAAAATTTTGAGTTTTAGTAGTTGGATTATCCTCTAACGGCTATGAGGCAGAATCCGATGGCTCACATGATTTTGCCCCAAAAAATCAATAAAATAATAAAAAAAAAATATATTTTTTTAAAAATTTCTTAATTTTTTTCTATAAAAGTTATCCCCCATCTCTCTAATTTTTATGTTTTTTAAAAATATAAATTCTTACTCTCTTTTAAATCTCATTCCTAAAATTTTTTCTCTCGGAATTTCAGCTAGAATTTTTGGGACTCATAACTCGGGTTCGATTTTGAAAGTTGGAATTTTGGTGTACGTGTTTTACCTTTATACTATTTCATGAGTATTTTTATTTTTTAATTAGTTAACTAAAACTATTAAGTCTTAACATAATATTTAAAAATAATTAGTTTTTTACTCTTTCTCTCTCTCTATACTCTTTAATCTATTCTCTTGCTTAAAAAATAAAAAAATGATAAATACTAATGAAATTAATTTAAATTTAGAAAATAAAAATTATACACAAAGGTTCGATACTACTAAAACTTTTGTTTCTTCGGTCGTCTCAACCTAAACATCTAAAAATAAAAAATTAGAACTTCTATAGTTTAGACTCATTTTAATAATATAAAACAAAAAAAATATTAGGAGTGAGGAAGAAGAAATGACACTGTACAAATATTGTAAGAAAATTTTTACTTGTAAGAGTGCATTTGGGACTGGACACCTTAAGAGGCATGTTGAAATATGCACTAAAAAATATTGTGCATTAGATCCTAGGTAAATCCAACTCACCAGTACATTTTTTCGAGGCTGAATTCAACTTTAAAGTTTATCCCTTTCATATATCGCAGCGAGTTGGATAGAGAAGGTATGACCAACCTTATCACCTTGATGGGTTTTTCGATTAGAATTTCAGAAGATTCAAGGGTAGTGAATATTATGTAGACATATTTTCAGCCTGCTTATTGTAGGATTCCTAGGTTCATATCTAGGAACAACATACTAAAATTTTATAAGTTAAAAAAACAAATAATAATTAATTAATTTATGACATATAGTGGAGTGATGTCCGTAATGTTCGATATCTGGATTAGTCACGATGATTCCTTTTATGCATGTCTTATCGCCCACTATATAGATTCTAAATAGATTATGAATAAATAAATTTTAGGATTCTCTAAAATTATTCATCTTCATGATGACTCAGTCATTTTTGAGTAGATGATGATCTTTAGAAAATATAAATTCAAAATAAAATTTTTATTATCACATTCGAGAACGTATCTAATAATGAAGTAGTGATTGACATGTTTGTTAGGAATATTAAAGACATATTAGGAGAGATTTTTTCCGTCGAATGCATGTGTCACGTGATTAACTTTATTGTATAAGTGAAGATGAATGTGTATTCTTCCGCTTTAGATAATATACGTAACTCATTAAAATATATTTGCATGTTTCGCAGATAACATGAGTTCGTTAGTCTCTATTTGTTTACGAATCTTAAAAAGAAGAAATTCTAATCAGATATGAGATACTGTTGGAATTACACGTAGCTAATGCTGAAGTCATGTGCTTGATACAAACACGTGATATCCAACTATGTCAATAGTAAAAGTGATAAACTTGTTATTGAAGACACTGACTGGGCTACAAGAATTTTATTTATGAAATTCTTGAATATTTTTTATGACACGACGAACATGTGTTCGTAAGTTTATATTCTCGTGATTTATATTGCACTCAGTTGCATATACAATATTAATAGTATGTTTAGGAAGTATTGAGCTGACCCTATATTTAGCCATATGGTTACAGTGATGGAAACCAAGTACTTATAGTACTGGTCCACTATTTTATCTCTTTATTGTCTCGTTGCATGCATGGACCCTAGGGTTAAGGTGGAATAAATAGATAATATTTTGACTTACATTTTCTCGTGTATGAACTTGGAAGATCCACCTGAAGGGTTCATTCATGAGAAATTGATTGACCTTTTCACATATTATGATACTAGGTATGGTGGTTGTATTAGTGAGACTGTGAGTACATACATGTATATCATATTCAGAGATGATTTTTTCATTCAGTTAGTGAGTGGGAAACGACGAGGTGGACCGTCAAATAGGAGTGAGTTTTCTCGGTACTTAGATATTGATTACTACTTAATCGTATCACATTCTGATACTAATAATCTTGATATATTATAGTTGTGAAAGTCATATGAGTTCACATTTTCTGTGCTATCTAAAATAATATGGGATCTACCGACTCCTCCAGTGTTGAGCGTAGGATCAGAGTTTTTCTTTTTTATTACAGTGAATGTGATTTCAGATAGGAGATCAAAATTATGTCCAGATATTGTTGAGGCTTTAACATGCATGAAAGATTGAGATAGAGGTGTCAAACGGGCCGGGCCGGCCCGGCCCAGCACGAGGCACGACACGGTTCGGCCGTGCCTGGGCCGGCCCGGCACGTTCAAAAACCGTGCCCGGGCCCATGCCGTGCCCGGGCAAAGCAAGGCACGTTTCGTGCCGTGCTTGGCACGAGCCGTGCCGTGCCTGGCCCGGCACGCCGGCACGGGTCCATCCCGTGCCGGTCCCGCAGGCACGCGTGGCACTGGCGGCGTGCCACGCGTGCCGTGGCGTGAGTCGCGACTTACGAGTCGCGACTCACGGTCACGAGTCACGACTCACTGAGTCATGACTCGACCCATCAGGGCCCCCCCCGGTAAAAAGACCGCGGGTCGGGTCCAAACAGACCCGACCCGCGGTCTTTTCTGCCGAAAACCGAGAAAATCGAAATATCTAACGGGAAAAAAAAAATTTTCAAAATTTGAGCAATTTTCAGCCCTTGGATTCGACTCCAACGGCTAGGGGGCAGAATCCGACGGTCCTCGTGATTCTGCCCCTTAAATATAATAAAAAAATTCAAAAAAATATTAAAAAAATAATTTTTTTTTTTAAAAAAAAAAGTTTGATTAGCCTATAAAATCTACCCCCCTCCCTATAAAATTTATGTTTTTCAAAAACATTAATCCTCTCTATATTTTCTCTCTCTCACTCTCACATAATCCGTGCTTCTCTCTCTCGGCCCTCGTGTTTTTGATTTCGGCTTGGATTTTCGTGAAACTCAACTTGAGTTTTGAACATCAAAGCTTCCTGCGGTGCATCTTGCACGTGAGTGACCTCATTGCTTTTACCGGGTAATATAATTTACTTTTTTTTTATTTTCTCTCTCTAAAGCTTCTCTCTCTAGAAAAACGTACGAAAAATAAAAAATGACAAATTCACCTAACACATATTTAAATTTGAAAAATGAAAATGTTAGTGTTACACAAACGTCTGTGGCTCCTGAAACTTTGGTTTCTCCTGTCATCTCAGCCCAAAGTTCTAAAAAACAAAAAACTAGGAGGACTTCTGTAGTTTGGACACATTTTAAAATCATAACACAATTAGATGTTAGGGGTGAGGAACATGAAATGGCACTGTGCAAATATTGTATGCGACTTTTAACATGGAAGAGTACATGTGAGACTGGGCACCTAAAGAGGCATGCTGAAATATGCTCCAAAAAACATGGACCGTTAGATCCTAGGCAAACCCAACTTGGCACTACATTTTTTGAGACTGGATCGAGTTCAGTCTCAAAGTTTACTCCCTTCGTATACTCCAGCGAGTTGGGTAGGGACGGCATGGCCAGGCTCATCACATTGATGGGTCTTCCGATCAGATTTTCGGAAGATCCGAGGGTAGTGCGCATCATGCAGACTTATTTTCAGCCATCCTATCGTAGGATTCCTAGGTCCACATCTAGGAGTGACATACTAAAGATATATAAGTTAGAAAAACAAAAAATAATTAAGGAATTCTTGGCATTTAGTGGAGTGGTCTCCGTGACGTCCGATATATGGACATGTCACGATGATTCTTCTTATGCATGTATCACTAGTCATTATGTCGATTCAAACTGGACAATAAATAAAAAAATATTAGGATTCACTGAGATTCTTCATCCTCATGATGGCCCGGCCATTTTTGAGTGTATGATGAAAATATTTAGGGAATATAAAATTCAAAATAAAATTTTTAGTGTCACTTTCGATAATGCTGCGAATAATGGAGTAGCGATCAATATGTTTGTTAGGAATATTAGAGACGCACCTTTAGGAGAGATATTTCATGTCAGATGCATGTGTCATGTTATTAACCTGATAGTTCAAGTGGGTATGAAGGTGTGTTCCCCCGCGTTGGAAAATATACGCAATGCACTCAAGTATATTCGCACTCCTCGCAGACTACAAGAGTTTGGTAATCTCTGTTTGTCTGCGAATCTTAAGAAGAAGAAATTCCAATCTGATGTGAGACATCGTTGGAATTACACGTACCTGATGTTGGAATCATGTGTTGGATACGAACACGTGATATTCCACTACGTCAATAGTAAGAGTGGCGAACTTATTGTTGACGACACTGACTGGGATTCAGGAATTTCATTTATGAAATTCCTGAAGATATTTTATGACACGACGAACATGTGTTCGTCGGTTTATACGCCCACCACTTGCATTGCACTCCGTTGCATATGCAACAGTAGTAGCTTGTTTAGGATGTATCGAGCGGACCCGACGCTCAGCCATATGGTTGCAGAGATGGAGACCAAGTACCTGAAGTACTGGTCCACCATTCCATCTCTTTATTGCCTCGCAGCATGCATGGACCCTAGGGCTAAGGTGGAAGGGGTTGAAAACACCCTGACTTTCATTTCCTCGTGCATGAACCTGGAAGAGCCACCTCAAGGGTTCATTTACGAGAAGTTGACAGACCTGTTCACATACTACGATACTAGGTATGGTGGTGGTGGTGTTGAGACTGTGAGTACGGACTCTGATACCTTGTTCGGAGATGACGCTTATTCCATTAACCTAGCGAGGGGGAAACGTAGGGGTGGACCTTCACATAGGAGCGAGCTGTCTCGGTACTTAGATACCGATTACTGCTCAATCCTATCACCTTCTGACAATAAGAATCTTGATTTATTACAGTGGTGGAAATCATATGAGTCCGCCTATCCCGTGCTATCTAGGATGACACAGGATCTACTGACTCCTCCGGTGTCGAGCGTAGTATCGGAGTCTGCTTTTTCTGTTGCAGTGAACGTGATTTCGGATAGGAGATCGAGATTACGTCCAGATATGGTTGAGGCCTTGGCATGTTTGAAGGATTGGGAGGAATCGAGATTTAGCATCAGTGATCGTGCTGAAGCTGGGACTGTGATAGACACTGCAGTCGCATCCACATCCACTACGATGGCGGAGGAGCTGATTGCCGATGATGATGACCCATATGATACTGATCTTGATGTTGCGGCTGATGATTCTCATTATATGCCGCTTGACGATTGATGCTCATCTGCTCTTTTTTTTCGATATTTTTTTTTATTTATACGCTTTGTTTGTACTTTGTATTATACGTTGTGTTGAAGTTGAAACTTATACTTTTTTTTTCGGAGTATTGGTTTCAAAAGCATGAATGGTAATTTTTATTTGCGTAGTTTAAATTTTTTTTAATTAAAATTTTTACTAACTTAATGTATTTATTTATTAATTTAAGATTTAAATATTATTTTAAAATTTATTAACTTTAAATCTTAATATTTAATTAATACATTATAATATTAAAATATGCTAAACTTAATTGAAAAAAAAAATAAATTTTCTAATTTTTTTTTACATACTTACATTTAATTTTAAATGTAATATTTTTTACAAAAAATTTTATTTTTTATTTATTACATAAACTTAAATAAAGATAAACAGAAACTTAAAAAAAAATTTAAAAAAAAAAAAATTTTTTTATAATCTGCCAAGTCAAAGTGCCAAGTGCCAAGCACTGGCCGTGCGCCCGTGCCCGTGCTTGGCTATTGCCTTTTGGCTCCCGGGACCCGGACCCCGGTTGAGCCGGTCCAGGAGACCAGGTCCAAGCCAACCGTGCCCGAGCAGGCCGGGCACGGCACGGCCTCGCCGTGCCCACGGGCCGTGCCGTGCCCGACTTTAAAATACCGTGCCGTGCCGGGCACGGCACGGTAGCACGGCGGGGCACGTGAAAAATGGGCCGTGCCGTGCTGGGCCGGCCCGTTTGACACCTCTAGATTGAGAGGATTTGAGATTTAGCATCCAGGATCGTGCTGGACAATGACTGCAGCAAAAGTGGAGGAGTTGGTTGTTAATGATGATTCATATGATAGTGATTTTGATATTGAGGTTGAGGATGATAATGATACGTTGATGGATGATTGATGAAGTTGTCATTTGATGTTTGACAGTTGACGATTGCGAAATTTCGACATGCTAACAGCTACACTTATATTACATTTATACTTATGCTTATGAGTTATGCTTGATTATGATTTTTGATTTTGATATTTAGTATTCATTTTTATTTATATTGTATTTGCATTGGTTTGGGTCTATGACTTTGTGACATTATCATTTTTATTAAAGAAATTTTGTGTTTATTTTATTTATATGTTTAAGAATTTAATAAAAAATTCTATAATTTAATTCTAATAAATTATAATCTATTAATCTAATTAATACTTAATTAATACAAATAACATAAAAAAATAAACTTTATAACTATTCAAATATTTACAATTTATAATTTAAATATTTTTAAATATTATCTAATTTATATTTTATAATTATATAAATATTATAAACAATAAAATAAAAAGAATTATTTTTTTAAATCGGCCTGTACAGGCCTGACCTGGCACTGTAAAAAATCGGCCGTGCCGGTGGGCAGTGCATGGCCTGAAGAAACTATGCCGTGCCAGGCACGACACGGTATAGTAACTGTGCCATGTCTGGCCCGACATGGTAGTACGGTTGAGCAAACTAAAATTGTGTCGGGCTGGCATGGCACAGCTCGGTTGATGCCTCTAGTCTCAACCTAAACATCTAAAAAATAAAATACTAGAAGAACATCAGTACTTTGGACTTATTTTAAATATAATAAAACAAAAAAATATTAGGGGTGCCGAAAAAGAATCGCACAGTATAAATATTATAAAAGAATTTTAAGCTGTAAAAGTTTGTTTGATACTGAGTACTTTAAGCGACATGCTGAATTATATACCAAAAAATATGATGCATTAGATCCTAAGCAAACCCAACTCACCTATGAGTTTTTTGAGGCTGAATTCAGTTTAGCCTTAAAGTTTACTTCCTTCATATACTGTAACGAGTTAGGGAGGAAAGACATGACCAAACTGATCATTATGATAGGTCCTTTGATTAGGGTTTCGAAGGATCAAAGGTTGGTCGATATCATGCAGACATATTTTCAGCATGCATATCATAGGATTCCTATATCTACATATATGAATGACATACTATAATATAATAAGTTAGAAAAATAAAAAATAAATAATAAATTTAAGAAATATAGTTGAATGGTGTTCATAATGTCTGATATCTGGATTAGTCATGATGATGCATCGTATGCATGTATTTTTTTCCGCTATGTAGATTCTAAATGGACACTAAATAAAAAATATCAGAATTCTTTGAGATTTTTTATCCTTATGATGAATCGATCATTTTTTGAGTGTATGATGAAAATATTTAGAGAAAATAAAATTTAAAATAAAATATTTATTATTATATTTGATAATATATTTAATAATGAAGTAGTGATTAATATATTTGTTAGAGTAATATAAATAAATTATTAAGAGAAATTTTTTATGTTAGATACATATGTCACGTCATTAACCTGATAGTACAAGTGGAGATGAATATGTGTGTCCTTGCTTGAGAAAATATATGTAATTCATTAAAATATATTCGTGCACCTCATATATAATAGGAGTTCGGTAGTCTCTATTTGTCTGCGAGTCTAAAGATGAAATTTTAATCGGATGTGAGACACTGTTCGAATTATATATACTTTATGTTGAAGTCATATATTGGATACAAATATATAATTTCTGATTACGTCAATAGTAAGAGTGACGAACTTATTATTGATGATACTGACTGAGCTATAAGAATTTTATTTATGAAATTTCTCAAGATTTTTTATGACACGAGGAACATATTTTTATTAGTTTATATTTTTATGACTTACATTATACTCAGGTTCTTATGTAGCATTAGTAGCATGTTTAAAAAGTATCGAGATTATCTGATACATAACAATATTGTTATAGAGATGAAAATCAAGTACTTAAAATAATGATTCACCATTTTATCTCTTTATTATCTGATTGCCTGCATAGACCCTAAGGTTACGGTAGAAGAAATAGAAAATATTTTGATATACATATCCTTATGCATTAACCAGTGAGTCTTACTTAAAGGGTTCATTCACAAAAAGTTGACTGAGCTCTTTACAATGGTATTAGGTATGATTGTAGGAGTAGTGAAGCTCTGAGTAGGGATATGGATATCATATTCAGAGATGATGACTTTTTCATTTAGGTAGCTAGAGAGAAATGCCAGGGTGATTTTTTCATAGTAGGGATACCGATTATTGCTCAATCTTATTATATTTTGATAATAAAAATTTTAAAATTTTACAGTGGTGAAAATTATATGAGACCACCTATCCGTTGCTATCTAAGATGTCATAGGTTCTACTGACTTCTTTGTCATTGAGCGTAGCATCAGAGTCTGATTTTTCTGTTACAATGAATGTTATTTCGGATATAAGATCTAAATTATGACCATATATTGTTGAGACATTAGCATGAATGAAGAATTGGTTGAATTCGAGCTTTGGAATTCAAATTCGTGCTGGGATTGCAGCAAAATCAAAGTAGTTGGTTATTGATGATGATCCGTGTGATATTAATATTGATTGTGATTTAACGATTTATGACGTTGATGATTGACGAATTGAGACACTGATGTTTGATACTTATCTTATATTATTTTTTATTATATGCTGTAATGTTGTCTTATGATGATATTTTTAATTTTTATTTTTTTTTGGATGTACTCATTTATATTATCTGATTGTTTTTGTTTAATTTTTTTGTGTCAAATTATTTTAAGTTTGAGACTTGATTTTTTAATATTAATTTTTTGTGATTCATTTTGGTCTGTATTAAAATTTAAGTTTTATTAATCCAGACACAGTCTCATAGTTAGTTTTTAATTTTAAAAATTTAGCTATTTATTATACTAAACATTATGTTTTATTTAATTTAATAAAATGAAAATTAAAAAATTAATTATTTATTTTAATTTAACTATTAAAGATAAAATAATAATTATTTAAGTAATTAAGTATTAATAATTAAATAATTAAATTTTAAATTTTATAATATTTTTAATATTTTGTATTAAAATAATTAAAAATTTTCAAATTGGCCCGAACTAGGCTTAAACATGGCTCAACCCCTGCCCAATGTGCAAAACTTAGTATCCTATCTGGTCCGTTCTGCCATGATCCAGCATGGCTTTATCATAGCCGGGCCGACATGCCGTGCTGGGTTGACTGTGATGAAGCCGTGCCAGGTCAGGCACGATACAGTTACTGTACCGTGCCCGACTCGACACGTTGGCCTAGTTGAGCCACCTAAAACTAGGCCGGCCCAGCACGGTCCAGTCTGTTTGATACCTCTATCAAAAAGTATCATTCATTATAATTTCAGACATATAATTTTGGAATGCTCAAATATTTTTTTTGAATTGAGGTAACTTATGATAATAGAATATTTTATTATTATAAATGAGATATGTTATTGATATTTTTTGAGGATGACCTTTTAATTTATACTCTAATAGACACTTTTATTGAATTAGACAATAATTTATTACCAGGTGTATATATCTTTGGCAGCTTTATTATATGTAGAAAAATATATATGAAAAATTAATTAATTAATGATTTTAAACACAAGCAAATGACCATTACTTAGAATGAAATAATAATTGTTTATCATATTCAATATCACATCTTAAATTCGTTTAAAAACTTAATGCTTCTGATAATTTGAAATATTCTGAATTTATTAACATTTTAATGGAAATTAAATAAAAAATTGAAATTTGAATAGATGTAGCATTCGTAAAAGAAGTGTTAGTGAGGAACACCATGTTCTTCCAGCTTAGCTAACTTCTGAATCTTGTTCTTATGTGTGTGTTTGACTTTAAGATTCCTTTTTGAAGCATTTTTTATTATTTATTTATTTATTATATTTATTTATCTTTTTTATCTTTTTTATATTTTTTTTATTTTATTTTATTTTAATTTTTTTTGATTCCTTTTTCAAGGGTTTAGATAATACCAACATGATATTTTGATGCATGGTGTTCATTTATTGTACATGTGTGGGTCTCATTAAAATTTTGTATGTTTTCTGATATGCTCACATGCAGTCGGAATGGCATGATGAAACAACTGAAGAACAAGTAGTTGCTGATTCACTCATTTCTTGTGAAATGGCTAAACACAATTTTGTTGAGAAAGAAAGTAACTTGATGCCTAGCAATGAAGAAAGTGAATGGGATAGGCTTTTGCGTGGGAGGTAATGATCTTGTTTTATCTTTGTTCTCATGTACCTCTGTCCTCATGAAATAAATCAAGGACAATACTATTGTCAATGCTATACTTTACTTTTCTGTCATTGTCATTGTCATTGTTTGCCATTATTATTAATATTATCATTGTAGTTGACATTTATTTTATTTATTGTATTATTATTATTATTTTCTTTCTTTTTTTTCATTTTATTGGAATGAGAGCACCTGCATATGAGTGGTCATAACCATAGCCATTGATTTTTTTCTGGTACGAGTAATGAATGTGTGTTTTTAGTAATTTATGAAATAATTTAAGGACAATAATATTGCCAATGCTATACTTCATTCTTGTGTCATTGTCATTATTGTTGCAATTACTTTTATCATTGTAGTTTTTGAGATTTATTTTATTTATTTAATTGTTATTTTTTTTCTTTTCTTGGGATAAGTGCACCTAGCATATGTGTAACCCTAATCCTAGCCGTTTGTATAGATTTTTTTTCTATTATGAGTAATGAGTCAATATTTTTAGTTTTTTTATGATATAATCCAATGACAATAACATTATCAGTGCTACTTACTTCACTCTTGTGTCATTGTTGTTGTCATTACTATCATCATTGTATTTGTTGAGATTTATTTTATTTATTGTATTGCTACCTTTTTTATTCATTTGTCATTCAAGGAGAATGGTGGTGCAGTGTGCGTCTGTGCAAGGTTCTATTCACAATTATGGTGTAGTAATGCAGCTCTGTATAGTTTTGTTATAATTTGTGTGCAACAATGTAACAGATATAACTTTGTTATAGCTTTTTGCAGTGGTGCAACAATACAATGTTAGAAGTGGCAAATAGGTTGTGCCTAGCCTGCAAGCCCAATTTATTCTGGCCCAACCAAGCCACCATGCCATGTTGTGCTGTGCCGTGCCGTGCCGTGCCATGTTGACATGCATGAAAATTAGGATGGCTCAGCACTGCCCTTATGGCTGGTTGCAATTGTATTGAGTCAGATTTATCTACTATGAACTCAGTTTACAAGTTTATGTTGGTTCTTTTTGATGTTTAGTTTATGTTTTTTGATGGGAGCACCTAACCTATGGGTTACCTCAATAACTTTTACCCATTATATATGGTATATATTTTTATGACTATATGCATTAAGTTTGATTGTCTTATATTTTATGTTTATGTGGCCTAATACTGTATAATATCTAAATAATTTATACTATAAGTCTATGTAAATTTTCTAACTACTAATCTAGTAGAGTTTTTGACTTTTTTTAAGGTTGTCTTTATTATATATACTCATTTGTTTTTTATTATTGATTTACTTAAAAATTTCAGAATAAGATCATATGAATGATTGAATGTGATGATATTTAATTCATTCAACATAGTCCGTCTTCATTTTGGATGACTAATTATCTCAGAAGAGCATCCAGGATTAAGTTATCAAGAGAGTATAAAAAATTAAAAGATCTAATACTAAAATGAGAATAAGAGAGTACTTATAACATGTACTAATTTGAATATATTTTTGGTTTTTTTCACAGTACAATCAAAATATCTAAGGTATTATTTTGACTTGGATCAGCTAACAGAATAAGAGACTCATCTAGGAAAGATTACGAATATATCCCTCTTGTATATGTCTTTATGTTGAGATATGAGTCTTGGGAGAGCTCACATCTCATGCCAAATGTAACATTCACACCCATCTTCTCTTTCTGCGACAATGTTTTTGGAGAGGCCTCGCTACTCTCTTCAAAGCTACTCTCATCTATGAATAGTGAAAACTGAACAAGGGAAGGAATCAACCCTTTAAAAAGAACTTGCCTTCAAAGAATGTTATCGTTGTGATTTTTTTTTATAGTTTGGTGGGAATACCAAATTTGTGAGTTGCCTCAAATTTTTTTGTTTATTATATAAAAATATTTGATACATGAATTTATATAAGAGTATTATTGTATTATTGTAACTTATTTATGTTAAATTTATAATGGTATCAAAGTAAAGTTAAGTTTGTGGCAAGATTTTATATAAATCTTAGAAGAATAAGACGTGCGCATTGTATCAATAGAGTGCCCATGCATATTTTATAATAATAGGTGTATTCATAGTGGTACACACTAGTGCATAGTAGTTGCACATGTGTATAGGTGCTCAAGCACATAGTAGGCGCACATGCATATAGAGGTGTGCATGCACACAATGGTTGTGCAAGCACATAGGTGCACATGCACATGTAAGCCATGTGATGGTGCATTTGAGCTAAGCAAAGGTGTGTGGTGGCAAGTACATTGCCATGTAGTAGTTCTTTGTGAGCTGAAATCCTAATTGGATTTTGATAGAATAAAAAAATAGATTAAATCTTAATTTAGTTTAACAAAATTTAGGGTTTGATACAATTTTATTTTTGAAAGAATTATTATGAATTATTGTAGTAGAAGTAGAGAGATGATAGTCTTAGTTTAATTTACACTTTGTATGATGTTATTTTTTGCCAAAGATAGTTGTTGGATATTATTTTCAGAGAGTAGGCTGAGAGCTTTACATAGTATCTAAGTCATTAGTAAAGTAGAGAGATACAACTTTACAAAATTTAGACTATCAGTGTCATCCAGTGATCCTCACAAAGTTTATTCATCATGAATCTTACTAAATATAAGCATACAAAATTACTCTTGAAGGTATTAGTAAAATTTTCTCTTATTTTAGATATTACAAATTCTTTCACTTGTAACCTCATTTCAGATTCTTATATTATTGACACATGAGAAAATATCTATTTATTGGTCATCATATCTTATTTCTTATATATTTTTTTGCTTTGAAAATAATATTATAATTAATGACAATTATAAAATTAATTACTTATGGTATTATTCAGATTTAATATTTGTTATTTTCTTATATTATGTTAATTTTTGATTATTTTATTAGCTTATTTTTTGTGAATTATATTTTTAGACAATGCAAATCAATTATTTTTTCATCGATAGTTATTCGCGTGATTAGGAGACTTTGAGTAAACCTCTATTTAAGATTGAACAGAGTAAATTATATGTCATCTCTTCAATGATAAGATATGATTCTAGATGTTTGAGTATTTTAGACAAGCTACTTATTAATGAAGTATTTTGATTATTATTAATGAAGTTGAAAATATTTTGGTTATCTATTATTAATGAAGTCGAAAATATTGTATTTTAATTTTAAAAGTATTTGATTCTAGAATATGAGACATGTTAGTTAGAAAATTTTATTAAAACCTAGCAATGATATGATCAGAGAGATTTAAATATTTTATTATTTTTGTTAATTATTATTTGAAGTAAATTGATATATCTCTTTGGCGATAAATCACATTTATTTTTAATTTTCTCAAAATAATTAAAATTAAATTTAATAAAATTATTTAAAAATTTAAATGCATTAAAATTTATGTCAGATTGATTTAATACTTATTGTATGAATAATATATTTATACACAAGATTTCTCATGTAGACATACTTCAATACAATAGAGTTGTTGAAATAAAAAATTAATATTTAATTGAGATGACTTAAATATTCCAACTTGAAAATAATATTTTGGAATATTTTTGGAAAGATATGATATTAATTATAATTTATCTCATCAATCGGATTTTCTTTGTTATTCCTTTTCAGCATATAATCTTTCATATCTTACATATTGGAGATATGCTATTTAATTTTCTTTTTAGAATTTTTTGGAGCACTTGTTTTATCTAGAGGTGTCAAACGGGCCGGGCCGGCCCGGCCCAGCACGAGGCACGGCACGGTTCGGTCGTGCCTGGGCCGGCCCGGCACGATAAAAAAACGTGCCCGGGCCCGTGCCGGGCCCGGGCGAACAAACCACGTGCCGGGCCATGCCAGGCACGAGCCGTGCCGTGCCTGGCCCGGCACGGCTCGTGCCTTGGCACGGCACGCCGGCCCGCGTGCCTGCGTCGTGAGTCGTGAGTCACGACTCACGGTCACGACTCACTGAGTCGTGACTCGTGACCCAACCGGGCCCCGCCCCCGGTAAAAAGACCGCGGGTCGGGTCCAAAAAGACCCGACCCGCCCCGCCCCGACCGCCCTGCCTTGCCGTGCACCCGTGCCCGAGCGGGCCGTGCCGTGCCCGAATTTAAAAAACCGTGCCGTGCCGGGCACGGCACGGCACGGTAGCACGGCTGGGCACGTGAAAAACGGGCCGTGCCGTGCACCCGTGCCCGAGCGGGCCGTGCCGTGCCCGAATTTAAAAAACCGTGCCGTGCCGTGCCCGGCACGGCACGGTAGCACGGCTGGGCACGTGAAAAATGGGCCGTGCCGTGCTGGGCCGGCCCGTTTTGACACCTCTAGTTTTATCATTGTTCGCTCCCTCGTATGTGACAATTTGACATCTAGGACATTGAGATACAATTTCTTTAGATATTCTAATATTTAAAGAAGACGCAAGTATTTTTTATTGGACTGGTAAAATTTTAATGAGTATAAATATTATTTTTTCGATAAACTTTTTTTAATGAGCATAGCAAAATTATAAATTTAGATATTATATTTGGATTCATTTTATTTGTCATGTTAAACCACTAGTTAGTGGAGAGTCATTCCTCGGTAAAATCAGAGCATATTATTATTCAATATGATGTTATTTTAAGTAGGTTATCATATTTATTAATAAATTTAGATCATATTTAATTTGAAATGAGTGATATTTTTTGAATAATAAAATCTCATTCAAACTCAGATGATATTGTTCACGAGTATTTATCAATACATACTCATATTTAGTCGGTAATAATGGGACTTGATCACCTATGATTTAGAATTAATACTAGGGAGAGAGAGAGAGATACTCAACTAAAAAGCTAGATGATTCTATAGCTAGTCTTCTAACCTTGATATATCAATTATTTTTTGAAAGAAACATAAAAGTTGTACTCAATACTTGATTTCATAAGTTTTGTTATGTTTTTATCTTGTTCTTTCTTATGTTTATTTTGTTTATTTTTTTTGATTGTATTAGTATGCACAAGATTTTTTTGATATATTATCTTATCATGAATTGTGTCAGGTTATGATTGAAGAGATGCAAACTCTCTATTCAAATAAGATATGAGATTTAATATCTTGACTTTTGGGTAAATCTATTATTGGTTGTGAGTTTGTGTTCACTCTCAAGATAAGTTCACTTGGGAAGATAGATTACTTAAGGTAATACTTGTAGTATAAGGATTCACTCTTATATAGTATGAACTATTAGGATACTTATTTTTTAGTGATCAAGATACATCTCATAATTGGAAGATACATTATTTAGATGTAAATAATTTATTTATTTATGTTGACTTTGAGGGGAATGTATATTTGGAATAACTATATTAGTTCTAAGCAGTACAATCAAATTTAGTTTTTTAATTGTAGAATGTATTGTATGATCTAAAGTAGTCATTGTGAATTTAGTTTGCTAGGTTTTCACATACCATCAACTTATTTATAGTACACAAATATATTTTAAATTTTTTTTGTTATTCTAGAGAAGTCTTGATAATAAGATAATTTTATTGATTGTGTACATGAATGATATTTTAATTATAGGAAATGATAAACTGAGGATCTTTCAACTCAATGATTATCTTCAAGCACATATTCAGAAAGACCATGGGAGATTGAGATACTTTCTTGACATAATGATTACTTATTATAAGAGAGCTATTATTATGTCATAGAGTAGATATGTATTTAATATTTTTTTGTAGATTTTATTTTTTAGGTTGTATTGTAGTAAATATTTCTATTAATTAGGTAAAGACTTCATTTTTGACGTATCCAATTGACTATATTACTTATATGAAATATAAATTACTTGATTTTGACCAAATCTTTTATAATATATGAAATTAATATAGTTAGTTTTTTTATTGATACTTATAATTATTTGGATATTTAGATTTTAGTTTGTATCAAAGGTAAATTTACGATAAAGTTTTATATATTTTTTGGAGATAATTTTGTATCAAAGAAAAGTTTAAGAAATATAGTTTATTTGAGATGTATTACAAATATGGAGTTTAAAGTAATGAAGATAATTAGTTGTGAAATAATTTGAATGTATAATTTACTCAAAAAGATCGAATATGTACTTTTTTCCTATTATCTTTTATTGTAACATTTAGACTGCGAGACATATACCATCTAATTTGATATTTCACGAGTGTATAAATCACATAAAGGTTGATTACTTCATAAGTAAGAAGATTCATGATACAAGTTTACTAAGACTTTTTTTACTAAGTAGTCAATAAAAATGTTTATAATGACCTTGAAGAGGTTTTGATTTCTTCTTATTTTCTTTTATCTAGTGATGTGGATTTGTATGCATTGGTTTGATGGTAATTTTATTATTATTTAATTTATTTTTTGTATTTTTGATAGGGGCACCTGATCTGTGGGATGTCTTAATAACTTTTGTTATTATATATGAGTATTTAATGTATGTATTTATATGCAAGTGTTGTTATATTATTTTACTTTACCCATAATAAATTTATTAGTTACATTAACATTGGTAATGTATTCTTTTTGTCCCTAGTAAGTGACACTAGTATTTCTTTAGAGTATTAGAATATCCAACAAAAGTGTACTCGATGACATACACAATTATTTTTTCTATGTTTGGAGAGATATCCTGAATAAAATAAATATATTCAAAATTTTGGTAGATTGTAGAAAAGTCTCATTGGTATAAAAATTAATAGAGATATGACTTGCGAGAACATAAGACATCTAATTGATTCATAAGTTAGACATAGACATAAATTATTTATCTCAACTACTCTCATTTTATGCAAGAGAGTGAATATAGAATATTTGATGAATTATTTTGTACTCTATGAAGAAATAGAATAATTGATTAAAAGTATATTCTAAAATATTACTATTTCTCAATATTTCAAGATTATAATTAAATTGAATTTTTATTTTTTCTTTAAATTTTATTAAAAAAATAAAATATTTGAGATCTTTTCTTAAATACTAATAGTCATCTATATAGAATATATGTATAATAATCAATAAAAATAATAACATATCTAATATCATCATAGGTGGTCGTCCAACAAGGTCAACAAATATTTGAGTGAATCAAATGGAACGAGTTTCTCTCTGTTCTATAGGTGTCAAATGGGCCGTGCCTGACCTGCCTCGGCCCATCATGGTTCAGTCGTGCATGGGCTGGTATGGCATGCTACATTGCCTTGCCTAGGCTCGTGCTGGGTGCACCCTCGGTACTAATTGTGCCGGGCTGAGGGATTTTGGCTCGCATGCCGTGCCGGGCTGAGGGATTTTGGCTTGCGTGCCATGCCATACACGACACGGGTGACCATACATCGAGCATGGTCATGACGGGGGGATGATGAGTAGACGCCCGATGGGTGAGGCTCACCGCGGCCTGAAGGGTGATGGTGGCGTGGTGGCACGTACCGAAATCCTAATTTTTTTTAAAAAAAATTGCCGCCCAACCTGAACCGACCCACCCAAACCAGCCCGAATCTGGGCAGATTTTGGGCGGCGGGCCCGTGCCGGGCATGACTTTCAAAGGACCGTGCCATGTCCATATGCCATGCGCGGCATGGTACTGTAGCATGCCGTGCATGGCACGAAACGCCAGCCCAGCTCAGTCCAGCCTGTTTGACACCTTTACTTAATACTCTGTTGACATGTTGGATAATAAGTTTTAATGTACTTTCCTTACTAATATGTTTCACTATTAATAAATATCATTCATTTGATATTTGACTCAAATTTTTATCTTATCTAATGATGAATGTCTTAACAGAAAGTGTATCATAAGTATGTCAATAGTAGACAAACATTTAGAGTTTTGTGAGTAGAGAAAATTAGTTACAATGGTACTGCTTAATTTTGAAGGATGTCAAATGTTTTTTTTTTTTTGATCATATTCATATACACTAAAAGAAGAAAAAAAAACAATATCATTGCCTTGTTATATAGTAAAATAATTAATGAAATGAAAATAATGATAAAGTTTGATAGATACAAATATTGACATTATCATACTTTCTGACTTGTATAAGCTCTATGCTCTAACTTTACAAATTAAGTAAATAAAGTTTGATTACCTGTAGTATGTGTATTGGCTTTTGATTCTATGATCTAAGAAATTAGAGAGTGATTGAGCAGAAAAAACAATGAATGTTGAAGCTTCTTGGCTGGAGCAAGTAAAACCTAACAAGAGAATTTTGGAGTATTTCTCATGAGTAATTATAACAGGACTAATAGTTGTGCTTGTGGAAAATTCAATCTAAGTGCATCTAATAGTCTGTTGTATGGTCTCTTAATCTCAAAAAATTAATCATAATTCTTGATGTAATGTCTAATATTTTTCTTGAATATATCTAAATTTTCCAAAAAATAAATAGATCATCACTGATTTCATTTCTCTCGGAGTACCTCTTTCATCCCTTTCACTGACACAGTTGCTGAAGTTATTGTAGTGTGTTAATTAAACATATTAACTTTGTTCAAATTGGGTGTATGTGTAAATATCTGGGTCTCTCGGTTACATCTTTGACAAAGTCGGAAATATCTTCTCACCAGTAACTTATGTTTGTAAAACAATATATTGCTCGGTCAATTCTATGTAAAGAATATTGCAAATTTCATTGCTAAATTTTCTCAATTTAATCAAATCTATCAACATATACATTATTCCAATGATCTTCTTCTACAGATATATTAAAGACACATAATGAGTTATCTATTGATGATTAATCAGTTTGCATATTAACAACTAAGTCATAATATCATACAAGTAGAACATACACGAAGAGTGCATCAATGTATCAAAGTCTCTATCTTTCTTTCATGTGTCGCAAAGCCAACAATTTTTTTCCAAGCACATGGTTCTAGCAAGAGCCTTCCAGCCTTCTGTATGGGCTGGCACGTGGCACGACCTATGCCGTGTTGGAAAAAATGGCTTGCATGCTGAAGCATGAAATGACCCGATGCCTTTGGCAAGACCAACACTTAAGGCACTAGGCATGAATTACTCATGCTTGTTCATCCTGGATTTATTTAAAAAAAAAAAAAGAACATGAACTCGACAAGCCATTTTTTAATATATTATATTACTAGGGGCGCATGAAGTACATGTGTCCCATTTTAAAAAAAGATTGTTGCCTTTGCAATGGTCTCCAACAATAACATACATTACTGTTAGAGGTGTCAGCAGGGCTGAAAGAGCTGAGCATGGCCCACCACATGGCTAGGTATAGTCGTTCCTGACCCGGTACGGCATGGTCTAGAATCGTGCTTGGTCTTGGGCCATGCTGCTCCATTGTATGGTTTGTGGTGTGTTGGGCTGGTAAGACTTATTTGCCTGGCCCGAAGGCAATGCCTATCGGCCCGGCAGCTCTGGGACCCGAGACATGAGTCAAATCCTGTCGGGTGACCGCTTGATGGGGAGAGTTATAATTTTAAAAAAAATCTAACCATATAAATTCGATATTGCTTAAATGACCAATTGCAATTGTCCTATCATGTAAGTTGGCCTCCCGTTGCATTTTCATGCAATGGATTTTTAAAGGAAGGTTTAGCATGGTCCGATACGAGAATTAAACCATGCTATGTCAGGCATGACAAGGTGACATGGTCATGCCTAGCAATCGGCATGATGCATTTGTTTCTCTAATTACTATCATATTGAATAATGTTACTTTTTTAACATTAAAAAATAATTAAAAAGAAAGATTTGGGTGAATTATAATTGTTGGATTTCTGTCCAATGGTTGTTGGCAAATGTCCAATGGATATTAGAAAAATGTTCAAAAAAATTAATATTTTAATTTTAAATTATAGTTTTTATTTATAGTTTTTTATACTAAAGCTATTAAATATTTTCTTTCTAATTTTCAATTCATTCGAATTCTTTTAATTTTGATACTATATATATATATATATTAATTTTTATTTTAAAATTATATAATATATATAATCATGTAAATTAATATTAATGGATTTGTGGCCCCTTAACTCTAGATTTGTGTCTAAATTTATACAATATACATAGTTTTTTTATATAATTATTTTTCACCTAGATGATTTTAGAAATAATTAAATAATTCTCTCTCCAACTAAAAAATTAAGTAAAATTTTAAAAACATCGTAGAACTATTATAAAATATGAAATTAAGATATATATATTTTTTATTTATTCATAAAAAAAGGAGAATTGAAAGAGGAGAAAGATACAAATAGAGAAAAATAGAGCTTTTTTCATTTTTAACATAAGTATATGTATCATTAATAGACTTACAAAATATAGTTTTATGTACTCATCTTAATGGTACTTTATAGAAATAATAACTTTTGAAAATCTTTATGAATGTGAATGTGATTATTTATCACTCATATAAATATTTTATTTATGATTTAAAACTTAGTTTTGCTAGTAAAATCTAATGAGATAAAACTTAGTGAAGTAAAAAGTATATAATATTTATATGATGTTGTTGACTACTCATAGTTTGTTAGGATTGTCTTACCAAAAATCTTGTTAGTAAAATTTAGTGGGACAAAATTGGGATGAAACAAAAAAGGATCTTTTATACTAATATCTTCTTATAAGCATGCTCCCTCATGTGTCAATATTTTTGACTTGGTGTATTTTAATCTTATGTATTAGCTTCTTGAGGTTAGTAATAATTTCGTTAACAAGTCTGTTAGATTATAACCTAAGCGTATTTGCTAAATGTTAATTTCATCACTTTTCCTAGAGTTAGTGTATAAAAAAAACTTCACAGAAAAGTGTTTAGCTTTATCTCTTATAATATAACTTCATTAGGTATGTGCAATACATGAAATATTATTTCCAAATAATATAGTTAAACTATCATTTATAGAAGTGAGTCTGAATTATTCTTGGATATGTTGAATTATCGATCATAATCATATATATTTATGATTTATTTCATGAATTACTATAATCTTTGAATGATTTGATGTTGTAGTTTTCATTTTGTACTTAAAATGATCTTCATAAAATAGTGATTCTATTACAATTTAATATATATCTTATTTGTGATCTGACTTTACATGGGTCTGAGCTTTAAAGGTATATTGTATCAAAATATCTAAATAATTATTGATTTGATTCTTTTTGAATACAATAAACATATATCAATTGTTCCTTTGAGGTAGTGCAATATGTGCTTTATCATTCCAATCTCTTGAGTTAAAGAAAAATTATACTTGATTATTAAATTAATAGAAAAAATAATATCACGATAAGTACAGTTAGTTAGATACATAAGTATACCAATGATACTAAGATGTGAAATTTTAGGATCAAATAATTCTTCATTTTTTTTATAAAGATGAAATTAGGGTTTTTTTTCATTTCAAGTGAATGAATAATCATTTGTGAATTTAAAGAGTGTTTTTTTTAATATAAATATTTTAGATTTTTTTACTTTATGCTGATTAGTTAACTCAAAATTTATTAGGGAAGTGTTTGAAATGCAGACTAAGACAATTTTGTTTTCTTGAGATTTGTTTTCTCAATTTTTTTTATAAATATTATATTATTTTTGTGTTTTTTTTGAAGAGTCAATAAAATTTAAATCTTTAACAAATATTATAATAATTATAATCTTGGTTCGTAATTTTTTTAATAAAGATGTATGTGCATGTGGTTATGTGCATATCTTTATTTCAATAGATATTTGCAAAGATAATTGTATTACATGCAAATGGATTACTTTAATTCATATAGTGATTATTGTAATTTGATTTAACATATATTATAAGGTTTTGTATTATTTATTTTAGATAAATTGAAATTTATAGAAATTTCCATATATATAAATTATATATATATATATATATATATCATTATTTATAGATTCATATAAATAAACTATGATAATATTTATGAGATGCATATGCAACCTTTTAGAGACAATCAAATTAATTAGAAAGTAGAAAGTCACTGTGTTCATGAGCGAAGAATATTTTTCTCGTAGTCAATACTAAGTTTTTATAAAAAAATTTTGTATTATTAATCATGTTTTATATCTTATAATTTTATTATTTTTATTGTATTCTTGTATAAATATTTATTTGTATCCAATAGACTTTACACTTTTAGGTGGTTAGATTATAATTTTAAAAATGTGTTGTTCTATTAACGAGTTTAAATTTTTATGCATAATTTTTTTTTTAAATTTTAGCTAATCATTTTTATTTCTAAAGTATTCTATATTTTGTGGTTTGGGTTTTTCATCAATTTTTATGATGTTCAATGTTATTTGGAAAATAAAAATATTATTGATAATAATTTTATCTCAATCTCCTTTTTCTTTATTATACACATAATCTATTGAGATCTCAATATTTCAGGTATGAGTGTCTTTCTGAGGGTTACTTCTTTATTTTGAATATCTTCAAGGATTTTTTGTTTAATATATATTTTTACAAAGGCCTCTTGTTCATCAGATATCATCTCATAAGATTTTTGTTTATGAAATGTCTCTGCAAGGATTTTTGGTGATTATGTGTTATCTTTTTTTTTGTTATCATTGGAATTCTATTTTTTTTGAGCTAATAAATCTATTTTGTTTAATGTGTATTTTAGATTTTTTTGTTAATTATTCTTCAGAGACATCAATTTGTATTGAATTATTTGCAGTTGAAATATGTGACCTTTTCTTTTTTTTATATCAATAAAAGTATTTTATAATTGATTTTTGAAATTTTATATTATCTTTTGAACTTTTAGATCATATTAATTTATTCAAAGATTAAAATTGAGGTATTATAGATACATTTCAAGTAATTTATCTCATTTCTTCTAAAATTGAATTTTCTCTCCCTAATAAAGTAAATACATTCTTATAAAATGACAATCCACAAAGCAGGTAATAAAAACACAACTCATTAATGATTCAATGTATTTTATGATAGACGTAGAATTAAAATCTGCATAAATCCCAAGTATTTGTTGGGGACCCATGTTAGTGCGTTTTGTAAGTACAATTGATATATATATTATATAAACAAAGATTCATAAATGAGAAATATTTGATTATTTGCTTAGTACAAGATGTGACGGTGAGTATCATGCTAAGCTATTGGTATAATTTGAACTAAGCTTGCAGCATGCATATTAACTAGTCCATTGATATTTTTTCTAATAAAATTGATGACTCAAATATGACTTCATTAATTGATGTTTAACTATTACTTTATTTTGTGAGCAAGCAATACATGAGTTTATTTATTTGACAAAATAATCATTTGGTTCTTTAGTCGATACCCATATAAGTGTTCTATGATTCTTCATATTATCGAGGACTCAAGGTTATTTTACTTGTCATGCCAAATAACAAAAATCTGAGTCGTTTAAACTTCTTGTTTAAGCATAGTTATTTGAATTTTAAGATATATTAAGTTATAATTTTTTTTAGGGTTTTAAAGCAAAATGCAATCAATGCATTTTGTGGGGTGCACTCAATCCAATATATGTAAAAATTATATATTTCATTAAATATTATTAATATTTTTTATTTATTAATAAAATATAATTAATGTATATCAAATATAAAAATAAAATATTATTAATATTTCTCGTCAGTATAATTATTTAAAATTTCAAAAAAAAAATTTAATAATCTAATATATATGTGTGTGTGTGCGTACGTGCGTGTGTGCGTGTGCGTACGTGCGTGTGTGCGTGTGTGCATGCGTGTGTGTATATATACACATATATCTAAATGTATTAAAAAGAAACTATTTAAAAAAGATCTAAAAATTTAATAATTAAAAAAATACATTAAAAATCAAAATATACATGTATATGTATTTGTGTACTCAAAATTTAAAAATTGAAAATAACTTTTCAAATTATTATTTTTTGAAATACAAATTTAAAATCAAAATAATTTTTCAAATTTGCCTAGTTTGTGATTGTGTCATGCCGACGTGACTCCAAAAATGGGCTGCTTAGTATAGCTCATTTGGCCTGCCATTTACCCATATTATACTTGGATATGTTGGTCATATTTGGTCGTGTAAAGTTCGGTTAGGCCTAGCCAATGCTTGCGTAAATCAGGTACAGATTAACCTGAGTTCATTTTAGGCTAGCTTAGTTTGATTACCCGGACTGAAACCAGCCTGCACATTCTGGCCTTGCCGTGTTGCATCTCTCATGGGACATCGGCGCACGGACAAAAAATCCTGGCTTGACAAGACCTGAATCTTGCTTTGGGCTAGTACAACTATGGTTCAGTCATAGTTCTAGATTGTGTCATTTTGGGCTCGAGCGGCTTGGCCCAGTTAACACCTATGCACAGCTCAATGTCACACCCTCACTCAATGAATGCGGAACATTCCAGAAGATTCTGAAGAAGTTCATATTTATATGGAAGGAAGAAAATTATCCTATATTATTTTATAATTCTCTTGTATATATGTAATAGAATTTTCTAGACTTATAGGAAATCTTCCAAGGTTCTAGACTTTTTCATATGCATGTATTTAAGGAGAATGTGACCTCATTTGTAAACCATCAAGTAAAGAGTTTTTTGTAAGATTTTATTATTAAATATAGTATTTTTTATTTTTAAATGTTCTCTCAAATTTTTTTTACTTTTATGTTGTGAATAGACGTCAAGTATAATAAGCAAGGTGAAAGTAAAGTCGAATTAGCAACATTTAAGGGGTAAGTTGTCTAAGTGCCGCATGTGAGCTTAGCGAAAAGACTAAGTTCGTAATAGTTGGTATTAGAGGTGAGGTTGCAATGTGTTAGAGTAACTTGGTGGATATGATGTCAAACTCTCATTTAAAAGAAATTGCCGAGCAAGTTTGGGGAAAGGTCCTTGATCCTCCCGCTAAGGGAATTGGAAATAAGGACAAGTCTCATGATCCTTTCACAAGCTTAGACAGTCGAGTGACCCGGTTAGAGGTCGTCATGACAGACACCAAGAAGGGGTTCGATCTCATGGAGCAAAGTATGGAGAAGGTCATGGATAATTTCAAGATGCAAATCCTAGACCTTCAAGAGGGGATGCAAGGTTCGCTGATCTTAGTGGTGTTGCATGAGAAGTTTATGAAGGCTATGAACATGCTCACTAGCTTATAATCAATGGTTGAAGTCTTGACCAAGTATGAGAAAGAGCTGAAACAAGAAGTGACAATCTGCAAGATAATATTGTCAGCTCGGGTTATGTCCACTCATGAGGCCCAAAGAGTGGATGTGCTAAAGCCTCACAATTTTATGGTAAAATGAGATACTAAAGAGCTAGATAATTATTTGTAATACATGAAGAGATATTCTGAGGTAATATCACTGACTGATGAGGCAACAAAGGTATGCACTGCTTCTCTCTATCTCACTGATAATGCAACTCTATGGTGGCGTAGAAAATTTATGGAGATAGAAAGAGGGACGTGCACCATAGACACATTGATCGATTTCAAGAGAGATAAAAAAGTAATTTTATCCAGAAGATGCGGGATTAGAGGTGTCAACCGGGCCGGGCCGGCCCGGCACGAGGCACGACACGGTTCAGCCGTGCCTGGGCCAACTCGGCACGGAAAAATTTCGTGCCCGGGCCCGTGCCGTGCCCGGCACGGTTCGGCCCGTGGCACGGCACACCGGCATGGGTTTGTCCCGTGCCGGGTGTCCCGTGAGCCCGACCACACGATGCCCCCTCCCACAAAAAAGACCATGGGTCGGGTCTGATTCGACCCGACCCGTAGTCCTCTCGAATCCTGACCCATACGGACATGCAAGCCCGAACGTGCCAGGCAAGGCATGGCACGGGCCGCCATGCCTGTGGGCCGTGCCGGGCTCGGTTTTTTTTAAACCGGGCACGGCGCGGAAGCACGATCGTGCCCTAAAAAAATGGGCCGGCCCGGCCCATCCCGGCCCATTTGACACCTCTATGCGGGATACATGCCTCGTAGAAAGATCTGACATCTCAAGCACACGAGATCTATTTGGGACTATGTCAATGAGTTATCTTCCTTGATGTTCGAGTTTCCTGATATGAATAAGAAAGAACATCTTTTCAATTTTATGGAGAACTTCCAAGGCTGGGCCGAGCAAGAATTAAGGAGACGTGGTATCCAAGACTTAGCCATGCCAAAGAAATGGAGACTATTCTCAAACAAAGCTATCCTTCAAGAGTAGCCATGCCAAAGATGGGGGAGACATGGGATACAAATGTTATAACGCTAAGAAAGAATCAAGAGTGACTTTTACCAACAAAGAAGCTAATGGTGGGGATAAGCCCAGAGATTTTAAGCCAAAAACCAATTTCTTTATGTGCTATGAATCACATTGGGTACGTGAATGTCCTAAAAGAAATGTCCTAAATGTCATGATCGAGAGGGAGATTGAACAAGAGGATGATGCCTCTCACATGGGGTCAATGTAGCCATTGAATGTCCTCAAGATCAAGCAAGCTAATGAGAGATCTCAAAGTAGGGGACTCATATACGTGGAGATCAAGGTGAATGGGATGTCTACTAAGGTCATGATAAATACCGGTGTCATACATAACTTTGTCTCAAAGGAGGAGGCAATGAGACTCAAGCTCCCAACATCCAATGAAGTAGAATGATTTAAGGCAGTAAACTCTGCTACCAAGCTATCACACTGAATAGCTTGCGGGGTGACGACAAGGATTAGGCCTCGGGAAGGCTAGGTCAATTTTATGGTGGTACCCATGGATGATTTTCAGATAGTAATCAGGATGGATTTCTTTCACCATGTAAAAGTTGTGTCTATCTCTTTTTTATGTTCGATGACTATCTTAGAAGTGGGGTCTCCATGCATGGTTCCCACAATCATCGAATGTAAAACTAAAATGCTTATGCAGTCGGCTATGCAATTGGAGAAGGGGTTGAAAAAAATGAGGTGACCTGCTTGGTGACCTCTAAGGAAGACCCTAGTGACACTATGGGAAATTCTATGCACATGGAAGTCATGGAGGTGTTAAATGAATTCAAAAATATAATGCCACCGCAGCTACCCAAATGGCTCCCACCTATGAGGGAGGAAAATCACATGATCGAGTTGGAGCTAGGAGCAAAACCTCCTGCCATGAGGCTTTACAGGATGACACCTCAAGAGTTGAATGAATTAATAAGACAGCTGAAGGAATTATTGGGCGGATTCATCCAACCATCTAAGGCTCCATATGGTGTGCCGGTCTTATTCCAAATGAAGTATGATGGGTCAATGTGAATATGCATCGTTTACAGGGTGCTCAACAAGGTAATGGTCAAGAACAAATATCTCATTCATCTTATTGATGATTTATTTAACCAACTTGGTAAAGCACTGTGCTTTACTAAGTTGGACCTTCGATCGGGATACTACCAAGTAAGGATAACTGAAAGAAATGAGGCAAAGATCACATGTGTAACAAAGTATTATTCTTATGAGTTCTTAGTGATATCTTTTGGTCTTGCTAATGCATCTGCTATATATGATAATTTGATGAATAAGATATTTCATTCTTTTTTTGATAAATTTGTGGTGGTATATCTAGATGATATTGTTACATATAGCAATACCTTGGAAGAGCTATTAATCATCTAAGGAAGGTATTCCGGCTACTAAGACAAAATGAGTTATACGTGAAGAATGAGAAATATTTTTTTTCCTTAAGGAGGTTAGCTTCTTGGGATACCGCATCAAGGGTAGCAAGCTCATGATGGATGAAAGAAAGATCAAAGTTATTCAGGAATTGGATCCCCCTACTAAGGTGCCACAACTAATATCTTTCTTGGGCATACTTAACTATTATCGGTGGTTCATTAAGGGATACTCAACAAAAGCAGCTCTATTAACATACATTCTCAAGAAGGGTAAGACATGAACATGGATGAAAAATGTCAGCAATCTTTTGAAGACGTGAAGAAGGTTATAATGAAGGTGCCGGTATTGACACTACCTCACCATACCAAGATGTTCGAGGTACACACTGATGCTTCTGACTTTGCCATTAGAGGGGTTCTTATGCAGGAGAAACGCCTCATAGCTTTTGAAAGTCACGAGCTCAATGATACAGAGAAGCGGTACACGGTCCAAGAGAAGGAGATGACGGCAATCTTCCATTGCTTGCAGATGTGGAGACATTATCTGTTAGGATCACACTTCATAGTAAAGACATGTAATGTTGTTACTAGCTATTTTCAGACTCAGAAAAAATTAAGTCCCAAGTATGCAAGGTGACAAGACTTTTTGGTGGAGTTTGATTACACGTTGGAGTACAAATCAGGCATAGCCAATCACATAGTTGATGCCTTGAGTTGTAAAGTGGAGCTAGTATCCATGACTAGCCAGCCTTAGGGAGAGATGGTGGATCTTATAAAGGAGGGATTGCAACATGATGTAATGATCAAGAGTATCATCACATTGGCTCACGAGGGAAAGACTAGACGGTTTTGGGTAGATGATGATGTTCTCTATACAAAAGGAAAGTGATTCTATGTGCCAAAGTGAGAAAATATTAGAAAGAATCTTATCAATGAGTGTTATGACTCCAAATGGGCTAGACACCTAGGATAATGACGCACAAGGGCACTACTAGAATCTGTCTACTACTAGCCACAAATAAGTAATGATGTGGATACTTATGTGAAGAATTATCTTGAGTGCCAACAAGATAAAGTGAAGCAACATTTGCACAAGGAATTACTGGAGCCACTACCTATTGCAGAGCAATCTTGGGAAAGTGTCACTATGGACTTCATTATCGGTCTATCCAAGTCCGATGGAAATAGATCTATCATAGTGATAGTTGATTAATTTTCAAAGTATGCTACATTCATAGTAGTCCCTAAAGATTGCACAGCAGAAGAGATGACCAAGCTATTCTTCAATAATGTGGTAAAGTATTGGGAGCTACCGAATGTTATTATTAGTGATCGTGACCCATATTTTACTGGAAAGTTTTGGACGAAGCTCTTTAAATTCATGGGCACAGAACTTCACTTCTTTATTAGCTTTCATCCTTAGACTGTTGGGCAGATAGAACGGGTGAATGTATTACTAGAGCTGTACTTGAGCTACTCTGTGAATGTCAATCAGACTGACTGAGCCAAATTGTTAGATGTGACTCAGTTCTCCTACAACCTACAGAGAAGTGAGATAATGGGAGGAGTCTATTTGAGATTGTCATGGGGCAACAACCAATGACTCCTCACACCCTAGCCAGAGGATACACAGAGAGGAGTCTTGCAGTTTATAAATTTGCTAAGGGATAGTACGAGCAAACTGATATAGCACGCTCATTCTTAAGGAAGAATGCTAAGAAAACAAAGAAATGAGCTGACAAGAAAAGAATACATGTAGAATTTCAAGTTTGAGACTTAGTGCTTTTCAAGCTTCTACTGCAATAATTCAAGTTCTTTCGAAAGGTGCACAATGGACTTGTGAGGAAGTATGAAGCTCCTTTCCTATACTTGGACAACTTGATAAGGTATCTTACAAAGTTGAGTTATCACCAAGGTTGAAGATTCATCATGTTTTCTATATTAGCAATCTAAAACCTTATCACAAAGATAAGAAAGATCCATGCTGGAGAGTCTTTATGAGGGTGCCCATAGCAATAGTGACCTTCTATGATAAGGAGTGGACTACGTCATGACAAATCGGGACCTGAGGAAGATTAATTTTTGGCCCAACAAGATATACTTAGTAAAATGGAGGAGACTACTAGAAAGTGAAGCCAGTTGGGAGTCAGCTAACAATTTGTGATAATATCAGGAACAAATCGAGTAGTTCCAGGTAGAAAAATCGACGATGATGTCTATAGTATTGGTGGGAGAGAATGTCACACCATCACTCAAAGAATGAGGAACGTTCTAGAAGATTTCAAAGAAGTTCATACTTATATGGAAGGAAAGAAATTATCCTAAATTTTCCAGAATCTTCTTGGATATATGTAATAGAATTCTCTAAACTTATAGAGAATTTTCAAAAGTTCTAGATCATTTCATATGCATGTATTTAAAGAGGAGGTGATATCATTTGTAAACTACTAAGTTGAGAGTTTTTGTAAGATTTCATTATTAAATAAAATATATTTTTTTTATTTTCAAATATTCTCTCAAATTCTCTTTGCTTCCAAGTTGTGAGTAGACGCCAAACATAACAAGCAAGACGAAGGTAAGATTGACTTAGTAACATCTAAGGAATAAATTGTCTAAGTGCTGCACGAGAGCTTTGTAAAAAGTCTATGTCCGCGACATCAAGCTCAAATGAGTTACTGCAGCTGTAGGCAAGCTGCTGCAACTCTTTTACCGAATGAGTTGTTGCTGTTCTTTCATAGAACAAGCTGCTGCAACTTCTTCACAGAAGGAGCTGTTGTAGTTCCTTCACAGAATGAGCTGTTGCAGCTCCTTCACAGAAAGAGCTTCAGCTTTGTCACAGATTGTGCTGCTGCACTCCTTCACAGATCAAGCTGCTGCAGCTTCTTCAACGAGATGGCACATAGAAGAGGCGTGCCTGAGGCGGGCATATATTCGTGCACCTTGGTTAAGATTTCTGGTGACTTTTGGAAATTCTCGCACCTCCCCCAAGGCGAGGCACTTTTGCCTGAGCGTCGTGGCGTCTGGACCGCTATGTCTTTAATAACTATAGGTTCAAGATAATATATATGACTTGATAAATTTTATTTTTGTATGATATAACTTATAGAAAGATTATTGAGAGTTTTTCCATTTTAAGTTTCTTAGTAGAAATAATAGAGAATTAAAGATTATAAAAATACTTTGTATAATCTTCATGCATTAATTATATGTTATATAGTTTAATTTGATAGTTTTATATTTGTTCTTTCTAAGAATTTAATTAATTTTGTAGTACTAGATATGATACTTATATTGATACTTATTAATGTTAAATCTAGAAACTTTCTTCTATTTGTAAAAATTATGTGTGTGCGTTGCATAGTTAGCAAGATATACATTACACTCATTTATTTTGAGATCAATAATACATAAATTTCATATACGATTAATATAAAACTAATAAAAAAATATCTTCTCTCACACTTGTAGAAAGAGGGATATCATTTTTGTAATCTCTCATTTTGTTGATATAGCTTCATCTTAGATGGTGGCTCCAATAATCAAAGATGGAGACTTCAATTATCAAATATGGAGGCTTCAAATTATCAAAAAAATTTGACCACCAAGTATCAATTTTTTTTTGTTATATAGCCTAATTTTGGCTATATCTATCTTATTTTTTTTATAAATAAAGATGTTGTGTAGAGAGAAAAATGTTATCTTACACATATCTAAGTGAGAGAAATTTGAGAAGAGTTGAATTGAGATAAAATTGAGAGTAAATTTTAGAGTGTGGTAAACATTATATTTTTTCTACTTTCAGTGAAAGATCTGTAGTAGTCCTTGGAGTAAAAAAAAAAACAACTAATAAAAAAAATATGAATATGGCTAGTTGTAATAACGAAATGTTGTATTAATATATTTTTAAATATCATTTAATAATACTATTATCATTATTCAACAAATCGTTAGGTCTTTACTAGGAACTTCAAAGAAATCAGAATCAATATGTTAGGCTTATCGGTCATCTTTGGTAAAATTTATTCTTTATTTTTTTTTCTTTTTTTCATTCTTTTTTAGTGAATATCAATTATATGTTTGGCCGTTCAATAAGTATGTGACCAATATCTTTTCATATCATATATTCTTATGCTTTCTGGAAGGTTTTATCTCATACGTACTTCTTATTTTATGTTGATATTAAATATTAATTCACTTTTAATGGTGAGATTTTTTCTTTTTCATGGATTTGAAGGATTATCAATTTGGTTTTGGAAATTTATTTTATAATTACAATCATGATTAATCCTCATTTATGTTTATGAGGTTGGGATGATATTGATTCACTTCATGGAAACATTCAAATCAAATTAGACAAAATTGATGATTTTTTCTTTAAAGTTCAATAGTTTACTTTGACATTGTTAACAAACTGCTGATATATGAAAAATTAATAAGAATTGAGTATATAAATTGTCAATTTTTAGAAATGAAAAAAATTTATAATTAGAGTTATGAAAAAATTTTGATTTGTATATTTTTATTGATTTTGATCTCTTATTAGAGTTATAAAAAAATTTGAAAATATCAGAATTAAATCTAGTATTTAATTTTGTGCAAGAAAATTTCAAAAATAAGTATAATGTTTAATTCTCAGATAATTGTAAGATCATATACAATTAATCATATTATTTATAACACCAACAATATTATAATTTTTTTATTTTTAATTAAAATCAAATATTAATATATATGCAAACTTTAAGTAACTTTAAATTTAGGATTATGTAATACCTTTTGAGCTAACTCATACTAATAATGTATTGTAAAATTTTAATAAAATGTAAAACCAAGATCAATATATTCTTTTTTATATATGAAAAAAGGGAATTGAAAAGAGATATATATATATATATATATGTGTGTGTGTGTGTGTGTGTGTGTGTGTGTGTGTGTGTGTGTGTCTATAGGTAGAGAGAGAAAGATACAACGAAAGAGAGGGAGGGAACTTCTCATTCCTTAATAACATAAGTGACTATAAGTGTTTTTTATAAACTTATAACAGATAGTTTTATTTACTTATTTTAATAGTGAACTATGTAAATCATAAGTTATGAAATTTTCATTAATGTGATTGTGATCATTCGCAACTCACATAAATATTTTATTTATAATAAAATATAGGAAATATAAGTGATTATTATAAAAATATAGTTATATAGACATTGATTTATATAGAATTAACCTAATTGAAATGTTCAATGTTAGGTTTATTAATCTCATTTATTTGTCAATCTCAATATATATATACTATAAAAAAATATTTAGTATGAACTAATTTTAAGACAATTAAAAATAAAAATTTTAGAGATGTTGAAAATTAAACTCAAGATATATATTATAAAAAAATATATTTATATTTAATATTCTTAAAGTAAGTTTTTACTTTAAGACAAAAAATACATATTTATATTGGTCAACCTCAGTTCCAACATCTAAAAAAGGGAGGGAGCTTCTCATTCCTTATTAATGCAAGTGACTATAAGTGTTTTTTATAATCTTATAAAAGATAGTTTTATTTACTCATTTTAATAGTAAACTATGTAAATCATAAGTTATGAAAATTTTCATTAATGTGAATGTGATCATTCACTACTAACATAAATATTTCATTTATAATAAAAAATAGAAATATAAGTGATTATTATATAAATGATGTAGATATTGATTTAGATAGAGATAACCCCGATCAAAATGTCTAAGACTGGGTTATCTCTCATTTATTGGTCTACTTCAGTTTTGATATTAAAACAATCTAAGAATTAATAAATATTTAGTAAGAACTTAATTTAAGACAATTAAAATTAAAAATTTTAGAGATGTTGAATATTCAGCACAATATATATTATAAAAATATATACATTTATACGAGTAGTGGTGAGACTCAATTCCTTAGAAGAAACATTGAATAATACACTAAAAATTATGAGAGATGTAAGAAAAGTTATCTTGTAGATTATATGATTTTCAATGAGTGTCCGAACTAATTTTCTAGAAGAAAATCACAATTTTAATTGGTCTTGCCTATTATTCACCTTAGATTTTTCTATAATGATGTTTAGGTTAGTCATGATGCTTATGCCTAGAATATATCATGATCTTCTTTTGTTTTTATCTCCCTCTCTCTTTTTTATCTTTATTTTTTCATTTATTTCTCTTATAATAGATTTTGTACTTAGAGAATCCATATGACATTTAAGGTTGGATGTTCCAACATAAAGTTAAAGTCGTGACTTTATTATCGCTTCAAATTTTTTATGGAGAATAATTGTCATGATGCTATGAATATCTATGATTAATACTTTAATATAAAATTGTAAAATTTCTTATTTGGAATTAGTCATGACTTTGGTGTTATCTTTATGAGTGAAGTATCATTACTGAATCAAATATTCTCTAAAAATTAGTTGTGGCTTTAGTTTTAGCTTTATAAGTGAAGTATTGTAGTTTTAAGATTATTATGACTGAGTCAAATACTTTTTATAATACAAAGTTGAGGTACTAAATATTACTATGATTTTAGTATTTTCTTTTTGAAACATAAAGGTCATGATGATGGAAAAGGTCTTAACTAGAGTAATTTCTCTATTGAATGAAAAATAATGGTGAAAAATAATGTCACGACCTACATTTGTTGATGTTTTTGTTCTATTTAGATGAGTCATGATTTTAGAATGTACTGCAATTACTTGTGATATAAGGGTATTAGATTGTCATGATATGAAAATAATATTGTGGCCCTTAGGTGATTTAAAGCTAGTGTGACAATGACTTCAAAAAATTACCGTGATCATGATGATTATGTTGCACGATAAAATATTTGTATTATCTTGATGGTAGATTAATGAAACACAAATGTCATGATTATTTTAGTAGAGTTGCAATCAAAAAAGAATATTACAATTTCTCAATGCTAATATATAGGGTTTATATAAGTGGTGATAAGTGAATTATCACGACTAAATTATTTTCCTCTTACAAGTGTTTTTTTTATTGAGTCTATCAATTTTATTTAAATTCTCTATGATTTCATTAATATTCGTTATTTTTTTAAAAAAATAAGATTTTAGTAAAATCCTTTTGATAACTATTTGCATTTATACAAACAATTCATATTTTAATTTATAAATAATATTATTTATTCAGTATTTTGAGTATTGAACAACCCATATATTGGAAAAGAAACTAATAGACAAAGACTAAATCAGATCTAATAGCTTTGATTTTTCTAAGGAATTCTAATGATATAATGATTTTGATCATTATATATGTTGATAATATTTTAATTTAGAATGATAATGAATTAAGAATCATAAAAAAAATGTTTCTAGTCATAATTTTGTACTGACTTTGTAAGACTTAAATATTTTCTTAAAATATATCTATGATAAAATAACTTATTCTAGGAGAGAGTTAATTTTGTCATATTGGAGGTATGTAGTTGATATTCTTATAGAACTAATATTTTGGGTTATATTTTAAAAGATGATTCAGTTGGTCTAGATATTTATTTATTGTCTGAATTGATACTTGTAGTTGATTCTACTACATAAATGAGAAGTAATTTTAATTAATTAATTATTATTAGATCGAATGGAACTTGTGTAATTAATATAATTACTTATTTCGTAAGTTCTTTCTAATATGTTCATTTAAATGCAACTCTTCGCATATTATGATATGTGAAGAAATTTCTAAGACTTGAAAACTAGTTCAATGATTACAAACACTAAGAATTAGTTGAGTATTTAGATTTAATTTGAGTACCAGCTTGCACCAAGAGTAAGTCTATGATATAGTCTGTCAATTTTCTTTGATATAATATTATTTTTTAGAATAGTTAGAGATTTAATAAATTATATTTTTTGATATATTAATTAACATATCTTTCAAGATTGTCAGTGCCTCAAATACTCATGTGTGTGTGTGCGTGTGTATTATTGAATGTTCTTCGACACAAAGAATTTGTATTTTTAAATATATTAAAGTATATCTAAACTATTAATTTTTTTTTTATTTTTTGGCACATGGGTAAAAATAATGTAAATAAATTTAGTTTTAGTCTTGACTATTTTGGTCGGGGATTATTATTAATATTTATGTGTTGGTCTAATTTATTTTCATAATATTTATTGTTTATTATTTTTTAATCTAGGAGACAGAGATTGGATTGCAAGTTGGAGAAGGAGAACAATATTTTTATAATTTTTTACTTATTGTTAATTAATTTATTTATTTAAAAATTATTAAATAAAGTAAAATATTTGTGTAATATATACTTTACCTCTATGTGTGTAATAAATATTTTTTTATTTATATCTCGTATTTTTGTGTCTGAAAATTGTAGCTCATCACTAAAATAATTATGATACTTTATCAAATTAAAATTAAAAATCTAAATAAAAAATTATGAGCACAAACATGACATTAATGCAATATGAGAGCTAGGAGAGGAGATGAGATGTGATTACAAATAATATATGAAAAATAAAATTTGATTGATATTTGATTTTGGTCATTGAGCCATTGAATATAATCTGATGGTTGTAACAAATAGAGATAATTTATTTATATTTAGGCTGCCAAAATATTAATAGGCACTGTCTTATCAGTGAAAAGTAGCTGTTTAAAAATGTGGTCGTGCCACATTTCTTGTTGGTGTGTCAGACATGACTAGAGGTGTCAACTGGGACGGGCCGGCCAGGCCCGACACAAGGCACGGCACGGTTCAGCCGTGCAGGGCCGTTGCCGTGCCCGGGTTAGGCATGAGCCGTGCCGGGTGTCCCGTGAGCCCGACCCCACGATGGCCCCTCCCGCAAAAAAGACCATGGGTCGGGTCTGATTCGACCCGACCCACAGTCCCACTGAATCCCGAACCGTATGGACATGTAAGCCCGAGCAGGCCAGGCAAGGCACGGCACGGCCCGTCGTGCCTGCGGGCCGTGCCAGGCCCGACTATTTTAAACAGTGTCGGGCCAGACAGGGTACGGTACAGTAACCGTGTCGTGCCTGGCCCGGCACGGCGGCACGCTCCTGCTCAAAAAATTCTGGCTGGCCCGGCCCGTTTGACACCTCTAGACATGACACAAGGCTCATGTAGTCCCAACACGTCACATCATGAATAGTGTCATGAGTTAGCATGACTTTGTCCATGCATAGTTCTGTCTTGACCCATTTTCCACCTATAATGTGGGTTGCCCCTATCAATTATTCTATTATATATGACTATTACTTGTATGTTATTATGACTTGATTTTTTTTATTTGAGTTTTTTATAGTTTATTAGCTTGATTTTGTAAATAAAAGATTAATATATTGAGTATTGACTTAGCAAAAATAATATTAATCACATATCAAAAATAATATGTGATTTATTGTCTCATATAATGTGTAATATAACATTAGAATATGTATTTTTTATTGTTGTGAATATAATTTTATACTTGAGGTTAAAACTAGTATTAGATATACTAGAATTTTTGACGTGTTTAAAAGATTAAAAAGATGCATGAATGATTCTTTAAATTCTAATAGTTGAATTTTATAAATAATTTGAAAATCTAAATACCTAAGGCTGACACAAAATGTATCATATATGGTAATCTTGATCCTATTTTAAGACTAGAAGTTTAATTTAGGAAATTAAATTTTCTTATTTAGATTTTTTAATTCATATTTATTGTACTTGTATTATACATAATTTTTCATTTTTTGTTTGAGTTGATAATTTTTTTTCTTTTATCATCTCATATTTTTTTATATTATGGATGAGAGTACCTTTCAGATGAGTTGTTCCAATCCCCCATCAATCCATTATATAATGGTCTCATATGTATATAGAGGTGTCAAACGGGCCGGCCCAGCACGGCACGGCCCGTTTTTCACGTGCCCGGCCGTGCTACCGTGCCGTGCCAGACAAAGGCGGGCACAGCACGGCCCGTGGGCACGGCAAGGCCGTGCCGTGCCCAGCCCGCTCGGGCATGCCTTGGCTTGGCCAGGCGGCACGGGCGCACGGCAAGCCCCGGATGGGTCACAAGGCGTGACCGCGTGAGTCGTGACTCACGACTCACGCCACGGCACGCGTGGCACGCTGCCAGTGCCACGCGTGCATGCGTGAACCGGCACGGGATGGACCCGTGCCGGCGTGCCGTGCCAAGGCACGGCACGGCACGAGATTTTTAACCCGGGCACGGCACGGGCCCGGGTTAAGAACGTGCCGTGCCTCGTGCCGGGCCGGCCCGGCCCGGCACGTTTGACACCTCTATATGTATATTTTTTTATTAGTGTGATTTTTATTATGTTTTTTGTTACATTAAATTTTATTTGATATCAGAGTCAAATTCTATGAAAGTGCAAATCTTTAGGATTTCTAGAGAAAGAAAATTATGCATGCAGCAAAGTTGCACAATGAAAATTTTCATTGCAATAACTATATATTGAGTTCTCTTAGCCCCACTTTTCTATTTGGATGTTGAATGCGTCTACAAATATGTATTTTATGGTGGTGACACTATTTTAGCAAACTTCGTGGCCCTTGATCACATCTTTTGGAGTTTTTATCACCATGACATTGATTTCACTGTGACATCTCTTAAAGAAAACATTATTCCTTCTCCAAGAGAACAAGTGGAGATAAGTTTGAGTACATGGCACAAAGAAGAAGAGATGAGTTTAAATTTTCTCAGGCACATGAATATAAAACACAAAAAGGAAAGTAAATTTTGGAGTAATGATTGTAAGTGAAATCAGGCAATTGTTGGTGCTAAGCAATTATGTGACATCATCTCATTGTTGGTGTCAAAGTATTTATATGACACCAACTCATGGTTGGTGTCAGTATTTATTTGATGCTAATCTTTTGGAGTTTTGATCACCATGGCATTGATTTTCACTGTGTCATCTCTAGAAGGCAACATCATTCATTCTTAAAAGGGAACAAGTGAAGATAGGCTTGGGTACATGGAACAAAAAAGTGTAGATGAGTTTTGATTTTCCTAAGCACATGAAGAAAAAAAACACAAAGGGAAGAAAATTTTGGAGTAGTGATTGTAAGTGAAATCAGCTAATCACTGGTGTCAAAGCATCTATGTGACATCATCTCATTGTTGGTGTCAAAGCATCTATGTGACATCGTTTCATTGTTGGTATCAAAGTATTTATATGACACTAACTCATTGTTGATTTAAAAATATTTATGTGATACTAATTTATTGTTGGTGTTAATTTGGTAAAGTTGTGATATGTCAGAATGCAGATGTAAGAGATTCTTTATATTGTGCATATATTGGAGGAAAAAAATAATATACTACAATATGCATATTCCTCCTACAATTATTGTTAGAGTGGGGGCCAAAATATTATCATGTGTTGAAGAGACATCTTGCCTATCATAATCATTTATGAGTTCTCACATAGTCTATCAACTATGATACTTACTAGACAATATTATATAAAATTTTTCTAAGATAAAAATATATATTTTATGTTCTTTTGATATTATAGTTTAGATATTTGTTCTTTCACTTTAGACATATGAATCATCGACATTAGAATCAATACTCACGTTATTAGTAATTATTTTATTTTTATTATATTCGTGTTAAATTTAAAGAAACATAAGATAAAATAATAATATTCAATAATGAATAATGCACATCTCATGCCTTTATATAATAAACAAATATGATTTTGACAACCCACTATTGGGAACTAGAGGTGTCAAATAGGACGTGCCGGGCCAGCCTGGCCCATTTATAGCCGACAATTTTGGTTTCCGATGCTTGATTGACTTCGATTGCTTGCCCGAAAGATGCCATCCGATTGTGATTTCGTGTTGGGCAAGACATTGCATGGTTACTATACCGTGTCGTGCCTGGCCCGACACGGTTCTGTGGAGGTCAGCTTGGCATGGGCCCGCGGCACAAATCTGTCGGGTTCTGCCTGGTTGGGCCGAACACCTAATATAAAAAAATTAGGGGTTCGGCTGCGCACCCTCGCGCCACCGCGTGCCGAACCCCTAATTTAAAAAATATAGGGTTTCGGTGCCCCCGCAACTCTAATTTTTTTAAAAAATTTGATTTCTCGGCTTGTGCCGAGGTACCGTGTCAACGGGCCATAATACCGTGCTGGGCCAGACATAGCACGAGGCCCGATTGGCCTCGGCACGGCACAGCACGGCACGATTAGTGCCGTGGTCGGGCACGACACGAACCCGGACACGGGAAATTTTCGTGCCGGGCTGGCCCCGGCACTGCCGAATCGTGCTGTGCCTCGTGCTGGCTAGGTTATCCCAGCCCGGTTGACACTTCTATTGGGTACTCTTATCAAGAATGCAAAAAAAGAGAAAATATTGAATAAAATATATAATACCTTCTATTTAGTTGGTGCATAGATGTCTATAATATCTAGTATTGAGGAAAAAAAAATAAGTTTAGATAATATTTAAGTCTAAATATTTGTTGGCTATTTATGTGTTTGAATATATGTTGTAGTATTTAATGGATATGAGTCTAGACATTGATCACATGTGAATTATGTAGGTAATTTTAATCATTCAACGGTGAATTATTTGTTGGCCAAGTTAAGTATCCAAATTTGAGTTTTCAAAAAGAATTTTAAATTTTAGGGTGGACTCGCTTTATTGTGAATGATGATATTTTTTAAATATTTGAGTAATATTGTGTTCAACTATCAGACAAATAGTATATCATTGTGGAATTACCTAGTGCCTTATTGGTATACAAGGTGAATCCTTGGACTGTCACTACTAAATATGCTTTCTTTATAGTTATATTTTTGGTATTTTGCCATCAAATTCATATATTTTTTTATTTATGATTATTCATATATTTATTTTTTTAGACAATATGTCAACTATCCTTAATGATTATTTTAAGTACATATATTTTTTTTCTAATCTTTGATATCTTAAAAATATAAAATAATATGGTAATAAATATTTTTATGTTTTCGACTTCCTAAACATCATATTTGTGTCAATTTAACATATATCTTCTCATAAATTTAATCGATGAAAATTATATAAGGGAAAATAATTTATAGGGTTATCACCATTATATAAGATTAGAGGTGTCAATCGGGTCGGCCCGGCCTGACATGAGGCACGGCCCGATTCGGCCGTGCTTGGGCTGGCCCGGCACGGAAATTACTCGTGCCCGGGCTCGTGCCGTGCCGTGCCAAGGCCAACTGAGCCTCGTGCCGTGCCGTGCCAAGGCCAACTGAGCCTCGTGCCGTGCATGGCCCTGCATGGTACCGTACTGAAATCAATTTTTTTTTAAACTAGGGGTTTGGGCGTGCCGAAACCCTAATTTTTTTTAATTTAGGGTTCGGCCCGACCTGGCCTAACCTGGCGCATCGTGTCGCGGGCCCGTGCTGGGCTGAACTCCACAAAACCGTGCCGGGCCAGGCATGGCACGAAAGCATGGTCGGGCCTGAAAAAAATGAACTGGGCCGGGCCGGGCCGGGCCGACATGTCCAGTTTGTCACCTCTATATGAAATATTTTCGCTTGTATGTGTTTCGTGATATATTTGTCTTCGTCTACCATAATTAATACATGTAATAATAAATTTGCTTCAATCTTAGTTTTTTACACATGTTTATTTCACACATTAAGATTTAAAAGTCAGTCATTTCTTTCTTATTATATATCATGTGTGTGTTATATATTTATTATCTTTCATAACCAACATGTATAAACTTATATTATAGTAATTATTCTAAATTTTAATTCTAATTAGCATTCATTTACATTCATGTATAAACTAATGATATATAAGTACATCAAACTAATCATAAGTATTAATTTAACCTGACATTGAAGAAGAATTCACGCTGGATGTTTGGGATGTCATCTTTTGGAATTGAGGGTTACTTATGATAGTCTTAGTTTTGATTTAAGTCTTAAAACCTAATCCTAAATAATTTTTGCTGTTGTTCACCTTGAATTTTTTCCTAATTGGTGGTTGAAAATTGTCATGTCTAGAGTTTGCAGGCTCTTGACTTTAAATTCAATTTCTCACTCTATCTCATTTTTTATAAAAAATTAAGTATTGTTTTTATGCTTTGGTATTATGTGTGATTCTTTTAAGTTTTAAGTTGCTTGTTGACTTTAGGTTGTAAATTTATTATCACATTATATCTTCTCTAGAATTCTAAAATCGTAGTGACAAAGAATATTGTTACTCAAGTAACTCTGCTTTAAAGCACAAAGTTGTGGTTACATGAATATCATGACTGAGATAATTTTTCTTTAGAATACAAAATCATGATGTTAGGAATGATCATAACTTTGATTTTTTTTAATGGAGTACAAAATTACAATGATGAAAATGCTGTGATTAGAGTAAATATTCTCTGAAAATAAAAAGCCACGACATTGTGATTGATCGCAAATGAGATATTTGCTATCTTTAATACAATTTTGTGACGTTGAGAATAAACATGATTGAGATATTTACTGTCAAGATTATAAAGTCGTAAATATCTTTCTTAGCTAATCTATCTTTCTTAGCATTTTTAGCATAAATTATCGATATTATCTCTTCCACTTTTTTATCTACTTTTAAATGAACTACTTGCTTCGTGTCCTTTAAAATTTCAATGTTAGGTTTATTATTTCACATAATCCAGAGTTTACTATTTAAATTCGCAAACTTATTATTAAATTCTAAGATTTTACTACATTTATTATGTGGTCCTTTTCTAACATAGGTTCCGCAATTATTACTAAGGTGATTTTATGAATTTTTATTAATTTTTTCAACATATTCACCGAGGGATTGTTTGCCACTTTCCTTATGTTCTAGTGTAAGAAACTATCCATTATATCCGAATTTTTCTTGAGCTCTTGTTATACATTTAGACGCATATGTCTTATTTAAGTATTTCTTCCTATTTATTGGTGGCTTCGATGCACTAGGAGTAAATTGTGAAAACTCTTTATATCTTGGGAGCTACTCTAGTTGCATTGTCATTCATTTTAACGCTTCAATAGACTCATTTCTGGTGAGTTTGTCCCAATCCTTTTCGTATAACTCTAAATCATCCCTTACTTTATTTGAGTCCTCCTCATATGATTCATCCTTATCCGAAAGAGGACAGCTAAATATATTAGAATCTTATTTTGAAAAATCCAGAAGATTTTCATCAATCCAGCTATAGTTCTCTTCATGCTCCTTTAAAACACTCCTAGATTTATTTCTTATATCCCTCTTCTTTTTACCTTTCACCTCCACTTATTTCCCCTTATTTTCTTCTACTGCCAATTCCTCTTCAATTCCTAAGCTATTCTTTTCATCATCCATTTTTTTACCTAATACCCCTGCCTCTACCTCCTCCTCCCTTCTCATCCATCTTTCTTAGCATAAGATTCTGATTAGCTTAGCATAAGCATTTCTCATCTACCTGCTCCTAGATTCTGATTAGATATAATAAAAAAATATTATTGCAACTAAAGATGATTAGTATTATGGCTCTATTAATTAAGTTGTGATGCTGAAAAATATCATAATTTTTTGTATTGGTGGATAATTGTCTGTTGTGGTGTGAAAAAAATGTCGTAGTTATTATTGTGACATACAAAGATGTCACAACTAATTTTGTAGATCATGACTAAGAAAATATGCTATAACTACTTAGTAGTCTTATGAAATGTGTAACTAAGTCATGACATGAAATATAATATTTCTCATTTTCTTCTCTCTTTTATGTTATTGTTTCATCAAGTTTTTTAATTTCACTCAAAATATATCTAATTTCACTAACATTTGACAAATACTATAAAAATAGATATTTTGTAAAATTTTTTATTTAATACTCAAATACATATAAACTACAAACACATTAGTGATTATGTCAAACAACTCAAAAAAATTGATGCATAGAGTACCGAACACTCATTATATTTGATTATTGAGAAAGAAATAATTTATTTTTATATGTTTTGCCTACTTATGAAATATCAGTTTAGATGCTACATGTTTCATATAATATTTATCAGAGTAAATGATATTGAAAGAAGAAAATGCATATATGATCACTTTAAGTAGATTCAATATTAAAAATATCTCATAAATAATTATTATTATCATTCTGAATTATATTTCTATATTAATTCTCAACAAAATTATTTATTTCTTACTTTTTTAAGACATGTAGTTGACTCAAAAAAAAAAAAAATCTCGTCGTACATCTCATCTCCATAAATGTTGATGACCAATTCAAATCTGAATACTCAATTGACAAGAAGTGTTCATCTCCAATAGAAATCTTAAATCCTAAATATGTATTCACATACCTCAATATGTGAAAAGTTACTTCAAGATGAATATGTTTTGAAAAATTTATGAAATGATTAATTATAATGATTGCATATATTATATTTGATCTGATCATAATCAGATATTTAATCTTTTCTATGATTCTTCTATAAATAGTAGAGTTAATTAACTGAGTCACATCAAAAAATAAAATAAATATTTGAATCAATTTGAGTGATTTTTAGAGCATAATACAAAAATGTATCCTTTATGAGAGTATAAATTATCTATCTCTTCTGTGACAAGATGATATTTTTTATAGAATAAGTTATTTTTTTGCCAAGAAAACATCAGAGCATCTTAAATTATTGGTCTAAATAACAGTCGATGATGAATATTATATAACTCATTTTTTGTATATAATGAGTAAATATGATTATGTCAGCTAATAAATCAGGTACTCCCATCAAAAATATTAGAAAGAGAAAAGGCTAAATAAATTCATAATACTTTACATGTTCATTGAATATTATGATAGTTCATAATAATCTTTCAAAATATATTGTATAGTATATTATTGAGCTTGTTACATTATTTTTTATATGTGTTTTATTTATTTTTAATTATCATATTAATTTTCTTTAAATGAATTGTCTTTTTTAGTAGCTAATTTTAAATTTTTTTTCTCTATTGATGTTTCTTTTTTGGATCGAAAGATTGGTAAGATTTTTTAAAAAATTTGAGTAGAATGAATTATATATCATTTCTTCTATGATAATATCTTTTATTAGATATTTGATTATATTATATTATTTGTTTGTGTTATTTATTTATTTATTTATTATTGACTAAATTAAGAATATTTTACCTTACTTTTTAAGAATATTTCTATCATGTAGTGTGAGATGTGTTACTTAGAAAAGTATATTAGGTTTTCCTATCCTGATTATCAGATTAATATGAGTTTAAATTTATTTGATTTGATACATTTAGATATGTGAGACATAATAGAGATGAAACTCGAGAATGATCTAAATATTTTATTATTTTTGTTGATAATTATTCATGATTTATATGATTGATTTTTTTTTAGTCTAGGTCATAATTTTATTTTTTATTTTTTAATTATTTTATTAAATAATAAAAACTCAATTCAATTAAAATATTTAAAAACTAAGTGACAATGTATTAGATTTTATGCTAGACCGTTTTAATACTTTTTGCGTTGATGACATGATCATGTACCTGATGACTTGTGTCGATACATTCTCATATGATGAGATTGTAGAAAAAAAAATCATCTGGTTTAGAGAGCTCTCGCTCTCTTATTTGATATGAGTCTTTGTACGTATTTTTAGACAAGTATTATATTAGAAATAAACTATCTCATAAATTGAAAATCTTCTTCTATTCTTTTTCAATGTATTATTTTTGGTCCTACATCTTGGTAATAAATTGCTTTATCTGCTAATTAGAATTATTTGGGATACTTGTTTTGTCTATGATTTCTCCGTAAGATGAGATAAGATGATATCTAAAATCTTAAATTGTTATTTTTTTGTGAGTGTTAATGTTATTTTTAAAAATATGACTTATTTTTTAGGGTGCCTAGAAAGTAAGAGTATAGAAGATAAATTAGACCTATTTTTTTTTTCTTTTTCCTATGTAGTCCCCAATGAGGATATTCATTTTCATTGTGTATATCAACGATGATATCATCTTGAGGACACCTCGCATCAAAGCCTTGAAAATAGCTTTTGAGGAGTTATGAGAAAAGCCCACAATGGGCAAAGAGCATTTATGTCTCGTGTTTTTTTTAATGTCAAAAACTCATATCTTAGAAGATAGAAAAGTAATTTATGGTTCTTTAGAAGCCTTTGTGAAGATATTTATAGTCTAATAACTGGTAGGTATGCAAATTATAATAATTAAACTATCCTAGATTTTTTCTTGAATGAAATAGTAATCAATTTTAATATATTTTGCTTGTCGTGATATATTTAGGTGATAACAATGTGTCGGGCTATTTGACAATTGTAATACAATATTTTTTCATCCTTGAACTGATATGCAGAGCTTTTCCAAGAAGTGATTGGTTTGTCAAAGCTTACAAGTAGTTGACATCATAGTTTTATATTTTTTTTCTACACTAAATCTTGAAATAATTATTTGTCTCTTATTTTTCTAGGAGATGAGGTTATCTTCAAAAAAATATAAAAACTTGTGTAATTGTAGGAGTCTTAAACATAATCTCATATCAATATCATAAAGTTTTATTTACATATCTAAGATTATTAAGTATTATATTTGTATGAATATGACTATGAGAATCTCGAGAATAATTAATTATATTGACAATGTATGGTATATTTGATTTTATTATTTTTTTAAAAAATAATTTTTCTATGATCATCTTACCTCTAGTTGAGTTGACTGACAATCCAATATTATTAGACAAGTCTATACCTGAATCAAGTGATGAGTCAACAAGTACACATCGTGACATATCTAAATTAGATAAAATATTTCAAGTTTATCTTGTTAGGCATTTTTTATTTGTATTAAAATTAATTGCAAATATTTGGGCCTAACAATAATAAAGTGAACTGTAGGAGGTTGGATATTTATCCTGCATGGATTGATGTTTAAATTATGAGATTGTATGAAAGTCCTCGATTATTATTAATTAAATGAATTAATAAAATGTGTGACAATGTCAGTTGCTCGTCTCATACTCATCACCTAGTCACCGACAACAATCCTTATTGGCAAAGAGGATAATATGAAGTATATTGTCCTTGCTAGAAGCACATGCAATCATTTGACATTGTGAATATTTTAAGCATGTGTTGTTATTTACATGTCATAGTTCGTTTAAGAATCATATGACACATTGGGTAGCCAACTATTTGAATGATACTCGAAAAGTTTCATTGGTCACCTTGTACAATTCATGCAATGAATATCTCGAGTGTATATGCTTATCCCTAGTATTCCATGTAGAGGCTTACCCGCACATGTATACTTATAGCTTGTCACCCTTCTAAAAAATTCATATGGACATGATTACTAGATGTATTTGGCATGGGGGGTAATTCATTGATAATCATGATACAATCCATACGATGAATTATCTTGAGTACGTTTATATTTTGGAGAAAATTAATTTATCTGATATTTCTGAAGGACATCAATGAAATTATATTGTAATTTTACATAATTTATTACATTACATTTCAGTAATTATTATACACAATTCATAAATCAATGTGCCGAATAAATGTGGTAATGGTTGCTGGAAGTTAATCTTGTTGGTAGATCTGTCCTAATAGGTGACTATATACTTTAGGCATTGGGTGATGTTGTATGCTACTGATTTACTTTGTCTGAGTACAATCGCCAAAATAGCCTTTGTTTTCCTCTCATTTTCTTTTTGTTCTTTGTCAAAAATGTGTTGTCTGTCATAGTTGTGTTTTCACCTTATTGTATGTCTTATTTTACTCCTTGTGACTGACCCTTCTTTGACCTCTATCGTGCCTTTTTATATTCTCCCTTTCTGAATCTGCTTGAAGATAATTAGTTTGAAAGTTTTAAGTGTTTTTGCCAGTCCTTATCGTGACTACTTCCTTCTGAGTCATAATTGAAAAAGAGTCACAATATGGTTTTTGCTATCACGCCTTCATTGGTGCATTTGGTTCCACCTGGCATCATGGCTAAGAAAAATGGTGTCAACATGTAAATGTCATGACTTGGAAATAAGATGTCTCTGCTCATTTTGCTGTGGTTTTCAAAAGATATAGTCGTGATTCATAGAAGTTATGTCGTGACATGTGAATGTCCCAATTAATATGAATACTGTCATGACTCATTTTGTTGTAATTTTTCTTCTTCTATGTTAGGAATGTATTTGCAGCCAAACATTATGCGATGTGATCTTAATTGTGGCTCTTTCTACTTACTTTGTTGGTTAATTTTTCCTCTTTTTCAAAATTTTCTAAGCTCCAAGTTGTGGCAAATTCTCAATCATTGGTATCTAAACTTGATGTTATCTAACATAATTCATATCAATAATAAACTAAAAATGTAAGTATATTTTGGGTCTATCATATCTTCTTTGAGAAAGAAAATATATACATCAGGAGCATTAAACCTCAATGCTAAGAAAATAATTTAGTCTTTTCAAAATTTTCTTTTGAAATTTAGTATCTATAAATGGTTTCAATTGAGATATTTTTAATTGATTATTTTTTATAATTAAAATATTATTAATATATACAATTAATATTACAATTTTACCTCTTGATTCATGTTAAAAGAAATAAGAATAAATCTAACATAAATTTTCTAAGATCACATATAGTAAATACCAAATATAACCTACTTAATCAAGGCCAAAGAGATTGCTTTATTAAGCATCTTTAATACATTTGAGTAAAATTGTTCATTATCAACCTAATTTTGAGTTAATGGATTTTTTTGTGTGTCGTTTTCACTGTAGATGCTCATTTACATCTCATTATTAGCTTGCCTATTGATTTTAGGATGAAATATCATATATGATTTGATTTAGACGTGATTGCACTTAATTCTTTCAATATAACTTATTGCTATTTTGTATGGCTAAGTATCTTGAAAAAAATGTCTAAAATTTTATAACTATAAGTGATGATAAGAAACTAAAATATGTAATATCAAAATGAGAATAAGAAAATACTTAAGATAAAGGATGTTAAGCATAAAATGTTCTTGGTATTTTTCGTATTACAATCATAAAATCTTAGTTGTTATTCCAAATTGGATTATCTGATGTGATAGAATTATTTTCTAGAATAGATTATGGATGTAATCATCTACTATAAACCTTTAGATTGAGATTCTTTATCTTCCAACCCTCATCTCATTTTCTCGCGGAAATTTATACTTCATGTCTAGTTAGATGATCACACTATGCTCATCTCATGAGCATATTGTCCTATGAGAGGTGTCACTACTCTTGTCAAAATTAGTTGTACTGGTCATATCAAATGTATGCGTATGGGTAGAATCAGCATTTACTATTCCATGGGAAACAACAACTAGATTGGGAAAACAGTATATTATTATAATATATGAAAGTATATTCTCTTAGATTGAGTTTTTAAAATACTTCTCATAGAAGAACATAATATCAACACTTATAATTATTTTTCAAGTCTTTAGTGAGTAACATATATATACTTTATAAGTATTAGAGTATTCAATGAAGATGTACTTGATGGTACATATTTTCTTCTTTATGTCTGGAGAGAGATCTTAAATGAAATAAATACATAGAAAAATCTTGGGTGAAATATGAAATAATTTCTTCTGGGTATATGAGCTAGTATGTGATACGATCTAAGTGAATATAATATAACATTTGTTTAATTAGCAAGTTAGTAGTTTACATTATTTTTTCTAAAAAAATTATAGATGCTCCTAAGAAGTAGGAATGTCATAGTTGTCTTAATCAAATATTAATTTGTTTTTTTAATTATCTCATTTTGTGTATAAGTATTATTATATGAGGTTCAATGGATTATTTCATTCTTCTCAAGGAAATTGATAAATTATATTATGATGCATTATTATTTTTTAATATATTAATATCATATTTAAATTGAATTTTAATTTTTTTTCATAAAAATAAAAAAATGATGTATTTTCTTAAATACTAACAAATATGTAAATCGAGTATAATAATTAATAAAATAACAATATATCACAAGTTATCATACGGGATCGCTTTGTAAGATTTCTAAATATAAGATTAAATAAGATGGATTGGGTCCCTCCTTATAGTCTCCTAACATGCATAATAGCAAATTTTAGTATGATTTTCTAGCTAACACACCTTATAATTAATAAATATAACTTCTCTAATACTTGGATTTAGAATCATTAGCATGTCCAGTGATATGTATCCTATTTGAGAGAATCAATAATAGACATATCTAGAAGAGATCTTGTAAGCTGGAAATAACATAAATAATTTATCTTACTCAATTATTAAGAATATCAATTGTCTAGTTTGATGATTCTGCATAAAGACATAATAAGAAAAACCAATATCATATTTTATTGTTTTATAAAATAACTATTAGAAAATAAATTATAACAAAATTTTAATATAAATAAGATACATGCCAAATATAAAGTGTCAACATTGATATTGTTGTGCCTCTTTACTTGCATATTGGTAATCAGTGTCATTTGAATTAAAAATATCAGAAGTTCTAGATTTAACAAAAAAGAAAAAAAAATTAATTATTTGTGATATGTGTTTTTATTTTTGAATTTAATTCCCAAGAAACCAAAGTAACATAGTGAGTATGAAGTATAAAAGATGTAAATGTGTCTAAACTATTAGCATCCATATAATAAAATGTATATTATTTTTTCTAAGAAAGTATCATTATAATATGATAATTAGATGTAACCATAAAAGAATCAACCTGAGTAAGACCATTAGTCTGCCATATAGATTCTTAATATTAAAAGGTCCATCATAACTTAAGGTACAACGTCCAACATCCCTGTTGGAGTACCTATATCAGGCCTTTCAGTAATCTTATCATTATTGTATGATGAAGATGATACCCTCAAATTTAATTAGTGTTCCTAGTGGTCACACACTAATTACAACTATTTTTTCTTGTTTTTAATCTTACAACACGACACACTTTCATATAAATATCATTCAAAAATAATAATTTGCACAAATCATAAGGGTGTTATGTGAAAATTTTGAAAATAAGGATTTTAAAGAATTTAAACATACACACATTGTCTTACAATCATAATCAAACACAATGAGGCTTCTGTATTACTATTAGTGTTGCAATGTCTTCTGTTGTGCTTTCTATTGCCATTTTGGGAAAGTTCCTGGATCATTTGAAATTCATTGTCGAGTGTCTGATGGCCTCTTGTCACCAAAAAAGAAACTAAAATACTGATATTATATGGGTATTCGTTGTTATAATGCGGCAGCACAATCATTGCTGTCGCAAACTTCTGGTGATTGCTGTCATCAGCACCACTAGAGAGTGTCTCGTCTAGAGGTGGCAAATGAGTCAAGTGGTCTGGGCATGACATGAGGCATGGCTAGACTAAGTCGTGCCTAGCTCGGCACGATATGGTCCAAAATCATGCCTGGACTTGGGTCATTCCTGCCCGAGGCACGGCTCATGTCATGCTAGGTCAGGGGGTGTTGTCCCTCATGTTGGGCCAAACATGACTTCAGGTGTCTGGCTCATTGGCATGGTCCTCCGACACAGTTACTATGACTTAGAATTACGGACTGGGAAGCGGGCATAGTTCATTTGGTATACATGGTGGATTTTTTTAATGAGCTCACCACATGGTTGGTCGTGCCTACCCGTGTGGCATGCCCCAAACGTACATTGTTGTCGAGTTTCTGTCTTTTTTATTTTTTAAAAAAGTTAAAAATTTTTAAAAAAAGGTATATTTTTATAATTAAAAAAAATCTATATAAATGGTTTTAGAGTGTTGACTTTTCATTCTCAATTCTCAAGTTCAACTCTCTCTTTTCTCTCACTCACCCACTCTCTCTCTCTCTCCACTTGATTTTTTTTCTCTTTTGAACTAAAGCTTTTAGATTTAGATATATTCTTTATAAAGCTTAAAGAACATAAAGTAGAGCTTTGAAATTGTTATTTTAATTTCATTATCTTTATCTAATCTACTAGGTGTATGCTATGGTTTTTTTTTCTCTCTCATCTGTCTTTATAAATTGGATATTATTTTTTATTTAGTATAACTTTTAATATAATTTATTTTTTAACATAAGTAAGAACTTAAAAAAAATATAAATGACAAAGTGAATTTAATAATAACGTAATTAATATTACGTAGACATAGATAATATTACGTAGACATAGAAAAACTTGAGGTTAAACATCTAAAAAATAAAAAATTAGAATAATATTTATTATTTGGACTCGCTTTAATATAAAATAAAATAAAAATATTTGGGGTGTCGTTAAAGAATAAACACAATATTAGTATTGTATTGAAATATATACACGTAGGAGTACGTGTGGAACTAAACATCTAAAGAGGCGTGCTGATCATTGCACCAAAAACTATAGTACATTAGATCATAGGAAAATTTAACTGAGTGTTGAGGTCTTTGAGATTGGATCTAACACTGTTTCTTTATTGATTTCATTCATATACTGTAATGAGTTAGGGAGGGAATACATAACTAAATTAATCATCATAATGAGTCTTTCGATTAGATTTTTAGAGGATCATAGGATAATCAGTACCATGTAGACATATTTTCAACTTGCATATTGTAGGATTCTTATGTCTATATGCAGGAAATAAATATTAAATTATTATATGTTAAAAAATCAAATAATAATTAATGAATTTCGGTAATATAGTGGCATGATATTTGTGACGTCTGATATCTAGACTAGTTCTGATGATCTATTTTTTGAATCTTTTATAGCTTATTATGTAGATTTTAAATAGATATTTAATAAAAAATAATTTTATTATTTTTTGAGATTCTATATTTTTATGATAATTCTGCCATATTTGAGTGCATGATGAGAATATTTAGAGATTATTACATACAAAATAAAATATTTAATATCACATTTAATAATATATCTAATAATAGAATAGTCATTAATATATTTATTATGATTATTAGAAATGAACTATTAGGAGAGAGTTATTACATCATATATATGTGTTACATTATTAACTTGATAGTACAAACGGAGTTGAAGGTTATTTTTTCTGTATTAGAAAGAATATAAAATTCATAAAAAAATTTTGAACACTTAGCAGATAATAAGAGTTTGGTAATTTTTATTTATTTGTAGGTCTAAAGAAGAAAAAATTCAAAATGGATGTGAGACATCATTGGAATTATACTTATCTGATGTTGAAGTTATGTGTTGGATACGAACACGTGATATTTGACTACGTCAATAGTAAGTGACGAACTTATTATTGACAATAACTATTGAGATATATGAATTTCATAATGAAATTCTTGAAGATTTTCTATGATATGATGGATATATGTTCGTCTATTTACATTTTTATCATTTATATTACACTCAGGTATATATGTAATATTAGTAGCATGCTTAGGAAGTGTAGAGATGATCTTATATTTTATAACATGGTTGTTAAGATAGAAAATTTAGTAATTAAAGTATTATTTTATTATTTTATTTCTTTATTTTTTTAACTGCCTGCATGGATCCTAGGGTTATGATGGAATATGTAGATTATATTTTTACATATATATCCATGTGCTTAAACTAGGAATACTAAGTATAATAGTAGTTGTAGCAAGACTCTAATTATAGACATAGATATCATATTTGGACACGAACATGATGACTTCTTCATTTACTTAGCGAGGGAGAAATAATTGGATGGTCTGTCGAATAGGAGTGATTTGTCTCGATATTTAGATATCGATTGCTACTCAATCTTATCACATAATGATAATAAGATTTTTGATATTTTATCATGATGAAAATTATATAAGTCTATTTATCCTAATCTACTGACTCAGTCAGTGTCGAGTATTGTATCAGAGTATATTTTTTTCTATTGCAATTAATGTTGCTTCGGACAGGAGATTGAGGCTACGGTTAAATATCATTGAGACACAACATGCATGAAGGATTGAGAGGATTCGAGATTGGACATCCAAGATTTGACTGGAATAAGAACTGAGGAGTTGCTGAGAGATGATAGATCGTGATACTTTGAGGATATCAAACTCATCGTAGTGGTATCATCAGATGTTTACTCAATGATAATCATTTATATATTGACATCAATTGACATCGAAATTGAGTTTGATCAATGTTTATTATATTCTATTATTTTATATTTGGTTACATTGGATGATTGATTTTTTTTTTGTTATTTTTAATTATTAAAATTTTTGTTAATGATTTTTTTTTATTTTGATCTATATGAAATTATGTCGTAATTCATAATGGTTAACTTAAAATTTATAAAATAAATATTTAAAATCATAAACCTGTCGATTAGGCTGGCAGCCTTTGGGCACGACCCGGCCCAATTTTGCCCAGACTTGGGCTTGCCAGGTTGGGCCATGCCAGGCCGGCATGAATTAAGTTGTGTCTTGCTGGGCACGACACGACTGCCTTACTGGGCCACCAAAAAATAGTTCGTTTCGGCACGACACGGCCCGTTTGACACCTTCTAGTGCTGTCACCTACACACCCCTTTTCTTTTGTTTGTCTTCACCGGAAAATATACTCTGATACCATGGTTGAATTAGGGTTAGGATTTGGTGTCAAGAAGGAGAGAGGAAAATTTTAAAAAGGTTAAATATTATTAAAAGAAAAAATTATTTTTTAGAATACAATATAAATCATATATATATATAATATAACATAAATCATATATACTCAACAGGTTTGATTATTCATTTATAAATTTTTCTAAAGGCAAACTTGATATGAATGTGCCTTTATTATGCTTGGATGATGTCTTCATTTATAGATTTCTTGTAATTTCTATGAATTTTAGATGGGAGAAATATCAGAACGAAGAAGAAGCTGCTCTTGGTCGAGGGAAGCGTCAGAGGAAAATTGTCTCTTACAAGGAAGTATATTCTCCGCACCAAAACACAACACCACCAAATGAGGTGATTTTTGTGTTTCATGCTCATAACTATCACAGACTAAATATTTATTCTGTCAGTTGATGGGACACACCATTGCAATGTCGTCAATGCCATCTAGTGTGATGATTTGATTTTTTTTTTTTTTTTGTTTCTTTATAGAATTAATATAAACTTGTTAAGTGCATCAATGTGAATATTGATTTTTGAGATAAGTTTAAGGAGATTATGATGACTATCATCTAGGGTGGGTCTAAGGGGCCCTCTCTTTTGTCTTTGAGATATTATGTTTATGTTTTGTATTTTTATAGTCTACACTTTTCTTATATTTAGTATTATGCTAAGCAATTTGGATTTTCCAACAAAATCTAATTGCTTAAAAAATTTGGTTGGGTCGACCTGGCTGCCTACCCTGTAAGTCTGCTAGCATGACATAAGTTATAACTGGATTAGGTCTACCCTTTCTAGTTATAAAATCAAACATATTATCTCTGATGCAACTGCTAGGGGAAGTCCTCGAAGTTGTGATGCATTGCTACATCACAGTAGTTCGCGATGCAGTTTGGATTGCAACCCTAGTTGCACAAGGGGTGGGTTTAATTTGTTTGACTTGGCAAATTGAGTAATTTAGAATGTTGGGCTAGTTCAGTAAAATTGTATTATTCATGTCCTAACACATTTTTATTTAAATTCTCTTCGTATATATTTTTCATTTTTTAACTTTTTTAATTCGTATGTGTGATCATGTCTTCTCTAACATGTTCATCACATTTTAAATATTTTCTAATTTTTTAAAATCCTAACAAAATATTATTTGTGAATGTATTTTATTCCTTGATTATTTTTTATAAAATATGTATAAAATTGAATTTTCATCATTATTTTTAGATAAATGGGTATGCTAGAATTGGACTATGACCGAACTCATCCCTAAAAACTAGCTCAGAGAGAAGCGACCTACAACATATATAAACACTACGAATACTCATAAATTTTTTTGATATAAATCAACCCCAACACTCTCCTCCTCATGCCCAGGGCTGAAAATTCATAGCATAAAGTTTGTAGGGCTAGAAATCTGCTAGTGACTCATAAAAGCTTTGATACTATATTAGAAATAAGTTATTGTATTTTATGTGTACTATCGTACTCTGTCTTATGTGTGTATTTTATATTTTTGTTTTATGAATGAGAGCGCCTAATATATTAGTTATTCTAATTTATATTCTTTTTATTTCTAGCATTTACTTTTGTACATTCATTTATTATTACGAGTTATTGAGCTATTTTGTTTTTATGAGTTTTGTTATATCAAGGTATTATTATAAAATGATTATAGTTGAGATGTATAAGTTAAAATAAATATTTAGATTAGTATGTTAGTTGGATTTAAAATAAATGATAAATTATTAAAATCTTGATTAAGGATGGCAAAAAGATATGTTTGAGTTAAAGTTTATATAAGAATATGTAATTATCGCTAGAGGTGTCAAACGGGTCGGGCCAGCCAAGCCCGGCACGAAGCACGGCACGGTTCTGCTGTGCTTGGCTCGGCATGGCATGGGAATGACCCGTGCCCGTGCTCATGCTAAGTATGCTCTCAGCACCGGTCTTGTCATGCCAAACTGAGGGATTTCAGCCCATGTGCCATGTTGGGTTGAGGGATTTTGGCCCGTGTGTCGTGCCAGACACGACACAAATGCCTAGCATGTGGGCACGACACGCGTTATCACGCATCGAGCGTGTTCATGACGAGCTAACTCCGATTGGCGAGGCTCGCCAAGCCTCGAAAAGGCGATGATGTGCTGCCAAAATTTTAATTTTTTTTAAAATTAGGGTTACGACTCAACTTGAATCGGGGTGAACCAATGGATTTTGGGCCGCAGGCCCGTGCTAGGCCTGATCTCCACTGAACTGTGCTGAGTCAAGCACGACATGGTTATTGTACCATACAATGCCTAGCCCAGCACAGTAGCCTAGTTGGGCAACTTAAAATCGGGCCGGGTTGGTCGGCCCCAGCCTGTCTGACACCTTTAATTATCGTATTGTTTGAAAAATTAAATTAATATGAATGCCTTTGATTATATGAGAAATATAATTTGATGATGATGAAGATATTGATTAAACATTCATATTCTTATTTGAATTTTTTTATTTCACTCACCTCTCACATGATTTGATTTCTATTTATTATTATTTTTTTTTATTTTTTATTTCAACTTAATTTTTATTTTTATTTGAAATGATGAGGATTATGACTACCCTCCTAAAAAATATTTTAAAAATAAATGTATATTTTTCTCTTCTTAAAATTTATGTTTTCTTTTTTTATTTTGGGAAACTTAAAATTTATTAAAAATAAGATTGGAAAAATGATTTTAAATAATATTTTTCTATCTTTTATAAATATAAATATTTGCAAATACCATCCCTACCAGTTAATTTAGTATGTGTAGAAACGTATGCATAAAAAGAAAAATGATATTTATGGGTGCCTCAAGCTTGCCTAAAGCCCAAGCTCCCTCATAAAACATAGTATTCCTGAAGCTCTTCATTTCCTCACAATTCAATTAATTTATAAAGTCTCCTTATAATTTATAGTATTTGCAATATTTCTTTCATAAATCATACTATTCACAAATCTTTTATCTTCTTATTTTCAAAAATTATAAATAATATATTTGATGTCTTAGAATTTTATATATTTGATTATTAAAATTATATTATTTTATTTTAAAATTTTGAATGCTTGTATTGTTGGAGAAAGATGTTAGGTATAAGTTATAAATAATGATTTAATAATTAAATGGTTGAGAATAAACATAATTTAATATAATTAATTAAAAAGAAATAAGATTCATATAATCAACCTTAAGTAATTATGATAAAACTTAGTTGATGATAGACAACCAAGAATAATATATTCAAAAGATAAGCATAACAAATATCAAATATATAGTAAATTTTGTTATCCTAATTAAACTAATATATAGTTATCTTGTTAATTATAATATATTAAGAGATAATTTAACAAATATATTAATTAATTAATTTTTTATAGACAAATATCAAATATTCTAATTTAACAAATATATCTTGTTAATTAATTTTTTAATATATAGTAAATTTTATTAGACTAAGAGATAATATATATTAGTCAGCATATAAATTTAATTAATTATCCTAATTACTATATATTAGTTTAATTAATTATCCTAATTAATTAAAATATATTAATTAAAAGTTGTTTTATAATTGTCCTAATTAAACTAAAAATTAATTAAACCTTAAGTAAAAAATTTATCATTTAAAGTTTTACTATATATTTATCTTGTTATAATCTTATTTCTTATGCTTATCTTTTGAATATATTATTCTTGGTTGTCTATCATTCATTTTCATACAATGTGATTGATTCTAAAGTTGTTTTATAATCTTAATATATTTGTCTATAAAAAAATTAATTTATTAATTTAAAAAATTAATTAATTAACCTTAAGTAATTAATTAAACGTTGTGATGATCTTTGGTATAGTTCCACTACTATTGGAAACTCGTGAGAGATATTTTCATCCAATATTACTCTAAATATTACTCTTTTATATATTTTATTGATTACTTTAATGTGCATACTTGATATTATTTTTTTATATAAAGTCAGTCAAATTTAATTTTTTAGAACTCTATCATAAAGGTACCCCAAGTCAATAATTGTTATGCATACATAATTTTTAGTTTTTATATATTTCTCAATTAATTATTTGACTAATATAGTCTTAATGGTAGATTCATTTGATATAAATTTAAATTAATTCACTGAAATTCTTTTTTTTCTTTTTAATCTGTTTTTAATTATTTTTTGTCAAAATTTTATCGTGTCTCATAAGTTAAATACTTTAATAATTATTATAATTATGAATATCTTTCTTATTATTATAATATTTTGTTTTCATGATCTTGTTAAACTATCTAGTCAATCATATCATATATTTCTCATTAATGATCCTATAAACTTCAATAGGGATACTATTCAGGCTTTAGCTTAATGATTTTTTTTTGTATTAATTTTCTTGAGTATTTTTTTAATCTCCATAGATTTTATTTTGGTTATATTTATAAGAGAGAATTGTGTTTAGTATATCAAACACAAAATATTTATATTTAGTATATTATATTTTTTTATAATTAAAAAAAATATATCCGATTTTAAAGTAATTAAGCTTTCGTACACTAAAATTTATTAACTTAATTTTGTCCTATAAAATTGAAAAAGAAATAAAATTTAATTTAATTATTTTGTTAATCAACAATGAAAACCACGAAAAATTAATCATATCTCACAGGGGCAACTTTCTAGTATCAACATGTATTAGTAATAAAGGATTTATAGAAAAATTTTGATAATTTTTATTTTTTATAAGGTATGGTGTCTACCTAATGCTACATTCATCCTTTATGTGGGCATTGTATTAGTAATATAAGCATAGCTCACACATATGATAACTAACACACACACACACACACAAATGCACCCCTACACTCATACACATGCTCACACACAAACACACCCCTACACTCACACACATGCACATCCTTTTTTATCTAGGCTTACGATGCAAGCATAGTTCACATAAGTGAAGTTTTGATAAAAAAAAATTGCTCAAAAAAAAATAAAATTGGCACTCATCCATATTTTATTAGTTTTAGACGAATAATATTTGTATATTTTATGAGTACTAGAGTGATTAAGAATGATATTTTATCACTCTATGTATTATCTTATCATGTTCTATGAAGAAATCATAAAAAAAATAAGCGCTCACAAAAATTTTGAGAAGTAATCTAGATAATTTTTTTTAAGCTGCAAGATAATATATTCAATTGATATATTTTATAGTTAAAATCATATCTTCTCAAAAATATATTAGAAAGCCTCTACTAAAATTGAGTGTTTAAATTATATCAATTAAATATTTATTTATTTTTATTCTCATTATGTGGGGGAGTGATAGTACATAAAATTTAATATATAATTATATGATCAGTATAATAAATATTGAAATTATAAGATATGTTCTTAAATATATTATTATTTTTAATAATTTGTTTGTTTTTACTAAATGTATATATTTTTAATAAAGTAACTAAAAAATAAAAAAAATTGTGTTTTAAATTAAAAAAAAATAATCATATAAAATTTATATAATCATCAATAAATGTAATAGATTATTTAATTTTATTTTTAGTCTTATTTTTGATAGATTATTATATGTATGAGTGTATCAAATCAAATAAATATTTAGTCATTTAAGTTTGGTGGACAAAATATGAAACTCTAGTATATTAGAGTTATAAAATTGGTCATGCTATGCTATGACTTATTTTTTGGGTGGCCTAGTCGGACCACCATGCCATGTCGGGCATGACCCAACATGGAAGTCATGTTGTGCTAGGCAGACACAATTGATTGTTTGCCTAGCCTGACACGGCATGACCAGCATGATTTCAAGCAAATTTGTGCCTGTCGTGTTAGGTCATCTCGGGTCATGCTAGATTATGTTGGTTTTGTGGGCAGTGCTACCAAATGCACCAATTCCTCTCTCACTGTCACCATACATAGATGATTAATCATCATAGAAATATTTAAAAAATATATAAAATAAAAAAAAACTAATTATATTACATATAATCAGACATGATATTAATGAAATGTAAATATAAGAGTAAGTGTATAAACTCAAACTATAATTGTAAGTGCAGTAAAAAATAAAATAAAAATTTTATTTTAAACTAAGGTCTAAAAGACAAATATGAATTGAAAATGATAAATAATAATTAATAATAATAGCAAAAAATCATAAATTATAATTATTGTATTGAATATTAATCATATTGTATGAAAATAACAATCATAAAATATATACATCAATAAATAATAATCAATTTCAAAACTAATCATTGTCTGTATGCAAGACATCATTATTATGTAAGTATCTGATAATATCATTAGTGATAGTATAATTATCCTCAAAGTCTTATGAGTCATTAACTGTCATTAATTCTTTAGTTCCCACTCTATCCTAAATTTTTAATCTCGAATTTTATCAGTCTATTCATGCAAGTATCTCAATGATATTTGATCGTAGTCTTGATTTTTTATCTGAAATGATATTGTTTCTAATAGAAAAAAATAGTCATCGATACTATACTATATATAAAATGAACCAGGAGATCTCATGTCATCTTAGATAACACGGGATAAGCAGGCTCATGATTTCTATTATAATAAAATATAATGGTTTTTATTATCATTATGTGATAGTTTTAAACAGTAATTAATATTTAAGTACCGAGATAGCTCGCTCTTATTTGATAGATTACCTTATTGTTTTTTTTTTGCTAAATTAATAGAGAAGTCATCATCTTCAAATAGGATATTTATATCCGTACTTGAACTCTGATTATAATTATTATCATACTCAATGTCATAATATATAAATAAATCTATTAATTTTTCATGAATAAAATTTTTAGGTTGGTCTCCCTGATTTATGCACGTGAATATAAATATTAAAATATTTTATATTTTTTAACTTAATCTTAGGATTCATGTGTACATTCATGTAATAAAGAGATGAAATGATGAATCAATACTTTAAATATTTTGTTTATATGTCAATGACCATGACACTAAATGTAAGATAATATTTAAACTTGTTAAATATGTTATTATTATTACATATGTACCTGAGTGTAAAGTAAGTAGTGGGAATGTACACAGGTGAACACATGTTCATCTAAGAAAAAATATTTAGAAAATACATAAAAAAAATTCATATATTCCAATCAAAGTCATCAATAATAAGTTTGTCACTCTTATTATTGACGTAATTGGATATCATGTATTTGTATCAAATACATGACTCCAACATGATGTAAGTATAATTAAAATGGTATCTCATATCCATTTAGTATATATTCTTCTTTAGATCTATAAACAAATAAATAATATCAAACTCATTTTGTCAACTGGCATCCTAAGATATTTTAGTGAGTTTTTTATTTTTTTTAATATGGTGAAAAGTATTTTTTTGTTTGTACTATTAGGTTAATAATGTGATACATTCAAATAATATAAAAAATATCATCTAATGATATATCTTTAATTATCTTAACAAACGTACTAATAGAAACTTTGTTATTAGATATATTATTAAATGTAATACTAAATATTTTATTATGAATATTATAATCTTTAAAGATCTTTATCATACACTCATATATGATATGATTGTTATAAGAATGAAGAATCTCATAAATTTTAAATTTTTTTAAAATTTTTATATATAATCTACATAATCGGCGGTGAGACATACAAAAAATATATCATCGTGACTAATCCAGATATCAGATGTCACAGACACTAATTTATTATATTTCATAAATTTATTAATTTTTAATTATTTTTTTAATTTATAATATTTTATTATGTAGTTACTATGTGAACTTAGGAATCTTATGATAAGTGCGCTGGAACCTGGGAGTAGTTTTGCATGTTACTTATTATTATAGGATCTAATAAAAATATAATTAGAAGACTCATGATCATAATTAGTTTGACCAATAATTCTCTTTCTATATTATTATGATATATGAATGAGATTAAAGAAATTAAATTAGATTTAGCTTCAAAAATGCCACCACTCAGGCTCAATTAGGTTTGTCTAGGATCTAATATATTATAATTTTTGATATATTGATTGATATATCTCTTTAGATGATTTAGGCTACCTATACTCCTATATTTATATAATTTTTGATAATATATATATTGTACTAATTTTTTATTGACTATCTTAAAATTTTTATTTTTTATCTTAAATTGAGTCCAAATAATTGAAGTTATTATTGTATTTTGTTTTTATGTTTTTAAGTTTGGGTCGAGAGTCGAGATCATGAGAGAAAATATAATTTTGGTCATGAATTTTTTCATAAGGTTATCATTATTATTCATATTTAAATCGATATTAATTTTATTATTATTATATTTACTATTAGCTGTTAATTATTTTTTTAGTTTGTTTAAAAAAATAATTTATATTTATAAACAAAAAAAAAATACTTGGATTCTGGTATCATTAGGCATAATCATAACTGCAACAAGAATTGGAACTGCTACTTGCAAGTATTGAGTTGTGATTTGTTTTGTTGTACAAAAATATTTTGCCAATTTGATTTCCAACTTTTAAAAGACAGAGCTGTAGAGAGAGTAAAAATTAGAGAATAAAAACTTTAAATTGAAAATAAGAGAGATGGACAAAAGAGGAGAGCAGAGAAGATGAGAGAAATATAAAATTGAGAATAAAAAATTCTAAATATATAATTTACATGTATAGATTTTTTTATAATTAAAAAGTTATATATTTTTTTTATTTTTTTTATTTTTTTATTATTTAAATGAGTAGAAAATTGATAGCCATTGGATTTCTATCTCTAGCCTTTAGAATTAATTCCAATGGTTAGGTTATAACTAGTATATTTAATTTTTTTTAAGTGAACGTGTATGCACATACTTGACAGTGATAGTGATTGCCGGCATTGTTGGGCATAGGCGTGCATTTTCTTGATGCCCTATGGCCGTAGTCATTGGAACTTATGTCCCAATGGCATCTGCAACATCAATGTAGTGATACGAGTTTCATTAAAAAAACATACTACGTGGACATGACAGATATATTTAAATAAAAAAATTCTATTTTTTTAATGGATTCTAGCTGAGTGTCTTAGATATATAGTTATTCAGGTTTATGTGATTTGTTACTAGTCCTAGATCATGGTCACCGTGCTGGTGGATCATGCCAATAGAAAAGAGACATGGATTGTGCCTGGTCTGGCATGAGGCACAAGGCATGATAGCCTTTGCCTACCAGTGCACGAGCCTGTGCCTCGGGTCGGCACGACTCAGGTTCAGGCATGATTATGTACTGTGCCGTGTTGAGCCTGTCACAACTTAGTCAAACCGTGCCTCGTGTTGTCCCTTGGCTTCCCAACCTACTTAATACTTATATAATATATTTTATTAATTGATATGTTTCACATTCTAGTATAACATCTCTAATATTAGGATTTAGCATTTTTAGTTTAGTTTTTTTATTTTCATTATTTTATTTATTTTATTTTTTTTATTTTTTTTTTATTTTTTATTATCTTGTTGTTTTTGTTTTTTTGTTTTTTTTTTGATTTTTTTAATTTTTCCTTTTTTTTTTAATTTTTCTTTATTTTTTTTATTTTTTATATTTTCAATTTAGTTAATAATGAATGACAAGGTCAACAATGAAGTAATGAATTAATAATACTTAAATATCTTGTGAAATATTTTATCATTAAAATAAAAATATATAATTTATCATGTTCAATTTCAAAGTAAATCTTGAAGTTTTATTATAAAATATCAATGAAATAAAATTAAAATTAAAGTTGAGTTGCTTTGAAAAATAACTTATAGAACAAGGAGTAATAGGAAATCCAAAAATAAGAAGGATAATAAAAGAAATAAAATATCAAGTTTGATGTTTTAATTTAAATTTTTTAATAGTTTATCATTGATTATTATAATATTCAGTGAATAAGAAAAAAATAATAATAATAAATAATTATTTATAATATGATTGTTGATTTCTAAGGCGAAAAATTAAGAGTTTGACATGGTAAGACGAGATACAAATGTTGCTATACCTAAGGAATGAGAAATTGAAAAAAAAAACACATAAGAAACAAAGTGTCCGATTGAAAGTTGTCATAACAAAGAATTTTTTGTTAGTTTGTCATTGAATATTGTTAACATTCAGTGAACAAGAAAAACAAATTGTGAAAATTAGTGATTTTTTGTGTAATGTGACTGTTGATTCTCAAGTCAATAACTCGGGAATTTGTTAGTTTTCGACTAGAGGTGTCAAACAGGTTGGGCGGCTCGGGTTCGGCTTGAAGCATGGCCCTTACACGACACGGTCCAGACCCGTGCTCGTGCAAGGCTGGCTCACAGCACCACTCATGTCGTGCTATGCCTAGGTCTACTTGGCCTTGTGTTAGGCCAGGCTTGACTTGAATTGTGCCTCGACCCCGCCCCACCATGATGCCCAACGCCCCGATGCTCAACCCAGAGCTCGATGGATTAGAAATTCCTTTGGGCCATTAGACAGACCAACCTAACTCGTAGTCTTTTTTTTCATGGCCCCCTAGTAGAGGTGTCAAATGAGCCGGGCCAGGCTGGCCCGTTTGGTTTTAGGCTGGCCAACCGGGCTACCATGTTGGGCCAAACACGACACTGTTGAGTTTGGCCTGGTTCAGGTCAAACAAAACTTTAATTTTTTTTAAAAAATTAGGGTTTCGGTAGTGCGCCGTCGTGTCACCGTGTGTCTTCGCCCTTTCGGGGCTGATCGAGCCTCGCCTATCATACATCGGCTTGTATTGATCACGTTCGATGCGTGGTCATGCGTGTTGTGCCCACGTGCCTGGCATGGCACGACGGGCCAGGGCAAGCTTGACCCAGTTCATTTGACACTTCTACCCCTCCAACCTGAGCCCGATAGTTTCAGATGTAGAAGCTTCTGAAACCAATGACTATTTGGGTCGGTTTGACAGTCGATCCGACCCAATGGTCCAAATAAAATAAATAAATAAATAAATATTTTAATCCTAGTAATTGGATTTCGCCTTCAACGGCTATTAGGTAGAATCCGATTGCCCTAAGGATTTACCCAAATTTTTTAAAAAAAGATTCAAAAAAATTTAAAAATAATATTTTTTTAATAAATACTTTTCAATATTAAATGCTCCTCTCTTTCTCATTCAAATATTTATATTTTCAAAACATAGATCTCTCACTCTCTCATATTTTTTTCTGGGGTCTTGCTTTTGGTTTTCGGCTTTGCCTTTCGGGACTTGGGTGTGGTGTAGATTGTGGTGCGCGTGCATTGATGACATTAAAAGACAAAGTTTATGCATTTTGCATTATGATTTACGAGTATTTTTATTATTTATTAGTTTTTAAGTTTAAAATTTTAAAATCTTTTCATATCTTCTTTATTTTAATTAATTTTAATTTTTTAATCAAAATACATTATATAATATATTATAATTTAAAAAAAATAAAAAAATGATAAATAATGAGTTTAATTATGAAAATAAAATTAATTATAATTTGGATAATAAAAATCCTACAGAAAGATAAAAGACAGTCGAAATTTTGGTTTCTTCGGTCATCTGACTCAAATATCTAAAAAATAAAAAATTAAAAGAATATTTGTACTTCAGACTTATTTTAATATAATAAAATAAAAAAAAATATTAGGGGTGTCGAAAAAGAATTGGCACAGTGCAGATATTGTAAAAATATTTTAAACTGTAAGAGTTCGTGTAGGACTTGATACTTTAAGTGGCATGCCAAACAATGCATCAAAAATATAGTGCATTCAATCCTAAGTAAACTCAACTCAACTGTGAGTTCTTTGAGGTTGGATCTAGTTCAGCTTCAATATTGACCCCCTTCATATATGCAACGAGTAGGGAGGAAAAATATGACTAAATTAATCATCACTGAGTCTTCCAATTATATTTTCAAAGAATTCAAGTGTAATTAGTATTATGCAAACTTAATTTCAGTCTACATATCGTAGGATTTCTAGGTTCATATCTAGGAACGACATATTAAAATACTATAACTTAATAAAAGAAATAAAAATTAATAAATTTAGGAATTATAGTGGAGTAATATTCGTGATGTTTGATATTTGGATTAGTCACTATGATATATGTTATACATGCCTCAACGCCCACAATGTAATTTCTAAATAGCTACAAAATAAAAAAAAATATTAAGATTTTCAGAGATTCTCCATCCTCATAATGGTCCGGTCATTTTTAAGTATATGATAAAAATCTTTAGAAAATATAAAATTTAAAATAAAATATTTAGTATCACATTCGATAATACATCTAATAATAAAATATTAATTAACATTTTTGTTAGGAGTATTAGAGATGCATTATTAGAATAGATTTTTTACGTTAGTTGCATGTGTCACGTCATTAACCTGATAGTACAAGCGGAGATGAAATTGTGTCCTCGCTTTAGAAAATATACGTAACTCACTAAAATATATTCGTGCGTCTCATAGACAACATAAGTTCAATTATCTCTGTTTGTTTGGGGATCTAAAAAAAATTCCAATCAAATGTGATATACCATTATAATTATATATACTTTATGTTGGAGTCATGTGTAATATACGAACACGTGATATCTGACTACGTCAATAGTAAGAGTGACGAACTTATTATTAACAATACTGATGGGGCTACAAAAATTTTATTTATGAAATTTCTGAAAAATTATATATAATTAGATGAACATGTATTTGTTAGTTTATACTCACATGTCTTATATTGTACTCAGGTACATATACAACATTAGTAGAATATTTAGGAAGTTTCGAGATCACTTGATATTAGAGATATGGTTGTAGTCTATGTTGCATGGATACGCCTAGGAACTGTCGTGTCGCCGTGTCCGACCCGTGTCGCCGTGGTCGGACACGGGTCCGATACGCTATGTGGCGTATCGGATACGTGTTAGAGACATATCTGACGCGTTGTTCGGAAACAGTCGTCGTTAACAACGGACGCGTCGTTTACCTACAGACGTGTCGTTTACCAACTGACGCATTTTTATGATTCTAACGCGTCGGAAATACACTATATATTAACTATTACTCCCACATCTCCAACAAATTGAGGAGCACACCGCCGACAGTGAGTTGCCGACAATCCGATTGTGAGAAATAGTTGTCAATTGTCATTGCGTCAAACAGAGAGGGGAGGAGCACATCGCCGAGGCGCCGACAATACCTAAGGTAACCTAATTCTATAAAGGGAATGGGGGGTTTTGGAATTTGTATCGGGAGGGGGGAGAGTTCGAAAATTGAAACTGTAAAGGGAGGGTGGTGGAGGGGGGGGGGGTGTTAGAGGGTTTAAATTTTTTTTTAGATTATTTTAAAATACAGAATTTTAAATTATTTTAAAATACATAATATTTATAATTAATAATTTTTATTTTTAATTTTATTTTTTTATCATGACGTATCCTAATCGTATCCATATCCTAGTTTTTTAAAATTTTCGTGTCCCCGTATCCTGTCGTGTCGTATCTCCGTATTCGTATCCGTGTCCTTGCAACATAGGTTGTAGTAATGAAAATCAAGTACTTAAAGTACTAGTTCATCATTTTGTCTCTTTTTTGTCTGGCTGCATGCATGGATCATAAAATTATAGTAGAAGAAGTAGAGAATGTTTTAACATACTTATCTTTGTGCATGAACCAGGAAGACCAAACCGAAGGATTCATTCACGAGAAGCTGATTGAGCTATTCACATACTACAATAATAGGTATGATAGTATTAGTAGTGAGGCTCCGGGTACTGACATAATACTTTATTTAGAGATGATAACTTTTTTATTCAGGTTGTGAGAGAGAAACGGTGGGGTGGACCATCAAATATGAATGAGATATCTCGGTACATAGATACCGATTATTACTCGATACTATTATATTTCGGTAATAAGAATCTTAATATTTTATAGAAGTGAAAATTATATAAGTCTACATCTGTGTTGCACGGATACGCCTAGGAGCTGCCGTGTCCACGTGTCCGACACGTGGACACGTGGACACGGGTCTGACACGCGTCGGATACGTGTCCGATACGCCACGTGGCGTATCGGACACAAATCCGTATGGGATACGCCACGTGGCGTATCGGATACGCGTCGGAGACGTATCCGACGCGTGTCAGACCCGTATCCGATGCGTTTTTGGAAACAGATTCCAAAAACGCGTGGTTTTTGGAATCTGTATCGGGAGGAGGGGGTTTCGAGAGGGGGGGCGGGAGGGGGTTTCGGGAGGGGGGGAAGGGGGTTTCGAGAGGGGGGGCGGGAGGGGGTTTCGGGAGGGGGGAAGGGGGTTTCGGGAGGGGGGGAAGGGGGTTTCGGGAGGGGGGCGGGAGGGGGAGGAAGGGGTTTCGGGAGGGGTGCGAGAGGGGGAGGAAGGGGTTTCGGGAGGGGCGCGAGAGGGGGAGGAGGGGGTTTCGGGAGGGGGGAAGGTTTGGGAGGGGGGAAGGTTCGGGAGGGGGAGGGTGTTAGAGGGTTTAAATTTTATTTACATTATTTTAAAATACAAAATTTTAAATTATTTTAAAATACAAAATTTTAAATTATTTTAAAATACCTAATATTTATAATTACTAATTTTTATTTTTATTTTTTTTATCATGACGTATCCTAGCCGTATCCGTATCCTAGTTTTTTAGAATTTGCCGTGTCCCCGTATCTTGCCGTGTCGTATCCACGTGTCCGTATCCGTGTCCGTGCAACATAGGTCTACATGTCCTGTGTTAATTAAGATGACATGGGATTTATTGACTCCTGTTTTGAGCGTAACATTAAAATTTATTTTTTTATTACAGTGAATATGATTTTGAATAAGAGATTCAGATTATTCTCAAATAATATTAAGGTATTAGCATGTATGAAGGATTAAGAGGATTTGAATTTGGACATTCAGGATCGTGTTGGGACTATAGTAAAAGCTGATGAGTTAGTTACTGATGATGATCCGTGTGATATTGATGACTATTGATAATTGATGATGATTGACGGATTAAGACACTGATACTTATCTTATATTATTATTGATTATATGCTGTTTTTTGATAATATTTTTTATTTTTATTTATTATTTTTGGATTAATTTTGTTTTTGTTTATTTTTTTTTTATTATATTACTTTGATGTTTGATTCTTGAATCTTCATTTATAGTTTTTGTGATTTGTATTGTATTGGTTTGTATTAATATTTTAATTTTATTAATTTAAATACTGTTAGTTTTTAAATTTTAATTATTTATTATATTAAACTTAATGTTTTATTTAATTTTATAAAATAATAATTAAAAAATTAATTATTTATTTAAATTTTATAATTAACTATAAATAATTTAAGTATTAAATAATTAAAATTTAAATTTTTTAATAATTTTAATATTCTAGATTTTATATTTTTTAAAACAGGCCGAACTAAGTCTGAACCCAGCCCAAACAGTCAAACTTGGCCCAAATCCCATCCCAAACGGGCCAGAGCCCAGAACTGGCCTGTCCAGGCATGACCCGGCACGACCTCATCACAGCTAGCCGATGGGCCGTGCCAGGCAAGGCCTGGTGGTCTGGTTGGGCCACCTAAAAAATGGGCCGGTCGGCCCAGTCTGGCCAGTATGATGCCTCTGGATGAGACACCAAAATCATGATGTTGGAGAAACTAAAATGTACACATTATCTTGTTGATGAGAAATTCAACATTTACCTTTTTAATGAGGGTTGTCTTGAGTTGGCTTTGGGGATTCTTGATTGCTTTGGTAGTCGATCTGTCATTCTCAAAAAATTTGTAGTGTTCTTAATTTCTTTCGTATTATAAATAACTCTCAATAGTTTTCTTAGGTGTGTTTGCTTCTCTCCAATGATGTGTGGACTATGACTCTATTACTAGAACTATCTCTATTATTAATATATGATAAAATATATGTTTCTCAAGTAGGTCTCTATGTATATCTCATATATTTTGAATTGTCTGGTTATGTATATCTGGTTTGGTCGGCGGCTCACAATCACCAAGAATTTTATAGTGGGATGCTGGAAAATTATTGTGGTAGTAAGTGCAGAAATACTATGCTAATAACATGTTTCATCTATCTCACTCTATCATGTTCCCTAATGTTGAAAATACCTCTAAGAGTTGTGTAGTTTGTTGTATAAAGTGGATAAAATGAGTGGTGATTTGTTGTTGCTCTTTAGGCTCTTTTAGTCTCGATATCATAATATGTGGAACGATGATGGTTATGGGGTAGTATGTGATTAGTACAATAATGAAATTAGCTCTCATAACGCCTTGTATGTCATACAAAATTAAAAAAATAGAAATTAACTTTTAGTCTGATGGATTGTCGTGTAGTAATCAATAGTGAGATTAGTATATAATCAGTTTTATTTTTATTTTTCTCATAACAAGAAGGTTCCTTCGTCAAATTGTATGCATATAAGATATTATAGTGCACATGCTGGGTGAAAATACATTGTATTATTGTTAATTTTCAGAATGGTGTGGAAGAGGAACAGGAAGCTGAACTAGAGCCAGAAAGAGAATACACCCCGGCTGGACGAGCCCTGAAAGAAAAATAGTACGAGAACTTTTCAGTTGTTTCTATCGTTTTTAGGGGCTGTTTTGCTTTTTTTTTTTTTAAAAAAAAAAGGGGGGGGGGGGGGGGGGGGGGGAGGCGGATAGGAAAAAAAAATTTTTTTTTTTTTGGGGACTTTCAATTGGAGCATATTTTGTTGGTTGGTTGGTTTTGTTTCATAGTTTATGGTTCCCCCCATAGCTGAGAAAGTTGGTTCCCGAGGTTAAATTGTATTCGTTTTCTGAACAGTGAAAAGCTTCGCGCAAGGCAGAAAGCAAGACTCCTAGGGTGTAGCACAGTGGAAGAATCATGCCCCAGAGAAGAACAGTCCATGCCACAGGTATTGATTCCCCGATGTGGGACTAGGAAAGATGGAGAGAAAGTGATGCACTTGATTGCCGAAGCCAGGCAATGCTCTCCTGCAACTGCTTTGGACGATGGCATGACTAACCAGCCTCCTCGTGCATCAAATGGCAGGGAGGAGTCGGGCTTGGAACAGGACCCAACACTAAATCGGGCATTGGCGACCGATGGCAGGCATCTTGACCGCTTGGCTGATTTTCATGGCTACTCCTCCCCTCATGCCTTCCTTACAAGTCTCAAAAACAACATGGCCCCGCTTCTCTCTAATAACTACTCACCTCCTGTGCATGGACTGTGTCTGCCCAATGCTGCTAGCCAACTACCAAGCACAAGCAGGACCTTTGTGAGATGCAACGAGAGGGGAAGAAAACCTGGAATAGAACCTGATTTGCCATTTTGTAAACCACCTCCTTGCTCAGCAAATTCAATTGGGACGGACACATTGTTCTCAGAAATTCTACTACCACACCTTCAACGTGGTTATCAGGATGGTTTGCCTCCTTGTAATGCTGCGGTATTTGTTTGTTTCCTTTTCTGTTTTTTTTTTGTTTTGTTTGTAGACTCTGCTCCCGCCCTCCCTCCCTCCCTCACCTCCCCCCCCCTCCTCTCTCTCTGCCTATTTATTTGTGTGTGTGTGCGTGCGCGCGCATCTGTTTTTTGGCATTGCCTTGCTCTTATTGAATTTGCTAAATGTTTTGGTTTTGCTGATATACAGGAAAACTTTTCTTTTAATGAAAATTCATTCCCGGAAATTCAGTTTTCAACGAGAAAAATGGCATTTCCTGAAAATGGCTATGTGGGAGACAATCAAAGAGCTCCTCTGTTACCTGGTCTATATGAGCAGCAGCAGCAGCATATGGCTTCTTTTTTTGCTGAAAATCACAGAAAAGTGGTGGAAAACATAATGATGAGGGCTGGGGGGGCTGGACCGACCAGCTGGTATAAAAAGAGAAGAAAAACAGATGGGTGGACAGAAGACGAGCTCGATTGCCTTTGGGTTGGCGTGCGTAGGCACGGACAGGGAAATTGGAACATGATGCTGATGGACCCGAGGCTAAATTTTTCCAAGTATAAAAATTCTCAGGACTTGGCTGCTCAGTGGGAGGAGGAGCAACTCAAGATCATCTTGATGATGAACCAACCACAGCATAAAAATCTTCCGGGCATTTCAGAAGGCATGATGCGTGTTGGCAAAGCTGTGGTGGCACCACAAAGCATGGAGACCCATCATCTGACAGATATGAAGTTGGGATGTGGAGAGGCACCATATTTTGTTGAGCCGGTGATGGATCAGCTCCAAATGCAAAGTGAAGTTTTTCGACCCGTCCCAACTTGGAGAGCAGGTTCTCCTGTAGTTTTTGCTGAAAATCCATTCCTGCTCCAGTCTTGTGGAATCAGCAGTGGGAGATCTCTCAGTTTGGACTACTCCTCGTTTGACCCCGACTTATGGCAGCCCGTGCCACCACCGCCGCTGCCACTTCCCCACTCCGTGTCTGCCAATCCTCCTCCTCCCCCTCCTCCTCCTCGTCACAGTGTGCCTAAATCTGCCATCCCTGCAACATTTTCAGATGGAGGTTGTGGAGGAGGTGGAGGAGACCTAGTGGATCTTGTTCATTCCCAGGGGACAGAATCAACTGGAAATTGTTCCAATAAGCTTCCCCATTGGCTTCGCCAAGCTGTTATAGACCCTGCTGCCAAACGCCCTGAGCCTGCCACGACTCCTTCCCGAGTCTTCCCTTCTTTTGTTATCCCTTGCTCACCTCCTTCCCAACCACAAGACCCGAGATGGTCGTCAAAGAAGAGCAAAAAGCTGAGATCTCACCTCTACTCCCCGCTCCTTCCATTTCCAGATGCTCTGGGATCATCTCTCATCCCTTCTCCTCCATTTCAAGTATCATCCTCTCCTTTTGCTAACCTGCAAACAAGAACCATCCCCACGGGGCTGCCTCCTCCCCAAGTTGCTCAGCTAGCCACTGACAACAAGCTTTTCTCTCAGATTGCTGTTGGTCCTGGTGTCTTTCCCAGTTCAATCGAACATGAGGCAAAGTGTGACCAGCCACCAGAGCACAGTTTGCCGCCCACCAGTATCATGCCACACGTGATCACCAGGGAGACATTCTCCCAACAGCAAAGTGGCAATTCAAGTAAGACCTGCTCGGGCCCCTCTCAGAGTCCAACCAAGCAGCAACATGATGTGGATGAGGTTTCATCAGAGGCAACCCTATCGGATCATTTCTTAGCCAACCATGTCCCAACTTAGTTGTGGTGGGTGCTTTTTTAAATGCATGATGGCACATGATTTTTTTTTTCTTTTGTTGTTTTCAGCTCGAGGCTGCTAAACTGTAATGTGTTGATAGCTGTGAATAGTAGGTACCTATTTTCCGTTTTTAACCCCAAGTGATGAGCTTCATGTCAGTTGCGCCTTAGGCTTTCAAATACAGAGGTTGCTGAACCGGTATGGACTCCGGATTGTCCCCCATAAAATTAGTGGAATTTGAGATTTTTCCCTACGTTTCAATCTTTTTTTTTTCATTAATAACTAATTATGTTATAACACTTTAGTTCTAACATTTGCATTTTAATGGCATGAACTGTTGCACAACATTTAAATTAATTTTCATAAAAATTCTTCATTTCCAAATGTTATGATCAAATTTCCCAAATAATTCTCTATTTCTTCATGTTTTAAATTCATAAAAACATTTTGAATTAAAAGTACGGGACAGCTGGAAAAATAGCTCTTTATTACGAAATGAGTATTAATTTTACAAAAAATATCATTTTTTTTTACAAAAAATAAAAAAACCTTTACTATAAATTTAACAGAAGTATTAATTTTTAGTACTATCGATTGGAATTTGAATTTAATTTTGGGTCAGGTACTTTGGGTCCAATTTTTGGGTTAAAAATTTGGATCCATTTTTTGGAATTTGAATTTAATTTTGGATTAAAAACCCCTTTCCTAAGTTTGGCTCCAATTTTTGTGAGATATATTGGAATTTGAATTTAAGGGTATTAAATTTAAGAGTACTCATGGTGGGATGCTGCTCCAAATTATTAGAGGTTAATAATCGAAAGATAGAGGATAATGTTATCAAAAAACAGAGGTTAATGTTCAAGAAACAGAGGTTATTTTAAAATTTGGACCCAAACAACAGAGGTTGATGTTCAAAAATAAATTAATTTTCCCCTCAATTCTACCTTTGCCTCTATGAAATGCAATGAAATTATTGAAACAAATACACAATATACTATAAATTTTGATGGGAACTAACCTATATATTACCCGAAAATCAAGAATAATTATAGAATAAATTGGTTGATTTGATATTTTTTTTTTCTTAAATATGTCTAATTTTTATGATAAAATTTATCTAAAAATATACAATAGAAAAAATAACTATTTAGGTTTTCAAAGTTATCTATCAAATTACATAAATAAATATATTTTAACTGTCCAAAATATACATATTCACATTTCAATACTTATGCTGGAAATCATAAAAATAAAATACTACAAATACACTATCACAATAAATTTTTTTTCCTAAAATTAACAAAATATTTACACACAAAATCTTAATGTCCAGGTTATTACAAATCAAATAAAATACAAAATTAATTGAAAACATCCATAAATTTGTATTTTTTAATTTTGACCTGGATTTCAGAATAAATTTGTGGACTGATATCACAGTACGAATACAACATGAACGCAATATGAATATAGTAATAACACAATACGAACACAACACAATCATAATATTCTTCAGAACACAACACTAACTCTGTATTAGATTAACACAAATTTCAGATTAATCCAGCACTTTCGTAAACATAAATAGAGAATGAGAGTAAACTATATTTATTAAATATAACTGAAACTTAAAATAAGTTACATAATATTTAATTCTTTAATATTTTTAAATAATTCTCATTTTTATTAACACAAGCGCATGAAAATGAGAATCCAGATATTATTGTTTTATTTTCACGCGAACAACACTTAAATGCAAGCAGTTCCCGAATTCTCAAAAAAACACACCCACTCACACACTTTGTACAGGCGCGCACAATGCTCACAAGATGCACGCACACATTATTCACACTATTCGCGAAAAACACGATGATGCGCAGTGTTAATCCTTTTCACGCCACAAAAATACTCATGCACCGAACATTATTCACGAACACGCAGCATAGGAATTATCCCATATTTCACGCACACTCGCAATTTTGCAAATATCGACCACTTTTTGACTTGGTTCTTGAGACTCCCCGTTTTCTTTTTGTTTTAGCACAAGTCTAATGTGCTCATTTCTCTACATGTATTTTATAACCCAAAAAGCTGATTTTTTTTTTGATTGATTCATATAAAGTTTGAATTAAGATCACCCACTCATTTAAAAATTAAAACAAAACCAAAAACAAACTAAATATATAATATTTAGGTCTGCCCAAAACCAGGCAGGCGTAACAAATTTATCATCAACTATTTAAAACCAATTTACCGTTTTAATATATTTAGCATTGAAATTATTTAAAACCAATTTTCTAAATGAAAATGGCCCTTCATAGATGTAAAAACTCAAAAACAATTTTCTTTGACAATAATCATGACCCAAAGAAAAAATAAAACAAAATAAACAAAGATGATAAAAATGTAATTGTGCACCCAGTTCCAGTACCAAACAACACTTCAGGTGGTGCATTCTCGTACTCAGGAGACAGACGGAGGTTTTAAGCGAAGCAATCTTCTCACTTTCTCCTTATCAGTATTCTCCAGCAATCCCTTCACATTATTAACAAGGAAAGAGCTTAAATGATACAAAAACTTAATTATTTTGTTTGATCACCCATTTCTAGTTTCTACATCATTTCATGGTTTAAACATTACTTTAATCTTTCCCTCTATCAGTAATCTTCCCACTTTTTCTTCATCATTATTCTCCCACTCATCAGGTACTCTGTCAGCATCATATCATTTAATAGCAAAAAAAAGAAAAAAAAAGTGAGCATTATCTCATTGAAGCTTGTCCTATTTCATTTCAGGGTTCACACAATAATCAAAATTATTCCCAACCATAGTCATACCGAGCGCACAATACCTCCACTTAGTACGGAATCTAGGAAGGATTAATATCTCAATAATATTACTTTCAAAAATTAAATAGAGTGCATCTAATAAATCTCAAATCCAAGACGTATCCTTAAATAAATATACTTATCATCACACAAAAACATAACCTCTAATACATGTATGTAACACGATAATTTCTCAAATGATCAACTATCTCAAAATTATTCACTCAAATATTTTTAATATTAAAATTCTAATAATATCTAATATATTAATATTTATGTAATTATATACTTATTTAATACAGAATCATGTGTTTAATCCTCACTCACAATACTATGTCGTGGCTGCTGGGAATTGACCATGCTAATACCAATGAAGTAGCCAAACTAAGGAACTCTCGATAAAAAAAAAACATATATAAATAAGGAGTTTTACAACTCCTATTTTATATGTTTTTTTTAATTTTTTCCATCATAAAAATATAAAAACATAAAACTCTTATTTTATATTCTTAAAACTCCTATTTAATTTTTAAAACTTCTTGATCAATATATAAGATATTTTCCTTAAATTAGATATTTTCTCATATCTTGCTCTTGATTTAATAGAAACAAAAACAATTTCATTTTGTTCGTATCACTTAGGGAAAAAAAAAGAGAATTATATTTTAGTGCAGCATAACAAAAATAATTAAAGAAATTCATTTTTCAAAATTAATAAATTACATTAAATTCAAGAATAATTAAGTTTTTGTGCACTAAAATTAGATATAGAAATTAGGCTGAATAGCCCAAGCACGACACTATGCACGGCCTAACTGAGCCATGCTCGGAACCTAGGACCCAGGTCATGCAAGCCCGAGGCATGGCTCATGTCGTGTTGGGCCAAGGGATATCGTGCCTCGTGCCGAACCAGGCATGACCCTGATGCCTAACCCATTGGAACAGCCCACCAACACAGGTACCATGACCAAGGACTGCCAACTGAGGACCACGGTCCATTTGGCTCATGCCCACCCCACCTGGTTGATTTAAAAAAATACAATTTTTTGTTTTAAAACCTCAATTAGCCTGGTACACGTGACAGTTTTTGTTAATTAGTCCGTCATGTGATTGGCTAAGCAAGTCCGCATGACTATTAATTAATTTAATAATAACAAAATTAATATTAACGTAGACATAAATAAAATATTAAAAATAATAACCCTACGAAAATGTCTGAGGACAACTATATTTTTTTTCATAGCCTTGATCCAAACTCAAATATCTAAAAAATAATTAATTAATAGAAATATAATACAAAATAAATAAGTATAATACAAAACAAATAAGTATAATACAAAATAATTAATAGAAATAATTAATAGAAATATAATACAAAATAAATAATTAATAAATAATCTATAATTTGAATACACTTTAACATAATACAAAATAAAAATACTAGGAATATCATTAAAAAATCAACACAATAAAAATATAATATATATATATATATATATATATATGAAACTGAGCACATAAAGAAATATGTCTATCATTGCACCAACAAATATGGTATATTAGATATTAGGCAAATCCAACAAAGCAATGAAATCTTTGAGGATTGATCTAATACAGCATCTTTGTTGACATCATTCATATATCACAACGAGTTAAGAGAGAAAGTATGATCAAACTGATCAACACAATGGATCTTCCAAATTGTTAATATCATACAATTATATATTCAACCTACACGTCATAAAATTCCAATGTTCACATATAAGAACGACATAATAAAATATTATAAATTAAAAAAATAAATAATAAATAATAAATTTAGATAATATAGTATCCATGATATCTAATATTTGGACTAATTACGACAATACGTCTTTTTGATACTTTATCATCCACTATGTAGATTCTAAATTGATACTTAATAAAAAGATTTTAAAATTTTCAGAAATTCTTCATCCTCATAATGATCATACCATATATGAATGCATGATAAAAAATTTTAATGATATTCCTGATAGTACATTTGATATCCAATTATCATATTTAAAATAAAATATTTTGTATCATATTTGATAACGCATCTAATAATAGAATAGTCATTAATATATTTATTAGAACCATTAGAAATAGATCATTATAAGAAAATTTTCATGTTAGAAACATGTGTCATATTATTACCCTGATAGTAAAATTGGAGATAAAATTTGTTTCTTCGACATTAAAAAATATATGAAACTTACTAAAATATATTCGTACACCTAACATATAATAAGAATTTAATAGTTTTCATTTGTCTGAGTCTAAAAAAGAAAAAATTTCAAATAGATTTGAGACTATTAAAATTACACTTACCTAATATTAGAGTCGTATGTTAAATACAAATAAGTGATAACCAATTATGTCAATAGTAAGAGTGAAGATATTATTGATGATAGAGACTAAGATATATAAATTTTATTTATGAAATTCCTAAAAAATTTTTTTATAACACAATGAATATGTGTTCATCTATTTACACTTCTATCACTTGCATTGCATTCCAGTACATGTGTAATATCAATAACATGTTAGAAAGTTTGGTGATGATCCTATATTAAGAGACATAGCTGTTAAGATAGAAACCAAGTACTTAAAATATTAGTCCATCATTCTATCTTTTTATTGTCTGACTACCTACTTGAATCCTATGATTTAAGTGAAATAATATTTTGATATATATATTCACATGCATAAACTAGTAACACCAACCTGAAAAATTTATTCACAAAAAAATAACTGAATTATTTACATATTACGACATTAAGTATGATAATAGTTATTGTCAGACTCTGACTACGGACATAGACATTGTATTCAAAAATAATAACTTTTCCATTCAATTATCAAGGAATAAACGACAGGATGATTCATTGAATAGGAACAAGCTGTCTCGATACTTATATACCAATTACTACTCAATATTATCACATAACGAAGAAAAACTTCAATATTTATAATGATGAAAATCATACGAGTTTACCTATCTCATGTTGTTTAACATGACATATGATCTATTGACTCTACTAGTATCGAGCATAAATTCAGAGTCTACATTTTATATTGTAATCAATATTATTTTAGATAGGAGATCAAGAATGTTACCAAATATCATTGAGACACTAATATATATAAATGATTGAGAGAATTTGAGGTTAGATATTCAGAATCGAGCTGAAATAAAAGCAAAGGAGTTACTAACAAATGATGATTCATGAAACTTTGAGAAAATTGAGTCCACTGCTAATAATAGCATTAGACGATTACGCGATGATAATCATTTACAAACAGACACCGATCAATATTAGGATTGAGTTTGATTAACGATTGTTATGTTGTGTTATTTTATTTTAAATTAGATTGGATGATTTTTTTTTGTTATTTTTAATTATTAAAATTTTTATTAATAATTTTATTTTATTATGATTTATATGAAATTATGTCATAACTCATAAGAGACGACTTAAATTTTATAATTTATAAAATAAATATTTAGAATCATAAACCAATGACCACCCATTTAACACCTAACTAAAATACCAAATCTAAGTTTGTCTCATAAATATTTTATAAAAAATAAATTAAGGTTTCAAATTCGAAAACTACTAATTAATATTCTGAAATTGGTTTTCCAATTCAGAAATCATTTTCTTTTTCACTTTATTAAAACAAGCTTAAAAAGTCTAGGGTTCAAACCTAGGTCATTCACCATGTAAAACAACCTTTAACCATCCGAACACACATAATAAATCATTTGCTTGGGGATAAATAAATAAATATATATAATAATATACATTAATTTAATTATATATTAATATATATAATTATATAAACATATATAAAAATATACATAAACATATACAAAAATATATTATAATAATATATGTTTATATGTGTGTGTGTGTATAAATATAGACAAATATTTATATATATATTAATGTAAATTTATATATGTGTTTATATATTTACATATATTTATATATAATTATATATACGTATGTAAATATATAATTATATTAAGAAACATATAGCATTTAAGAAATATATGACTAGTGATCGGCAATCATCATTTTTCACCAATTAGAGTAAAAATATTAACTTGCAAATTAATATATTTTTCAAATTGAAACTATAATAAGTCAAAATTATAAAAAAAAAATAGAGCAGTGAAGCAGTCATCTCTATATGAATTTGGACTTGTTTATACCAAATATTGAACCACGATTTGTTAGAGGTGTCAAACGGGCCTGGCCGGCCCGACCCGGCACGGTTCTGTCGTGCCTGGGCCGGCCCGGCACGTTTTTAAACCGTGCCCGGGCCTGTGCCGTGCCCGGGTTAGGCACGAGCCGTGCCGTGCCGGGGCACGGCACACCGGCACGGTATCTTCCCGTGCCGATTAGGTTTCACGCGGGCAGCAGGCACGCGTGGGCGTGACCCGGGCTGCCCCTGCCTCTCTCTCTCTCTCAGTCTCTCTCACTCTCAGTCTCAGGACTCGGGGGCAGTCGGGCTCGGCCGCTCGGGTCAGCCTCTGCCTTGGCCTGTATGGCCAGGCCGGGCCCACCTATATTTAAACCGTGTCGGGCCAGGCCTGGCAGGGTAGCACGATCGTGCCGGTTTAAAATGGGCCGGGCGATGCCGGGCCGGCCCGTTTGACACCTCTACGATTTGTCCATGTCAATATATTTTATTTTAGGAACACAATATATTAGGAACTAGATCTGAAAATTAAGTCCAAATCACAGATGCAATACTCCCGTGGAAAGGTTTTCCATTACCAAATTGAAACCTCAATAATATATTTTGTTCATCCTTGTGCATTGAAAGAAAAATGAAAGCTTCAAAAGAAGGCGAGGATTCAATAAAACTGAAGCAAAGAGAGCACCTTCCAAATAATTTCATCCAAGTGCAAACAAATTTTCCCATACTTGTCCAGAAAAAGCCTTTCTGTGGGTGGCTTCCTGCACACGTTCTTCACGGCGGATGTAATTGCAAAAATTACTTCTGCCACTTCAGGAGGGGGAAGTCGTTAAAACCCCCAAATTTAGCAACCATAAAACCAAACAATGACATATGACCATATGATAGAATGCTTTCTCATTGAGTTTTAATGCTTCTTTAAAAAAATCCATGAGGAATAATATTTCCAGGAATCCATTGAAACACTACAAAAATTATGTAACATGAAAGTGAAACTGATTAAACTTCATGTCCTAAAGATGGACTCTAAAACTGATCGAACTGATCGAAGGGGGGGAAAAAAGACCCTAGCAGTGGCAGCATGCTGCTGCCTTTGCTGCATCAGGGGGTAGCACAGGTCATTTGGCCCATCAGACCAGGTTGCACCAGATAACCCGGTCTTCCAAAAATCTTACCCAGCCCAACAGCCTGGCCTGACCAGGCTGAGTTTTTGCTGGCATGGTTTAGAAAACAGGTTGGGGGTCAGGGCCAGGTATGCAGGCCAGGTGAAATGGCACGGTCTGAATTGCCAAGTATTCCAAGTAATGATGGCATATTTTCCCTGCACAACTGCTATGGCAGAACATGGCAGTTGTGGTGCACTACAGCACTAGCTGCATCAGGGGTGGGGTGAGTCTTCCCAGCTGGCCTGGCCAGCAGGTCATTTCAGCCCATCGGGCTGGGAAGCCCACCTCCCACAATCCTGATACCCTGCCTGGCCCCAGCCTGATGGCCTGGGTATGCCAAGCCATTTTCAGTCCTGATTACAAAATGAGCTAAATGAGATGCCACAAATTACCAGATATGATACAAATGAACCAAAGCAAACCATCAAAATAGAGTGACTGGGGCATACAGGCAAGCTCATCATACTCGTCTTTACCAATGGTAAAAATGCTTACGTCCCCAAGCATAGTGTAGACGATGAAAACTGACCTGACAAAAAAAACTGATAGAAAATCAATGACACATTGTTTCAAAAAAGGAAAAAATTTTAAATCGTTTCTTACCACTTCTAGCCAATTAATTCGAGGTATGTATGTGACATAGAGTTGGGAAAAAAAATAAAAGGTTTGTGGATTTAAAATGCTGATGCAATTGAAAGCCTTTCCAGTCTGTTTCTCACGAATATCTGATTCCATCATTTCACTTTTTATAACAAATAACTCAAATTCCGATGGTAACATCACTGTGGTTATGGCTCAAAGATGATGTTCCATCATCCTCTTATTCATTTCAAAATTTAATTTAAATTTTAGAATCAAAGAGAAAAATACTGAGCCAAATATTTTACAATTAACTCAGATCAAGTAGATTGGACAATGATATCATTGCATCCTATGATCCTTCAGATTAATAGTTATCTCAAAATTATTCTTTCTCAAATGCTTTTTAAAATTCAAAATTCTGAAACTAATATTATTGTTATAGTATGATCATGTTTTACAAGATTTACTCTATTAAATAAAAAAAATTATTTACACATCATATTTATATATTTATAAGGATGATACCTAATGCATAAGGCTACCACTTAGCATGATGTTTGAAAGAAATTGACATTTCAACAGTTATATTTCTAAAAATCAGATAAGCTACACATAATAAATCTCAAATCCAAAATCTACTACTCTTAGACAAAAATAATTTTCATCACACCAAAGAATGACATTTAATACATCACACAATATGAAAACTTCTTATATGATCAATTATCTCAATATTATTCTCACTTAACTATTTTTAATTTTGAAATTATTATGAGACATGATATATTAATATTTATTTAATCATACATATGTCTATATATTTATAAAATATAAATAATATGTATAATTTACATAAACACTAGCATTCTAAATCTCATAAAAACTTCAAAATTAATATATATAGTCAAAAAATAATAATAATGATTATTGATCACCTGAAAGATTCATGTGTTATATAAATATATTAGAGATCATGCCTTAAAGTAATAGTAAGTGTATTCATCTAATGATAATAATAAGTCTCGAATTTAAAATTCATCAGACATAATATCTCTAACTTTTAAGAATAATATTCTCAAAATATTAATATTTTATAAATTTTGTGCTAAAGCAAGAAACTTATGTATTATATATAACCATAAAATACAAATAACAAAGTTCTCAATAAATAATATTATTAAGGTTATACATGTGAGTGTCATAGAAAGTATGCACTCTATAAATTAAATGTCAAGTAAATTTTTTATTTTGGAAATATTATACAATGAATCAACTTTAAGTTCATACTCTATATCTTTTATCATAGATGAGTTGAGATATTTTTTTTAAAAAATATGTTTGTACATGTTATTTACGAAAAACATTATCTTTATTAATAAAACTAGCAAAATGTTAAATAATAAATATAAGCTAAAAAAATAATAATACTAATTACAAAATATTATATATCAAATATTCTTTTATAATATGCATAAAATAATTAGGATAACTCACAAATTGATTACTTCCATCAATAACATAAAATACATAAAATCATTTAATAAAACTCACAACACCCTATCAAACTAGAGGTGTCAAACGTGCCGGGCCGGCCCAGCCCAGCACGAGGCACGGCACGGTTCGGCCGTGCCTGGGCCGGCCCGGCACGTTCTTAAACCGTGCCCGGGCCCGTGCCGTGCCCGGGTTAAGAACGACCCGTGCCGTGCCTTGGCACGACACGCCGGCACGGGTCCATCCCGTGCCGGTTCACGCAGGCACGCGTGGCACTGGCGGCGTGTCACGTGTGCCGAGGCGTGACGTGAGTCGTGACTCACGAGTCACGACCGTGTTTGGCAAGGCGTGCCCGAGCGGGCCCGGCACGGCACGGTAGCACGACCGTGCTCGTGAAAAACGGGCCGTGCCGTGCTGGGCCGGCCCGTTTGACACCTCTATATCAAACTGGTATATATAAGTCCACAACATCCAATTTAGAAAAAAAAATAATATAAAACTTATTTAAAGCATTCATAGAAACATCCATGGGTTACCATAATATCTGAATGTATATTATAATAATGATCTTATCTTAAATATTATCTACTAGAAAGACACCTCGATGTACTTCATTTGCTCATCAAACACAAGATTGAAGACCATATACCTCACCACATGATTATCATAGTAAAGGGATAGGGGAGAAAAGAGTATATAACAAATTTTCTCAATCAGATATTACAACTAAAATATCTCACAAATAATTATATTTATTATTTTAAACTTTGCAACTACGCTACATTTTAAGATAATTATTTGTATTTTACTTTGATACAAAATGAAATTATCACTTATAAAATTATAAAATCATATTATAGATCTTCTTTCAATATATGTCGATGCACAACTAGTATCAAAATACTTAACAAATTGTAAGTGTACATTATCATTGAAAAAGATCATTAATCCTAGAAATTTATTTACCTCAGTATGCGAAGAGTTACATCAAAATAACCTTATTGAGAAGAAACTACAAAAAATTGAATTATATTGATTATATATGTTATATATATTCTAATCATAATTAAATAATTAATCTTTTATTTAATTTTCATATAAGTAAAAAAGTTAATTATATGGATCATCTTATAAATAAAAATAATATCTTAATCAATAAAAATTTATATTGATATGCAATCCAAAGGATTAATATCTACAAAAATATCAACATGATATCCTCATAGAATAAATTACATGTATATCAAGAAAATATCTAAGTCTTCTAATAATATCGTTTATCTAAAATTTTGTCTAAAAATATTCATTAAGTTATGTGATTGTGATTTCCCAAATTATTAATTTTCGTAATCAAAATCTCATTTACATAAATAATTAATAAAAATATCATATCATCGAGACTCTTCTGAAAGATCAAGAAAAATCAATCTATAAACTACACATTGCCTTGAAGTTATATCTTTTTCTCAGTGTAACCATGAAGAAATAAATTATTCACATCTAATTATTATATCCTCCAACTATAAGATGTTATAAAAAAAATAAGAATATATATTAATATCATTTTGGCTACTAAAGAGTAAATGAGTAAGTATTCTAGTAATCAACACCTACAAAAAGAAACATAATGAAATAACAAATAAATACTCAAATCTAAGCATAAATTTGAGTATATTTAATTATTAACTTATAAGAATAATAATTAATTAATACTTTATGCTATATACAAATGAAATAAAAGACAGAGAAAGAAAAGATGTAAATAATATTAAAATTGAAGATGAGCATTTAAGTCGAATTAATTTATTCAAACTGTTATTTTTTGACATAATTATGAATGTAAAAAACTATTATTATGAACGACTACATTTTAAATTTAACTTAGTTATAAATTTTTGTGAAAGTTTTAAACTAGTAGTATGGTTGAATCTAATTTCTATTTTATGACTTATTATTTTGTCAAGTAAGAAAATAGTCTATTATAGAAAAAAGTTGTGACAGTAGTTTTATCATAATTCTTCTCCCTATAAAAAATAATTAATACAAATATGCTTCGTTCACTCATTGAATACTATATAAGAGAATATATATCTCAATATCTAACTATTATAATAAAAAATTATATAAAAAAATTAAAAAATTAACCTTCTCAAGCAAATATTTGATCCAAAAAATTGTATAGGTATATGTGATTATCATTTTCTACTCTACCTCTACATTAAATATAAAGACAATCATATGCATGGTTACCTCTTATTTTTCTTAAGAGATGAAATTACTTCAAAGAAAAAATTTAATAATATATAATTGATCTCATCGCTACATATGTTGGTGTCCAACTAAAATTTAAATAACTAATTAGCTAAAGATGTCCATGATCCTCAAATAAATTATCAAGTCATTATAATTCCTTTACAAATTTAAGTATGTATAAATTATTTATTATCTAATAATAATTAGATAATTAATTTTTAATATAATTATCTAACATATAATCATGTCAACTAAAATTTCACATCAACGAAAGATAAGTGATTATATGATCTCATAATTAGCATAGCAAGTACTAAAGTTGTCAAATATATATTCTAAAAATTTATCAGTTATTATAATTTTTATAATTTTTAAATGACTTATATTTATTTTATAAAATAACTAAAAATAAAAAAAAATAAGATATATTCAAAAAAATTAATTTACAAGTAAAATATATACAATCATTTATAAAAATTACAAAATACCTCAAGTTATATTAGATTTCAACTGCACATAACTTCAAATACTAAGTGAATAAAATCGAATAAATTTTTACTCACACATATATCTGACATACAAAAAAAGAAGCTATTATATATTTTTCTATCTAATGTACCTCATAATCTAAAAATAAAGATTTATCTAATGTTAAAATAAAAATTTCCACTTTGATAAAAAATAGATGAATAAACCAAAAATAAATAAACAAAAGGCCAATAGTACTCAAACATCTAATAAAACTAGACATAATACAGAACCATTAAATTCTATTTAGCAGTCAAATGAAAGTATAACAACCTTTAAAGTTGAGGCAACACTTGAAATAGTCGTTGCATCAATATTCTATAAATAAGATGACCATGAGTCAAGTTAGCCCACTCCACCCCGTTATTGTGGCCCAAGTAGGCCACCGTGTTGGGCTGGGTATGACCCAGTTTGGAAGTGAATCGTGCCAATCCAGCATGACTATTAAATAGGGCTGTCTGACATGGCACACTGGCAACTTGAATCATATTGGGTTGGATAACCTGACGCAATTCAAACCCAGACTAGCCTGAGCATAGGCTAATGGCTAGCTCAAACTCAGCCTGACCTCATCATGGTTTTTTTTTTAATGATGCATGAGATTCTCTCACCAACTCAGGTCAAATATTTATACCCAACCTGAGGCACAACCAGAGCATGTTTTGTCACCCAGACAAATTTAGGCCCGTGCAGGTCAATTTCATGAGTTGTGCCATGCTCTGTGATATTATGACATGCAGGGCACACCCTTCAGCCCATGCCAGATCACCATGTTGGATCATGCCTAGGCAGGTCATCACATGTCGAACCATAGGTCATGTCAAAGTTGCCCAAACTATTTGGAACCTCTATTTGACATTATACCTAACTACAAAAGTTTTCCTCTTTAAATGTTCCAGTAGCTACACATATGTTAAATAAGACAACTATCTTGTATGCCTTGTCTATCTAGCAGGTGCTTAAGCACTGGAGGGATGGTGCCTAAACCAAGGAGGATGTGGTTTCCTTTACTTCCATTACTACAATAGGACTATAGAAGTGCAAATGCTACATATAGTGCCTATGTTATTGTGATGGCTTCTTGTTTGAACTAGTATTGCACAAGTAACAAGTATGTTGTTTGTGGAGAGCCAATAAATCATGTCTCATCAAATAAAATTTACATCAAGGTGGGAAAAATATCAAACATCATGTCTTTTTCATTATCAAGAGATATGCTAGCTTAAAAACTTAATTAATCCAATGTTTAATATTGATTTTAAAGTAATATTTATCATATATTTATTATTCATGAAACATGCTAGAAAAATATTTTATAACAGTCACTCTCTAATTGTAAAAAGGCCTGCACCAAAGAGCTAGATATAAAATTCCTCTTCTTGTTATTACATGGATGAAACTATGCCTAATTCTCTCCACAAACTAACTTATGCATCATGTAGTATAGTTAGCTAGCCAAGTTAATCAAGGCCAACAGATCCAATAGATCCTTAGTGAAAATAATTAGGTTATAAAAATTGATGTCATCTTTGAGAGAGGAATAAAGAATAATTCTTGATTTTAATGACCCAATAAAAAACAAATATTTTTGTTAATGATATGATCTTTAAAAAAAGCTAAAACATCAAATGGTATAATGAAGTTGATTATTAGCTTCTAATATAACAACAAGAAGTTGAAGTCTAAAGAAACAAGCACTTTCAAGTGCATAAACTGCTTTGCCTTGCCAAATGATTGTCGAATGATAAAGAGCTCATTACTCATTCCCAACCCAGGCTGGGTTCATGCCTGGTATCTACTAGCTAGCCACCATGACACGGGAAGGTATGAGGTCAAATTATCTTTTCCTTTTGAGCTTTGTCTAGGACAAGCCTAACGGTTAGACTTGGCTAGTGTCTAGCAAGCCTAGCCTAGATTCAAACTATAACATATTGCATACATGATACATTACAAATTACATAGACCAAGATCAAAAAAAATAAAATTAAATAACTAAAATGAAATAATTTTTTAATTTAAGTTTAAAATATATAATAATATTAATATATTAAAAGTTCTTAGAAAATAAAAGGATTATGTACATATATTAAAAATATTTAAGATATGAGTACAATTTAAATGAAATAAAAATGATGTAATTTTTTAAATTATATATCTAACAATGGGGATGGATGATCACCTGGATATCCTTACGTTACATACATATATTAAAAATCATGTATTAGTGTGATAACAAATATTTTCATCAAAGGAATATATATTTTGAGTTTGAGACTTGTCAAATACAATCTCTCCGGCTTTCAGAAGTAAGACTATAAAGATATTAATCTCACTTAATTCTCAAATCTTACATTAAAGTAGAGGTGTCAAACGGGCCGGCCCAGCACGGCACGGCCCGTTTTTCACGTGCCCGGCACGGCACGGTTTTTTAAATTCGGGCACGGGCGCCCGGCAAGGCAGGGGGGGCGGGTCGGGTCTGTTTGGACCCGACCCGCGGTCTTTTTACCGGGGGGGGGGGGGGGGGGGCCCGGTTGGGTCACGAGTCACGACTCAGTGAGTCGTGACCGTGAGTCGCGACTCACGACGCAGGCACGCGGGCCGGCGTGCTGTGCCAAGGCACGGCCCGGCACGTGGTTTGTTCGCCCGGGCCCGGCACGGGCCCGGGCACGTTTTTTTATCGTGCCGGGCCGGCCCAGGCACGGCCGAACCGTGCCGTGCCTCGTGCTGGGCCGGGCCGGCCCGGCCCGTTTGACACCTCTATCATTAAAGCTGAAATCTTATGCACTGGTTATGACTTTCATATTTATGATAACTGAATCTAGGTTATGATCATCATCTATTTAGTGATGGTCCTGGCTACTTAAATTTTCATATTCTTCAATGAATTTATCTTTCAAAACTTGAAAAGTATTCGTATGCCTTCATAATCTTTCAAACATATTATAACTTCTAGAATATCTAATATTAGATTTATCATTTTATTTGCAATTAGATTCACTACAATAAAAAAATAAGTGATACTACAAAATACACCAAAAAAATTTGTATATCACATATTATTTTTGATATTACGAGATAATTGAATATAAAGTTTAACTTTTTTAATTTGTAAAGAGAGCCTTGAACATTGGATACAAACTCCATCAACTCGTTGAATAACATGATTCATATTGGACATCAATAGTGTCAGAGAAAATATTTGCTACATAATTTTATATTTTTTAAGAAATAAACTAGGGGGCGTTTGTTTTTTTTACTTAATACTTAATAGAACTTTTTGAGTTTAATTCTAAATGGTACTTAATAACATTAAATATTAAATTGTTTGTTTTTTACCTATTAAAAATTAACATTTTAACAGCTTAATATATTAAGAAATTTTAACTACAATAAATTCAAATATTTAAAGAAATCATATTGGATATCAATATTTAATCTCATTTCATAACATTTATAAAGGCTAAAAACACAAACATTAATTAAATTTAAAATATTTTAATTCAAATGCATTTTTATAAATTTAAAGAAAAACATTAAAATTTAAGTACAAAGTTTAAAATATCTAAAACCATTTTATTTGATATTTATATTTAACATTACATTTCACACCATGAAAAAAAAACTAAATTGACAAACATTTAATACTTGTTTTTGATATCTCATTTTATACAATGATAAAAATTAAAATGACAAGTTAATTGAACATTTAAACTAATTCATTTACAATATGATCTCGAAATTGTAGTATGAACTCTTGATCGACAGCTGTAAAAAAGTTATTATAGTTGAGCCTTGATTTCGATTGTCACTATCACTTTCCAATTCCACTTCAGTGAAATATTCAAAAACAATCTATCTGCAACTGAGACTTGTCGAAGAAAATTGTGAAAGGAGAAACATGTCATGACTATTTTATTTGTGTAGCAAATGAATAAAGTGTCATTTTCTTCTATATTGAAAAACATGCCTTGGCAACACCAAATGCACGTTCAATGACATTTCTTAATCTTGCATAACATAAATTAAATATCTCTTCTCTTCCTACAGCTTTACCACCACTACGAAAATCACTCAACCAATATCGTACATTACGATATGGTATCATAAAATCTCTAGTATGTGTATATGTTGCATCCACTAAATAATAATTTTCTAAAAAAGAGAATTTAGTATATTATAATGTTATTAAATAAAAATAACAATAAATAAAATAAAGAATATATACCTGACGAGAGCATAGGAAAATTATGTTATGGGTTAAGAATTATTTTCATCAAGACTCTTAAATCATAAGTTGTTCCTTCCCATCCAACAACTACATACTTAAAGTTCATATCAAAATTACAAATTATCATAACATTTTAAAAACATTCTCCTCTCCCCCCGATCTCGTAATGGTACTTATTGTTCAGTGAGAATGCATGCATAGATAAGAGTTCCATCAATTGCACCAACAACACCCTATAAAAAAGCATTGTTACCAACATAGATGTTTATATTTAAATTATAATAATATAAATATGAAGAAAATATTTCGAGATTGAATAGCTCCATTGTGTTTCGATCAAGAAAATGGAGTGGATATGAGAGAAAATATTTTTGAACGGAAGGCGATGAAATTTTTTTTTGTTTACGAACATGAACTTGAAAAGTGCTGGATTGAGCATTTTTCGATCCAGTATTTTTCGGATGACTTTTTCTAAATAGAAAAGGCCAAAAAATATTACTTAAAGCTTTTAAGCGTTTTTAAAAAAAAAATTAAGTGAAAAGCTTAAAAAAATATAATCAATTTCAACTTAAAATAGAGACTGATTTATTTTCAGCGTCAAGCCAAAAAATTAAACGCTACGATATATACTAGAAAAGTAAGAATATAAAGATTATCACTTTATTATATAAAAGATATAAAACATATATGTTTTTACTATTAATGTACTTATGAGAGATTCATGTGCATATAACTTCACTAATTCGTTGAGAGGACCCTAGAATTATATTATTTTTCCCAAGTTGAGCAAATCAGACTCCATGCATTAACCTAAGGAAATGTTGAGACTTTGATTTTTTATTTATTTTTCTATGTGTACTCATATTATACATTCAATGTATATATAAGGATAGCTACAATTTTTTTATTATTTTTATAATATTATATACCATTTATATAATTGATACAAAATTAAAAGTTTTACTTCCAATAAACAACACATGCAACATCAAATATAATGATGAGATAATTAAATTGTTACATAATTTCTTTATAACTAATTGTATCAATAAGAATACATGTGCTAACTAAAACACAAACAATTAATTTTAATTTTAATAAAATATTTAATATATATGTTAAAGTTTGCAAATATAAAATAAAAAATATAATAACATTCAATAATGATAATGCAAAACTACCACTAATATATAATAAACAAAAATAACTTAGACATCTCACAAGTTAATCCTCCTATCAAAAATATCAAAAAAACTAAAATAAATAAAAAAATACAATACCCTCATCAAACTAGTGTATACAGTCCACAACACCTAATTTGTTGAAACAAAATTAATCTAAAGTCTTTTTGAAGGTCATCTTAAAAATGTCTATTGGTTGCTTTATTAATTGAATATATATTGTAGTAATCACACCTTAAATCTTTTTATTGGATAAAAAAAAATTCACATTTATGTACTTGACTCACTCATAAAATATCAATTTGAAGACTAAGCCTCGTTATCTTAATGTCACAGTAAAGAATTGTGTGAAAAGAGTACATACCAGATATCACAGAACAAATATCACATTCAAAATATCTCAGAAGTAATTATCATTATTACTTTGAATTTTATCTTTATATTAGATCTCAAAATAACTATTTCACTCTTATTTTTCTTAAGACAAAATTACCTTCAATAAAAATATAAAATTTTATCATAAATATCCTATCAATACATGCTAATGTCAACTCAAATTTGAATACTCAACTAACTATAAGTATCCACAATCCCTATAAGAAATCTCAAGTCTTGAAAACTTATTGACATAACTCAGTATGCCAAGAACTATATCAAAGTTAACCTATAAAGAAAAATCTAAGAGACAACTGAATATACTAACTACGTATATTATATTTAATTTTATCATAATCAAATAGTCAATATTTCTAATAGAGATATCAAACGGCCCATGTCGTGCTGGCACAACCCATTTTTGGGTGGCCCAGTCAAATCATCATGTCGTGTTAGGCATGACATGATTGGAATTATGCCCGACCCGACACGGCCTGACTGGCACGAGTCCAAGCAGCCTCGTGCCTTTCGTGTTGAGTAATTTTCAAATAGTGGCTTTTGTGTCTAGTCATTTTTGAGTCGTGTCGTCATACAGAAGCATGCCATTTTATTTAGGCAGCCGGTAGCCCACCGCGAGTCGTGCCATACATCTACATGTGCCTGGGTTATGCCACGGAGACATGCACAACCAAAGTTTTAAAAAACAAAAGCAAAAGACAAAGTATTTTTGTGTTCATGAGGTGAGCCGTAAGCCTCGAGGTATTGAGACGTAAGCTTTTTGAGCATCACAATATATAATTAATTAATATTTTAAAAAATATAAAATAAAATAACATAAATAAAAATAAAAAAATAATTCATTAGAATTATAAAAAAAACATATTAGTTTATAACTTTCACAAAAAATCATAACAAAATCATAAAATATAAATAAAAATAAATTGATTCAAATTAAATTATCTTCTTCAATAGCATCATCATCCTCATTCAATGTATTAAAAGTAAAAAATATTCATGTCATGTATCCTCATTTCATCTAAATCTTCATCTTCATCAATTGATATCAAATTAAACTCATTTGCGCATTTGTCTCTGCTTGTACCTAATAAAAAATATAAATTATTAATTAGGTATAAATATTATAAGTTTTTTTATTAAATTTAATAAAATTTATTACTTCATTTTTGTAAACTTACTTGGTATTTCATTAAGTTTTCATTGTAGAAATGTGAAGAAATTTTTTAATCCAATGATGCTTGAGTCTGTTGAAAGTTGGATGACACAACTCTAATAGCATCGATATTTAATAATTCACCAATCTGAAGCCAACAAAGATCAAAGAGAATGAGGGGATCTTCTTTCTCTATTATTCATTCATCATCTGAATTAATCTCCTCTATTAAAATCGGATCAATATTTTATTATTTTTGTAGATTTTGTTCTCTTTATTTAATATTGTAACTTACATACACTATAACATTCAGTCTTTAAAGTTCAAGTCTTTTTCTTGTATGTATCTACAAATAATAATAAAAAGAAAATTACGTGTTAAAATAAAATAAAATTTTCTAACATTAAAATAGATATATATATATATATATATATATATATATATATATATACATACTTACAAAAATAAAAATATAACCGATTCAAATGTGCTCAAATTTCTTTCACATCCCGAAGCACTACAAGTAAGGCTAAGACTCGAATAACAAACTTTTGCAACTTTGGTGTTGAACCCTCAAAATGCACCCACCAACCTGTAGGACTTCTTAATGTTCGGGTGGGGAGCGATGGTTTCGACATCGAAATTTTCAAGCAACGCCAAAAAATCAATCAGCATTGTTTAGGGTTTACGAAAACTTTTTTATTATTTTTTTAAAAAACATCCTGTAGACATATGCCTTCTTCTTCGAGGCAAGAAAGACACATTTTAAACATGCCTCGAAATGCCTCAAAGAAGGTGTACACCTATTGAGTGTGTCACCTTTTTTCATGTGTTTCGAGGCAATTTTGCACATGCCTCACCCTGAGGTGCACCCCAAGGCACGCCTCATTTATGTTTTTTTAAACACTGTGCACATCCAACCACGTGGCAGGCTCATTAAAAAAACCACCACATGTACCAAGCAAAGTAGTTTTTTTAAATCTATTTTTTAAAAGAAGGGCCTAACGGGGTGAACACGAACCAAGTGGACCATGCCCGCTTCCCAGTCCATGGTCTCATGTCACAGTAATCATGTCAATAAACAATGCCAACCGGCCAGGCACCTAGGTCGTGTCTAACCTAGCACGAGGCACGACACTCCTTGGCCTAACACAGCACGAGTCGTGCCTCAGGCCGACATGATCCAGGTCCAGGCATGGTTCAAGACTATGTCGTGCTAGGCCAGGCATGACTCAATCGGGTCATAGCTCGTGGTGTGCCCAAGCCACACAGCCCACTTACCACATCTAATTTCTTACAATTTTCTTATAAATAATATAATCAACTAAATAAATCATAACATAAGTAAAGATAGCATAAGCATTAATAGGAGTCTATTAAAATACAATACCTCTACAAGACTATTAAGTACATCTCTCCTCTATCATAAGATTATAATCTCATAGAATAAATTATAATTATGTAAAAAAAAATATGAATAATATCATAAAAGTACTTCTATTAATAGGAGTCCATTTAAAATTGTCTAAAAGTACTCATTGAGTTGAATGATTCTCAACTCGTCATCTCACATAATCATAATATTATCACATAAATAATCAGCAAAATTATTTTCTCATCAAAATTCCTCCAGAAGAACAAAAAAATTCAGTAATACACATGTATAACCCAAATGATATGACCGACTATAAAAATATCATAAATCAGGCTTTTAATGTATATTACTCAAAATTACATGTACCGACTGACTATATTGGTCAAAACCAGTGAATGTTTCATATACACCTAATCAAGATCAACATAAAAAATATATATTTTGTATATATAGCTGATGTATCCTCTAATTATATAATACTATAAGAAAAATTAGAATACACTTTAAAATAATTTTGATTGCTAAAAAATAAGTGTCCTTGTAGTCCACACTCAAAGTTTCATATCAAGATAATTTACCTTCTCACATAGACTTATCTTCACAGTAAACACCCACTTACAACCAAGAATAGATTTTTCTGAAGATAACCACGAACAAATCTTTCCAAAGGTAATGGTATTAATTATCGTGTACTATTAGAGTGAAGAAAAAATATTTCTTCCAACATAATTTGACATCAACTTGGGTGAGATAATATCTCATAAGAAAACTTATTTATCCTAATACAATCAAGAGAAATAAAAAAAAATCAAAAATACAATAGATTTATGAAATTACATATTAAATACAACATATTTATCTTTGCTAAAAAACAATCATAAGGTCAAGATCAAAGAAATTAGTTGTAAGATCATGACTCTTCTATAAGTTTATCTTTGGTTTAAGAATAGTGGGCAAGTCTCTCCTTCTTGGTTTAGACTCTAAGTTCTAGGTAATCAAGTCTCCTAGTTGCAGACTCAATATGAGTCTGTATTAGTGAAAACTCATAAATTACCACATCATCTAGGTCTCAATGAGATCTTCATACTTGAAAAGTCTCACTCTCTTATCTCTTCAGGCTCTACATCATTGAGTTTATTGATAGGTGTGATAAATTCATAAAAATAATATCATATTGAGTATTAACAAGACTATACATAGCCTTAAGAGTGAGTCTTTCAACTAATTGGTGATCCAGGCATGGCTACAAACAAAGAAGAAAGGGTAGTAGATCCAGATAAAATATTTAGATTCACATTCTTCTTAAGCTTATTAAAAAATATATTATGATCAAAATAAATAATATTCACAACACTAAAATCTTACTAATCTCTGATAAAAATAAAACAATGCCTTAATAGTAATTTGTCTCATCCTTGAAGAAAATTGATAAACAAACAAGTGCAACCAAGAAATTACGAAAAACAAGCTAAGTAACTAAATAACCACGCTCAATGATGTAAGAGCTAAAAATATATATGTTAAAAAAATACAAATGACTTTCACTAATAAGGTTGATTTCAATTAAAATTATCGACTCAAATATTTTAGAATACTCTTTCCAAATAATAATATGTAAATCATCTCAATCATATGTGTATTCTTCTTTTCAACAACCTCATTTTATTGTGGTATACCAGCATAGAAAATTTGATATATAATCACATGATTTATATAAAAAGTATCGGATTAGTCTGATATATATTCTAATATATTAGCATTACTTAACTTTTCAATATTTTTTATCGAATTAAAATTATATTATTTTATGAAAAATCTAAAAAATAGCAAGAAAATGTAATATATCACAAAAGAGATATATCTATATATCTCTATCACAAGACAAAAATAATCATATACTTAAATTCTTTTATTGTCGTATCTCTACCAAGTCTTCAACAAAAATGATCATATACAAAAATTAACATTTAATATATCATATATCTATATAACTTTATAATCGTATCAGATTAAATGAGTCTCTACTCAAATCAAACTAATATGTATGATAGAAATCTCTAGTCAGCTTTCCTAGCTAACATGTCTCTTACTCTAGAGTTGAATATTCTTAAGACTAAGATGAAGTATTCTGAACTTGGCCAAAGATAAGTGACCAAGCTAAAAAAGCATAAATAATAGATCCAAAACATTCAAATATCTACAAAAAGAATATCTTCTTAAAGAAAGAAGATACAATCTATTTTGTTTAATCCTAAATAGAGTCATCATTAAAGTTAATGATCTTACAAATAAATAATTAGAAAAGAAAAAAATAAAATCATAGTTAATTTGTTTAAAATAATAACTCAGATAATAAACTAACAAGACAACCAAGAATAAGCATTACACAGAAAAATAATAAAAATTCAAGCCAAATAGCATTATATCCAATAATTTTCGAATATTTTTTATTGGCTACCATAATATTTTCAAAATAAAAAAAATAATATGATTATTGATGAATTAAATATTTGCTAATATATCAACAATTCAATAGTCTAAAATGAAAGCATGGATAAAACAAGTATAATACCTAAAATAAGTGAAGAATGTATTATTGCTATAAAAAAAATTTGTATATTAATCTCTATTAAATATCATAATAAATGAACTATATGATGATCCTTATATAATACTAGTAGTCAGCATGTCTCTCTCTCTCTATTATTTAATGCTCCCGATTAGAAGTGTCAAACAGGCCAGGCCGGCCCAGGCTCACCGCAATTCAGCCATGCCCGGGCTCGAACGGCACGATACAGTGCCTTGCCCCAGCCTGTCATGTCATGCCAGGCACAAGGGCACGGTACGGTACGCATGACCACACACCGAACATGATCAATACGAGCTGACACTCAACAGGAAAGGCTCGCTGACCCCAAAAAGCGAAGACGCGTGGAGTCATGGTGGTCCACAGCCGAAACCCTAATTTTTTTAAAAAATTAGGATTTTATCCAACCCAAACCAAGTCAAACCTGGAGGTTATCGGGCCTCGAGTCCAAGCCTAGCCCGGCACGGTAGCTTGGTTGGACAGCCTAAAATCAGGCAGGGCCAAGCCAGCCCGTTTGACACCTCTACTCCCAATCTCCTTTTTAAAATAATATCCAATATTTATTCCTAAGTGACCAATCCTCCTCCAATGAGTACACTAGACTAGAACTCACATTCATCTATCTCTGCTATGATAATTCACATTATGTCACAAAATTATAATTTCTCCAAAAAAAATATAAAATTACACCCAGTTCTATTTTTTTCTTTTTTTTTTATTATGTTTATTTTTTTTAACAAATCTCTCGAAACCCTAGTTAAGGTTTACATCCAAAATTCCTCTATTTTCTACTGTGCACCACCATTTGCCATCGTGCACCACCTAGGGTTTCTTGAAAAAAAACACAGATACACATTTATTGTCGTTCACGCCTTTTTCCATGAACTGAGCATGCATGTTGCCACCAACCATGCGTACTGATATAGCCACCAATGAGCAAATCACTGCATCAACCACCACCAAGAGCATGTACTACCACCACGGAGCACTTGTACTACCACCACGGAGCACTTGTACTACCACCACGGAGCACTTGTACTACCACCACTATGCACCGAATGACATCACCACCATGTGTTGGTGTTGTTGGAAAACATAGAACAAATTGTTTTCAAACCCTATTTTGACACCATGTTAATATTTACAAATATGGAATAAAAAATAATAATAACACTCAATAATAATAATATACAACTCACGTCCATATATAATAGGTAAAAATGATTAAAATAACTAATAAGTCGAGTACAACCATTAAAAATATAAAAAAGTTAAAGACTATATAAAATAAATAAAGAATACAATATTATATATTTTCATTATTATAGAATTATTCATTTACAAAAATAATATTTGCTTCAATCTTAAAAAAATATATGAATCTACCCAAATTATTTTTATAGAACTAAATCTGCAAAAATTATTTGAGATGCTTTATGTAAAAACTAAACACTCAAAATAAAAAAATATCATTGTAAAAATTCAAATCATTTAAACATACAAATCTTGATAAAAAACTCAAATAAATATCATTATAAAAACTTAAGAATGGGTCATCATACAATTTATGTGTTTTCATCCATAAATATTAGAATTAGCTTACATTTTTGAAGTTACAAGATATATTTAGTATCACGACTTAAATTATAAAGCCATGACCTAAATTATAAATCATAGCATAAACAGAATTACAACCAGTTTTATATTATTGCGACGTAAAGACAATATATGTTCAGTGTCACAATCTGAATTGTGAAGTCATGACCTGAACGGAATCATAACTTATCTTGTGTTATTGTGATTAAAATACTCTATGTTAAATGCATTAGCCTAGATTATGAAATTTCAACTTAAACAAAGTCACAACTTGTTCGATATTAAGACCTTAAATTGTGAAATTGCAACTTGGATGAAATTATATTAAGTCATATATTCTTGCAACCAGATATCTTAAGGATTGATATTGTGCCTTTTTTCTATGGTGCCACAACATGAATGAAGTTGCAACATAGATGTGAAGTCACAACTTAGGTCTTAGGTGTAAAGGAGTTTTTGTTTTGCTATATAAATATTTGCAAATATAAATATAAAACATACAAGCAAGAGAAAGTATTGTTAAAAATTTAGTGAAATTTTCTTATTACTCACCACGTGTTCTTTTTCTCTTCACATTTTCTTTTGTGCATTGTATGCTTCATTTTTAAGTATTTTCTTCCTCCATCTCAAAATCTTATGCATCATCACAAATCCTTATATTTGGTATCAAAAGAAAATGTTAGGTATCTCAAATTTCAAACATTTGGTATCAGAGCCATGATCCAATTATATAGCTTGGTTTGAGTGTGAATATGAGAATGACGTGTTCGACAATATCTAGGATTGGGATTAAAAAAATTTCAAGGAAGTACTTCAAACTTTAAAATATAAAGATAAAAGATCTGAATTCAACAACAAGCAATCAAAAATCAAAGAAAACATCTACTAAGATTATCAAATTAAACAAATTAAATCAAAAAGCACAAAACTTGATCTAATTGTGTTTGAGAGATGAAGTATATGTAAATTTTTCTAGTGAAAGGTCAACAAATAATCAATGGAAAAAACTTGAGATACTATATCATAGCAAGTAACTGCCCAATAAGTTATTTCTAAGAAATAAACTCTACAAGCTACACATGAAGGAGACTGAATTTTTTACTTCAGACTTACATGAGTTCACATGCTGATCAGCCAATTTGTGTATATTAGTTGTGAGATCAATAATAATGACAAAATTAAAATATTCTTCTATCCATTATCACATTTATGAGATAACTTGATTATTATCATTAATAGTGATATAACAGAATAATCTTATAATATAGTAATTTTAGCACTACTGTATGAGAATTTGAGAAGATAGAGTATGAAGAAATACTCGAATGATATACTATTTGTGAATAGAATGGCCAAAAAAGTCCAAATCATCAGAAAAAAAAAACAAAAACAAGAGAAAGATCAAAGAGTATTAATAGATTAAAATTAAAGTGCTGAAATCAAGAGAAACAACTAGACAAATCAACTCAGGTAAAAGATGACTTGACAATAAATGAAATATCCACTAGAAACCTATACTTTGCAGAAACATGTGTCATTCATGTTGATGAGGATATCAGATTTATTGATAAAAGTATGTCATATCACGTGATTCCTAATTAGAATTGGTTTAGCAAATATGAATATTATGATGTAAGAGATATGACCTTGAGAAATAACTCACCGATAAAGATAATTAAGTAAATATTATTATGAAATAGAATGACAAGAGAATTAGAGATATAAAAGAAACAGAAAAGAGACTTCTTATTCCTTCAAATATATACTGACTCATACAAGGGCTCGCTATGTATAGGATTTAATACATAAATACATTAATGTATATATAAATATGTCAATGAATATATACATCAATATAAAAATAAATATACCAATGAATACATATTAATCCATGCCAATTAATACACATTAATCTATAAATAATAAGAATCAGAAAAATATCAATAATCAAGAGATTAATGAAGAATTTATGAACATCCATAATATTATTCATAATACTTTCTCTTGGATATCCATAATACTGGCTCATTAAAAATATTAACAAGAAAACTCAGTGGGACAAAACCATAATGAAGAAAAAAGAATACAGTATAAAATATCACTTTAAATCTCTGAGCTTGAGCATTTCAATACTATGAACTAGTCTTTCAAATATTTCAGTAGATAGAGCCTTGGTGAATAAATTTGCTAGATTATTAGTTAAACGAATTGATTGAACATCAATATCACTCTTCTTTTGTAGATCAAAAATAAAAAAAAAATTAGTAATATATGTTTTGTTCTATCCCCTTTAATGTACCTATTTTTTTATTTTAAATGCATGCAGTATTATTTTCATACAAGGTCACAAAAATCTCCTTGCTAAAAGACAAACCACATTACCCTCAAATATGATGTATTACAGATCTTAACCAAAAATATTCTCAACTTACTTTATGAATTACTAAAATCTCTGCATGATTAAAAGATATGGCGATGGTTAATTATTTCGTAGAATGCCATAAAATAGTTGTATCATTACATATGAATAAATAGCTTATTTGTAATCGAGCATCATGAGGGTCAAACATATATACCGCATCTGCATAACCAATTAATTCTGATTTGGGTACATTGAGATAATATAGACTCATATCCATTGTACCTTGAAGATACCTCACTATATATTTACCTTCATTCCAATATCTTCTTGTTGGACAAGAACTATATCTTACTAACAAATTTACAGAAAATGATATATCAAGTAGTGTATGACTTGCAAGATACATTAATGCTCCAATTGCACTAAGATATGGTACTTCAAAAGCAAGAAACTCTTCATCATTCATCCAAAGTCGAAAAGAATCTTTATTCACATCTAATAACCTTATAGCCATTGGGATGCTCAATGGATGGGCAATATCCATATAAAATTATTTCAACACCTTTGATATATAAGCTGATTGATGAACAAAAATTTCATTCTCTAAATATTTAATCTGGAAACCAATGCAAAATTTTATTTTTCCGAGATTTTTCATCTCAAATTCTATTTTTAAGTTGACTACTACTTCTGAAAGTTCATTCGTAATTTCAATAATATTCAGGTTATCAACATAAATTATAATTATAACAAACTCGGATTCAGATCTCGTAATAATTACACGTGGGCAAATAAAATCGTTCTTATACTCTTTTCGTAATAAATATTCACTAAAACAATTATACCACATGCGTCCAGATTATTTCAACCCATATAGAGATATACATAATTTTATCAAGTAAAATTCTCGATGACTTGGATTATATGTTGCAGACAATTTTAATCCTTCTAGGATTTTCATGTAAATGGCATTGTCAAGTGGTTTATATAAATAGGCCGTAACTATATCCATTAAACATATATCAAGTTTTTCATGTATTGTCAGGCTAATTAAATATTAAAAAATAATTGTATCCACTATAAGAGAATATGTCTCTTCATAATCAATGTCAGGTCTTTGAGAAAATCATTGTGCAACTAATCACGTCTTATATTTGACAACTTTATTTGTCATGTCTCATTTTTGCACATAACTCATTTATATCCTACAGGTTGATACCATCGGGTGTACGTACAGTAGAACCAAAAACATCGTGTTTTAAAAGTAAATTTAATTCTACTTCAATTATATCTTTCCATTTTGACCAATCATCTATTTGTCTATATTCCTCGACTAACTTTGGCTAAAGGTCTTTATTGTCATTAACAATGTTGAGAGCCACATTATAGACAGATATTTCATTGATATCGATTTTATTCTGATTCCACTTTTAGCCAGTTATAACATAATTTATCGAGATCTCTTGATTGTCATAAGTTTTAAGTACCTGAATTTCTACTGGAATTATAACTATGGACTCTTCTAGAGTCATCAATTCCTCAATTTGATCCTTTGATCCATTTCTTTTTTGAGGATTTTTATCTTAGCAATCAACTAGTCGACCACGTTTTACTGATATTTTATGTTCATTAACAACAAATTATCCTACAAGAACAAATTTTAACTATAGCATTAACAGCTAGTATATAAGATATAATTACACTCTTCAAATTAGTAAATGCATCTGGCAATTGATTAGCTAAATTTTATAAATGAATAATCTTTTGAACTTCCAGTTCACATTCCTTTGTGCGAGGGTCAAAATGAAACAACAACAATTGATTCCAACAAATAATTTTTTTCAACTATTTATTTTCTTTCTTTAAATTTGAAAATTCTAATTCATCAAAATGATAATCAGCAAAACAAACCATAAATAAATTTCCAGTTAATAGCTCTAAATATTTGATTATCGATATAGATTCATATCTAATATGTATCCGCAATCTTCTTTGGGAACTCATCTTAGTACATTGTGGTAGAGTAATTGGAACATATACCGTATACCCAAAAATCCTTAGATGAGAAATATTTGACTCTCGACCAAAAATAAATTATAAAGAAAATAACTCATAATAATTTGTTGGTGTAATACGAATTAGTGCTGCTGCATGCAAAATAATGTGCCCCAAACAGAAGTTGGGAGTTTCGTCCTCATTAGTAATAATTTTACATTCAATTAAAGACATTTAATAAATGATTCTGTAAGATCATTTTGTGAATGAACATATGCTAAAATATATTCAACAGTTATTCCAATAGACATATAATAATCATTAAAAGCTTGGGAAGTAAATTCTCTAGCAATGTCAAAACGAATTGACTTAATCAGATAATCTAGAAAATGAGTCTGTAACCAAATTATTTGAGCAAACAATCTAGTAAATAATTGATTACGTGTTGATAATAAACAGACATGTAATCATCCTGTTAATGCATCAATTAGAATCATAAAATATTAAAATGATCCACATGATGGATATATGACTCACATATATCACCTTGTATGCGTTGCAAAAATATAATAGGTTTTATCCTTATTTTTTGTCGGTGATGATCTTATAATTAACTTTTCTTGAGAATAAGCAGCACATAAAAATTTATTGGATAAAAAAATCTTTTAATTTTTCAGTGAATGCCCACTTGAATTTTTAATGATTCTCTGAATCATTATAGACCCAGGATGACCCAATCAGTCATGCTAATCAATAAAATTATTTTCGTTAGTAAACTTCTGGTTTACTATAGCATGTGCCTCAATTGTACTTATGTTTGTGTCGTACAAACCATAGGAAAAAGCAGATAATCTTTCCAATATATTTTTCTTACTCGATACAACATTGGTAATATATAAATACTCAGTATTATCTTCATTCGAAATCTCAATATAATATCCATTTCATCAAATATCTTTAAAACTCAATAAATTTCTTTGAGACTTTGTAAAATATAATACATCATCAATATGAATTTTTGTTTCTTTGGGTAAGAATATATTAGCTCTTCTAGAGTCCTCAATCAATTTTGTACTACCAAATATTGTATTACCATTTGATCCTTGCATTATTAAAAAGGAAAAAAAATTATCTTGAAGTATAGTATGCATTAATGCACTATTTACGAGACACATATCATTATTTCCGATTAAGGATCTCACTAGATGAGTTTCTATATTCTTCAATATGTCTCTTGAAAATCCAACAGAGCTTCATGCTGATAAAGTATGATAAAATAGAAGAGCAAGAGAGCAAGAGATATAAGAGAAACATGAGAGAGATTTCTTATTCCTTCAAGTATATACTAACTCATACAAAAACTCCCTATTTATAGGATTTAATACATGAATACATTAATGTATATATAAATACGTCAATGAATATATATATCTATACAAAAATAAATGTACCAATGAATATATATTAATCTATACCAATTAATACACAGTAATCTATGAATAATAAAAATTAAAAAATATCAATTGTCAAAAAGTTAATGAATAATTTATGGACATTCATAATAGTATTCATAATAAATATAATTTCTATGAGTGTGATAACCGATATTAGTGTTCGATTTAGTTTTGATAATAAGTCTTGTAAAATAACTCTCAAAGAGCAATGACAATTGCTTGGGGAACTAGGTATGAAACCTTGTATAAGTTGCTGGCAAACACAAACATGCCTCCAAGCAATGAGTCTTTCATTTCTGAGTAGAAAAAAACAATGGAGAACAATTCAGTGTCACAAATGAGTTCAAAATAGCAATGTGGAAACATGATGTCGCAAAATGAGATTGTCGAGACATCAGAGACAAGAGTGTATGAGTAGAGAAATATTAGCAAGTTGAGATATTGGTAATCAGCAATCCTACTAAAAAAAGTGAGTCGCGAAATCTTCTTGTCACGACATCTTCCTGTTGCAATACTACAAAATGAATCGTGACATTTTCCAATCTCGACATCACAAAATATGTCCCGATTTCATTCCACTAATGGCACAAATGCTCGTGATGAACATGTAGTATAAATAGAATTTGAAGATTCTATCAAGGAAATAGCTGAAGTCACACCTATATTGAGCAGGTCCGCATAGGTGAGTATGAATTTTTTGTGAGAAAGCAATTCCATAGAATTCTTTTTAAACATTAAACAACAAAACCATTTTAACTATTCCAGCACTAAAATAGAAGTCAAGAAAAAAATTGAACAAGGTAATGTCATCTGCAGATACATAATGTTTAATTCAAAAAACAAAGAGGATGCCTACTTGTAGGAAGCAGCAAGGAGCTCTTCATTTTTTACTCCTTTAAGATTATCCTGCCCCAATTTAAATAAGAATGATCTCCAGTGCAGCCGTTCTTCAGGTGCAAGTCCATTAAATCTGCAAAAAATTTTCAATGAATCCTAGAGTTAATCATCCTGCTTAAGAAACAAAAATATATGCTGTTGAAAACTGAAAGAAGCAAAAAAACATAGTCCGTTGATGGTAGTCAATTCCCTTGTGCTCGTAGGCAAGCATTTTCAATTTCAAAAACAAAAAAATCCCATGATTATGTTCAATTAAGTTCATTTTCCACCATAATGATGCTATGCTAATTTCATGGCCCGATGTAGAAGTATCAAACAAGCGAGGCAGCCCAGTCCCAGCCTGACTCAGCCATGCCTGGACCCGTGCCAGGCTGGTTCTCGTCACGACTCGTGTCGTGCCGTGCCGAGGTAGCCCATGCCTCATGTCGGGCCAAGCATGGCACGGTATTTCGGCACAACACGAACCATCCCCCCCCCCCCCCCCCCCCCCCCCCCCCCCCCCCCCCCCCCCCCCCCCCAAGCCCAAGCCCGAATTTCCTTCAGTCCCGAACCCGACCCAGACCCATCGGTCTCGTAGGCACAGCCCAAGCCCAACTATAGGTTCTAGAAGCCGAAGCTTCCGGAACCTATGACTGTCTAAGTCTGTTTGACCTTCAACAGTCCAAAAAAACAAAAAAAAAACATATTTTTTAAATTTTGGCTATTAGATTTCGCCCCCAACGACTAGGAGGCAGAATACAACGGCCCTAGAGATTCTGCCCCTTAAAACAATTAAAAAACTACATAATTTTATTAAAAAATTATATTTTTTTTTAAAACTTTTTTCAAATCTATATAATATCCCCCCTCATTCATTATTTATAACTTTTTTTTCTCTCTCACGTATTTTCTTTCCATCTCCTCTTAACTCTCGTCTCTTTTTATCTTACTCGGTCTATCATTTTGTTTCGACTTTCAGGACTTGGGTGTTGAGTACAACCTGTCGATTGCGGTGCAGACATCAAAAGACAAACGTGATTTATGTAGTACGGATATTTTTTTTTAATTATATTTAGTTAAGTTTTATTTTAAATTTTAGTTAAAACTTTAAACTTTAAGAGTTTAGTTTAAATTTAATTAATATTATTTAATTTATAATTTTAAAAATATTAATTACAATATAATTAAAAAATAAATAAAAAATTAAAATAACAAATAATAATTTTAATTACGATAACAAAAATTAATTTAAACGTAAACATTAAAAATTATAATAAAAATAACAAAAACTCTATGAAAAGATTATAGGCCGTCAAAATTTTAGTTTCTCCTATAGACTCGACCCAAATATTTTAAAAATAAAAAAACAAAAAATATCAATAGTTTAGACTTACTTTAATTGAATACAAAATAAAAATATCAGGTGTGTCAAGAAGGATCATCACAATACAAATATTATAAAAAAATTTTAACCTATAAAAATTTGTATTAGATTGGGCGCCTTAAGTTGCATGCTAAATAATACACTAAAAAACAAGGTATATTAGATCCTAGACAAACTCAATTTAACAGTGGATTCTTTGAGGCTAGATCTAGTTCATCTTCAATGTTAACCCCCTTCATATACTACAATGAGTTATTAAGGAAATGTATGGCCAAACTGATCATCACGATAGGTCTTCCGATTAGAATTTTGAAAGATCCAAGAATAGTCAGTATCATACAGACTTATTTTCAGTCTTCATATCGTATGATTCCTAGGTCTACATATTAAAAGATTACAACTTAGAAAAAATAATAATAATTAATAAATTTATAGATTATAGTTAAGTGGTATCCATGATGTCAGATATCTGGACTAGTCACGATGATGTATCTTATGCATGCCTTACTGCACACTATGTAGATTATAAATAGACACTAAATAAAAAAAATATTATGATTTTCAAAAATTTTGCATTTTTATGATAACTCGATCATTTATGAGGACATGATAAAAATCTTTAGAGAATATAATATTCAAAATAAAATATATAGTATATGTTTGATAATACATCTAGCAATAAAATATCCATTAACATATTTGTTAAAACTAATAGAGATGAGTCATTATAAAATATTTTTCACGGTCAGACGCATGTGTCATGTCAATAACCTCATAATACAAATGGGGATGAAAATTATTTCCCGTACTTTAGTAAATATACATAACTTACTAAAATTTCTTTATACGCCTCATAGACAACAAAATTTTGGTACTATCTATTTGTTTGCGGGTTTAAAAAAGAAAAAATTCTAATCGAATATGAGATACCATTAAAATTTCACATACCTTATACTGGAGTCATATGTTGGATACAAACACGTGATATCTAGCTACGTTAATAATAAGAGTGACAAACTTATTATTGACGACACTAAGTTACATGAATTTCATTTATAAAATTCCTTAATATTTTTTATGACATGACCAACATATATTCGTCAATTTATACATCCATAATTTGCATTGCACTTAGATGCATATGCAATATTAGTAGCATATTTAGGAAGTTTAGAGATGACCCAAAACTATATAAATTTTAAATAGATAATAAAAAAATATTAAAATTTTCAGAATTTTTTCATCATCATAATGGCCCAATCATTTATGAGTATATGATAAAAATTGTTGAATAATATAATATTCAAAATAAAATATATAATATCACATTTGATAATATATTTAGCAATATAGTAGTCATTTATATATTTGTTAGGACTATTAGAGATTGACCATTAAGAAAGATTTTTCACATCAGATACATGTATCACATTATTAACCTCATAATACAAGTGGGAATAAAGATTGTTTCCCGTATTTTAGAAAATATACGTAACTTACTAAAAATTCTTTATATGTCTTACATACAACACGAGTTTGGTACTATTTATTTGTCTGTGGGTCTAAATAAAAAGTAATTTCAATCGAATGTGAGATACCATTAAAATTACACATACCTTATGTTAGAGTTATATATTAAATATGAACACATGATATCTGACAAAGTTAATAATAAGAGTGACGAACTTATTATTGACGATACTGAATGAGCTAAATAAATTTTATTTATAAAATTCTTATAGATTTTTTATAACACGACAAATATATATTCATCAATGTATACTCCCACAATTTGCATTGTACCCAGGTACATATGTAACATTAGTAGCATATTAAGAAAATTTAAAGATATCCCGACACTTAGCGATATGATTGTAGAGATAGAAATCAATTACTTAAAATATTAGTCTACCATTCAATATTTTTATTATCTGGTTGTCTGCATGGATCCTAGGAAAAAAGGTGAAATGAATAAAAAATAATTTGCCATATATATCCTCGTACATAAACTAAGAAAACCAACCTAAAAGATTCATTCATGAGAAATTGATTGAGCTCTTTACATACTTCGATATAAAGGTATCAAACGGGTCCAACCGTGCTGTGTCAAACACGACAGTTTCTTGGAGGGCGAGCCCGACATGACTCGTGGCTCAGAATCCGCCCAAGTTTGGGCCGGCCTGAGGTTGGTCGATCAGAGTGGTTCTGGTCGGGTCGGATGTTTTTTAAAAAAATTGGGGTTTTGGGCGGCGTGATGTCGTTGCTCATCGGGCATGCCGAGCCATCGCCCATCAAGATCACCACATCATCCCCCGTTGGTCGTCGCTTGGTGCAAGGTCTCTCGTGTTGTCCCTAGTGGTGTAATAGAGCCAAACTGAACCAAATTATCAAAGGCTCAGGTTTGGCTCAAAATTTTTTTGAAAGGGCTCGGATTCGGCTCGAGTTCATCTCTCTTTTAAAATACAGGCTCAAGCTCATCAAGATCAAGCTTGATTCGGGCTCGTTTGTTTAAAGCTCATTTGCAGGCTTGATTCGGGCTCATTCATTTAAAATTCATTTGTAAGCTCAGTAAGAAGTTCATTTGTGAGCTAATTTGCGAGCTTGGTAATGAGTTCATTAATGAGCTAATTTGCGAGCTCGATAAGGTGTTCGTTGGTGAGCTCGTTTGCGAGCTAGGTAAAGAATTCATTTGTGAGCTCGTTTGCGAGCTCGGTAAAGAATTCGTTTGTGAGCTCGTCTGCTAGCTCGGTAAAGAATTCATTTGTTAGCTCATTTGTGAGCTTAGTAAGGAATTTATTTGTGAGCTCGTTTGAGTTCGTTTGTGAGATTATTTATGTTTATGATCTTGAAAAAAAAAATTAATAGTTTAGTATCAGATACACTATCTAGAAAAAATACTAATAACTTAACACAACAAGTTATCAATAATAACTAACATATCCAAACCAAATAAAAGTTACAACACCAAAGAAAAAAAATTACAATCATCCATAAAATTTCAAGAATATTATTTAAAACCAACATCAACATATAATAACTTCAGAATAATCTCTCATCTTCATCTATCACCATGATCTCTTCCATATACTAGCCACTTAACCTGTCAAATAAAAACAAATATTGATAGTTTATATTGGTAAAATACAATCTAAATAAAATATAATTAAAACTTGAAAGGCTACCCCTCAAATAACAAGATAATGACTTTCGAAGTGGCAGATTTACTCTTCTGCAAGCCAAATTTCTCAACTGTTTGGCTGAATTTACCGAACCAAGCACGAGGACTTTGGTTCAAGCCATATAATGACTTCCGAAGGCAACAAACCTTCCCAATCTCCCCCTAAGCAACAAACCCTGGAGGTTGCTCCATATATACCTCCTCCCGAAGATCGCCATGAAGAATGACGTTTTTAATATCAAGCTGATTAAGATCCAAATTATAAGTGGCAGCTAGGGAAATAAAAAGTCGAACAGATATCATCTTAGCAGCAGGGAAAAAGATATCAGAATAATCCACATCATATGTCTGAGCGTACCTTTTGGCCACAAGTTGTGCTTTCAATCGAACAATTGAACCATTCGGATTAACTTTGACTGTAAAGACCCAGCAACATCCAATGACTTTCTTTCCAGTAGGTAAATGGACCAAGTTCCAAGTATCATTCTCATTCAGAGCATCCATCTCCTCTATCATAGCACTACGCCAATCGGGGTGAGACAAGACTTCCTGAAATGTATTGGGCAACGAAATAGAATCCAAAGAAGCAATAAAAGAACAAGACTGAGAAGACAACTGGTTATAGGTGTAAAATGAGAAAATTGGATGAACACACTAACATCTACCTTTGCGAAGAGCAATAGGATGATCATCATCAGCAACTGGATCTGATGTCGAAGCAGCCGATGGAAGATCAGAGACTGGTGTGTTCTGGCGTTGAGTGTAGGCCTGAGTGATAGGAGGCTATACTGGAGTAAGAACAGGAGGCGCTGGCTTTACTAGAGCAGGAACAGGAGGGGCCATGGGGGAAGCTATAGTATACACTAGCAGGTCATCTACCTCCCCTAGACTAGTGTGGGTCGGGGGTGAAGAGAAAAAGACATTCTCAAAAAACTTGGTATCCATAGAAACCAAATACTTACGAAGACTAGGACAATAACACCGATACCCCTTCTGAACTCGAGAATAACCAAAAAAGATACAATTTAAAGATTTATGGTCAAATTTAGATACCTGAGGACGAACATCTCGAACAAAATAGGTACATCCAAATATCTAAGGCTTAATAGGGAATAGATGTTTATTGGGGAAAAGGATATGATATGGTGTGTCCCAATTCAAGACTGATGAAGGTATCCGGTTAATCAAAAAACAAGCTGTGTAAACAGCATTAGCCCAGAAATATTTGGGCACATGTATCTGAAATAATAGAGCTCTGGCAGTTTCAAGGAGATGTCTATTTTTTCTCTCAGCAACTCCATTCTGAGCAGGAGTGTCAACACAAGAAGTCTAATGAAAGATGTCATGTTGAAGCATGAAGGACTGAAATTGTTCGAAAACATATTTTTTTGCATTATCACTTCTCATATTTTGAACATAAACATAAAATTGAGTATGAATCTCAGCACAAAAGACACGAAAATAAGAAAATAACTCAGAGAAATTTTTCATTAAATATAACCAATTGGTTTGTGAATAATCATCAATAAAAGTGACAAAGTATCGAAACCCAGTTGGAGACACAATTGAGCACAAGCGCCGCACATCTGAATGGACTAACTCAAAAGGAACACTAGCTCATTTATTGAATCTGGGATTATAACTAAGGCGATGATATTTTGTAAATTGACAAGACTCACAATCTAAGGATAGCAAACTTGAAAAATGAGGGCATGATTTCTTTAATAATGGCAACGTCAATGACCCAACCGACAATGTGTCTCAAATGGTGTAATGACTCCAGAACAAGCAATAAGTTTTGAGACTGTAGGATCAAGGATGTATAAACTCTCAGACTCACGGCCTTTACCAATAATCTGCTTCGTCATAAGATCCTAAAAGAGATAAAAATCAGGAAAGAATGAAATATAATAATTAAGTGCTCGAGTTAACTTGTTAACATACATCAAATTAAAAGAGAAATTTGGTAAACTCAAGACTGATGTCAAAAGAATAGATGGAGTGAGCATAATTGTGCATGACCCAAGAACATATGAATGTGATATCTGCCAAAGTGACAGTGGAAGGTGAAGGCTATGACTGAAAGGTAGAGAAAAGACTAGAGTTACGTGTCATGTGATCTGTGGCTCCAGAGTCAATGACCCACTTGGAAGATGAAGAAGACACAAGGCATTTATTCGGGTTACCTGACTCAGCAGTAATCGGAGTAGATGGAGATCTCAATGGGTTCTGATAAAATTGAACCTAACTAATTCCGTGGCTGAGAACTGATCGGATGCCTCAGTGGTAGAAGCTATATGAGCAAATTGTAATTTCTAATTTTGATTCTGTCATATCTTATAATCGCGTATCACATGGTCATGCTTATGGTAGTAATAACAAACAACACCTCCAGAACCAGGCCCTCTAGTATTATTGCCTGGACCACTGTTTCTATTTTGTTGTCTTTCTAACTCAATGATTTGTCTAATAAGAGCATTGCTTGTCTGGGCAGATATAAGGGTAGGTAAAGAAGAGGATGATACCTCAGTGCGAAGAATCCTGCTAAAGATCTCCTGGATGGATGATATCTCAGGACTAGACAAAATCTAGGCCTTAGCTGAATCATACTCAGACGGAAGAGCAGCAAGAAATCCCATAGCTGCCATCTGTTCTTGTTGACTTTGCTGAACTTTGACATCTGGACTAAAGGGCATAAGCATATTAAGCTCTTCATTTATCTTTTTGTAGGCCATAAAAAATTATGTGAGTGACTAATCATGTTTCTTTGATCGATAGAATGCTTTACACACATCAAATATATGCAAAACATTTCTCTTTTCATAAAACACAAACTCCAAATAATATATTAGCTCCTTAACAAATGCACAATGATTAACGAGGCCCAGTACCTTGTTATCAATAGAATTACGGATTTGGATGAACAGACAAGCATCCTCCTCCATCCATTGCTCTTTCGAATCATCGGCTGGCGGATCCTGAGTGAGGTGACTACCCATACGTATGCTCCTGAAGTATATTCAAATTGTTTTGTTCCATTCTAAATAGTTGAGACCAGTGAGTTTGTCTTCTGTGTTTTTGGACATCATTGGGACCACTTCGAGCTTCGGTGTCGGTTTTTTTTCCTCTGAATCATTCATTATGATACCACAGAAAGAAGATGAATAGCAAAGAGCACTCCCAAAATTCAGATCTTGGAAAAATCATGCAAAAAAAAACCCTAGAAAAAGGGAGTTGCCGGACACAAAAAAAAACACAAACTACCAGATCCATGAACTAAATAGGGAAACCAAGTGCACCAGAGGCCCTGCCAGCAACGGACGACCTTGGAGGAGGATCCCGGGATCGGAACAGTGCTCCACTGGGTAGGTGTTTTAAAAAAAAAAAACCACACTCTAATACCAAGTTGAAAAATAAACAATCAAGAGAGTTGGTGTGGTCAAAACCACAACATCAGTCAGCAGGAGTGGCAGTGACGAGAGTTGCGTGGGATGGTAGCACTTGTCATTGGAGCTAGGGAGGGCCGCGTGAAGAGGAGTGGCAGTGACGAGAGTTGCGTGAGACGACAACACTTGCCGTTGGAGCTGAGGTGGGCCACGTGAAGCCTGCTCAAGGTTATTCAAAATTTGGGCAAGTTACTACTCTATATATTAACAAGATTTAACTTGTTCAATTAATGATTTAAAATGTGTTATATAACTAAAAAATTCAGCCCTCACTCCACTCGATCCCATCATCACTGCACTAGAAATTTCATTTTAATTCTCACTTTCATCATTTTTTCATCACCATTTGCTTTATAAGCTTCAACATAATTCCTATAAAATATGCACAAAGTATCATGAATAGTTATAATATGTTCAATACTATCCAATCTTGAGTAAATCATAGAAAAATATCACTCAATCAACTGTATTTTATTTCTTAGATCTAAAATGACTACCAAAGAGATCAACAAATTGCAATAACCCTAATTCTTGTCAAACTCATTTTTTATCTTCATAACCATTGAATGCATAAGCTCATTTTCATCAAGATATTTTTCATCCAACAACCTCTTGATATTAAAAACTCGGAAAAAAATAAATTTAATGTTGGATATTCAAAACCTACAACATGTCAACAACATGTATGATATTAGTATTACACAATTGGAATAAACAAATTTAAAAAAATATAAATCACAAAATTAATTAAGATTAGTAAAATAAAATAATAATACTTAAAATAATTTTTGTAAGTTCATTAAATACTACAAGAAATGAAAAAACTTAGTAACTTTCATCCAATCATCCTCACTACGCAAGAGCAAGTAACTTACTTCTCTTTGTGCATTTCTAGGAAAAATATCTTTGAACTCCAAGATAGTCAATAGCATAAAGAATATTACATTCCACCTTGTACAACAATCAAGAATAAGTTTCCTCGAAGATAACATCAATTGTTTTACAATTTTTCAAAAATATTTAGACAACTCTCTGACTGTATCACATGTTTAACACTTTCCCATACAAACTTAATAATATCTTCAATCTCTGAAAACCCATCTTGAACAAGGAGATTTAGAATATGTGCATAATACCTTACATGAAACAACTTGCCACCAAGAGCAAGTTGATTTTTATATGAAATGTTATCTTTTAACATACGAATAATATCATTTTAAGAGACATTATCAACTGTCACACTTCAAATTTTATAATCAATTTCCCATTTAACCAAATACTTAAGGCATCACAAATGACAACTTCGAAATGAGATGACGGTACATCATAAAAATTGAGTACGCTTTTGCAATTTCCAATTAGAATGTATAAAATAACAAGTGACAACCATATAGAAAATCTTTTGATTGGTTAACTTTCATATATCAGTTGTCATACTCACTTTATTTGCAGATTTTAAAAAAGTAAACTTTTTTTTTCTCCACCTCATGACTTGAAAAATAATCTTTTCTTACAGTTGCACAACTGACTTTTTGATAATATGGAATTGCAGTCTTCATCAACAAATTAAATACTTCATACTCCACAAAAAAAATGGTAGCTCATGGACGATGATCAAATGAGATAATATATATCTGATCTTAGTTTGGTCATATTTAAAATTTTGTATTGAAGCTATCATTTCAGACTATGTTATAAAGGATTTGAGTGTTAATTCCTTTTGTCAAAATAACTTTATTTTCCTCCTAACATAATTTTTTTTAATGTGCCTAAGTAAGTGAGATGTAGTTCCGGCCTTAAAAAGTATAAATCATCCTTTGCAATGGATGCATTCAGCCTTTTCTAATTTATCGAGAAGGGTGACTATTTTAAATTCAAAACATACTTAGGAGGTGCGCTTTCTCTTCTTTGCACAATAGCCCCCACCCTCTTCACTATCTAAATCTTCAACATTTTCAACCCCATCAATACCCAGAGTTATATACAATGTGTTTTCCTTATTCAAATTCACATTTTTCACAACGACATCTATCGCATTTTCCATTATAGGACTTATTTATGAATTTTCAGGGGATAACATACTAGCACTAGCAGCACCAGCATGGTCCGCCATCCTGTACAGCATAACAAAACAAATTGGAAAAAAAAACTAAAATAGATTTCATATAATTCCAATATGGCAATTGTATATAAAAATTTAAAAAATTTTAAACATCTCAATTCAACAAAATAGAAATCAATCAAACATGCTAGTGGATTCAATTAGTTTTATTTAATATTTATTATTTTTGAGTTTATGAAGTGTGTGTCAAATTATTCTTGATTCTACTAAAATATATCATGGATTTCACTTAGAAATATATAAATAATATTTACTTTTGGTAAAATACCTAAAATTTTACATTTCAATGCATATTTTCATTAGGGTTGATAGCAAAAAAAATACTTTTTTTTTTGTAAAAAACATGTTGAATCCTTTTTGTCCCTCAAAAAAAATGTTTTTTTATATATTTTATGGAATTATTCATATAATTGTACTTATTTGTGTTTAGGTTAAATGTTTATGATCTAGTTGAAATAAAGGTTCGAGGAGATAATAACTATCAGGTTTAAACTTCAATTTCTTTTGCAAAAAATTATAAACTTGTTATGAACAAGAACACTGTTGTAAGTGGTAAAGATGATGGTTGATGGCCAAAAGAAATAAAAATTAACAATGGAAGAAACTAGAAAGGAAAAGAAAAATTGAAGAAGAGAACATACATGGCCCAAGGAAGAGGGCAGCATGGGCAAGAGCAAAAGCGGGCATAAGCACTAGCGGGCCCAAGTGAGAGTGGGGGCAGGCATGGGCAAGAACGGGCGGGCAGGAGTGGGAATGGATGGGCGCGAGTGGGCACTTGCGTGGGCACGGGCAGACGCGATCAGGGGTGGGCAGGCGCATGTGCGAGCACGGGCGGGCCGGCAATGGCTAGCACGAGCGGGCAGGCGCATGTGCGGGCACGAGCGGGCAGGCGCATGTGCGGGCACGAGCGGGCAGGCGCATGTGCGGGCACGAGCGGGCGAGCGCATGCACGAGCAAGAGAAGGCGGGCGCATGCGCGGGCATGGGCGGGCTGACTGGCGCATGCGCAGGTACGGGGGGCGAGCGCATGCACGGGCACGAGCGAGCATGCACATGCGCGGGCACGTGTGAGCAGGAGCATGCTCGTGCATGGGCGGGCGGGCGCATGAGCGGGCACGAGCATGCGCATGTGTGGGCACGTGCATGCGCTGGCACGAGCAAGCGGGCACATGCGTGGGCACGGGCAAGCAGGCGCATGAGCAAGCACGGGCAGGAGGACGCATGCACGGCACGGGCGGGCAGGCACATGCACAAGCATGGGCGGGCGGGGGCGGGCACAGGCACGAACGTGGGAGCACGGAAGCAGGCACGTGCACTGGCATGAGCGCAGGTGAACATGAGAGTAGGGCATGAGCGGAACGGGTGCGGGCGGGGGCGGGGGCGGGGGCAAGGACGGGGGCGGGGGGTGGGGGCGGGGGCGGGGGCGGGTGCGGGGGCGGGAGCGGGAGCGGGCACGAGCTAGCCCGGGAGCGGGCGGGAGCCGACGAAAGGGAACGAGATCTGGCATGAAGAAACTGGAGCGGGCAGGAGCCGACGAAAGAAAATGAGATCTGGCGCAAAGAAACTAGAGTGGGCGGGAGTGGGCGGGAGCGGGCGGGAGCGGGCGGGAGCGGGCGCGAGCGGGCGCGAGCGGGCGCGAGCGGGCGCGAGCGGGCGCGAGCGGAGGGAGCGGGCGGGAGCGGGCGCGAGCGGGCGCGAGCGGGCGCGAGCGGGCGCGAGCGGAGGGAGCGGGCGGGAGCGGGCGCGAGCGGGCGCGAGCGGGCGCGAGCGGGCGCGAGCGGGCGGGAGCAGGCGCGAGCGGGCTGGAGCGGGCGCGACCGGGCTGGAGCGAGCGCGAGCGGGCTGAAGTAGGCGAGAGCGGGCACGAGCGGGCACGGGCACAACCGCACTGATAATCAGCATTCAACAGAGATCAAGAGAGGAGAGCAAGAGATGAGAGCGAGAGGAATACAAATAACAATATACTTAATACTCTTTTAGTCTTTACAATTTAGGGTCTTTACTCGCGAGCCTGTTCACGAGCTGGCGAACGAGTCTGTTCGCAAATTTTTACAAGTCAAACTTAATGAAGCTTGGGTTCGGCTCATTTAACTTATGAGCCTAAAATCAAATTTGGGCTCGACTCGTTTAACTTAACGAACGAATTCAAATGAGCTTTTATCGAGCCGAGCTCCAAACATATCATGAACCATTTGTTTCGGATACACTCCTAATTGTCCCCATGTACCAGGCACCCGTGCCATTCCTGGCATGATAGGCAACCGAATACCCCCAGCATAGCGTGTCATGGCATGGCATGGCATGGCATGGCATGATTTATGCCAAAGGTCTACTCGGCATGAGCCCAGGCATGATACTACAGCGTGCCATGTCGAGCTTCAAGCCATGCCCAAACTGCCTAGCTCATTTGACACCTATACTACAATATTAGGTATGGTGGTGATGGTGGTGGTAATAATGAGACTTCGAGTATATACATGAATATTATATATAGAGACGATGACTTTTTCATTGAGTTAGGAATGGAGAAATAATAGAATATACTATTAAATAAGAACAAGTTATCTCAGTACTTAAATAACGATTACTGCTCAATTTTATCACATACCAATAATAAGAATTTTAATATTTTACAATAGTGGAAATCATATAAATCAACCTATCTCATACTGTCTAAGATTGCATGAGATCTATTAAATCATTCGATGTCGAGTATAAAATTAGAGTCTGTTTTTTTTATTGCAGTAAATATGTTTTAAATAGGACGTCAAGATTACGACCATATATTATTGACCATATAAATGTTTTAAATATAACATTTAATTTTAGTTTAATCCTTAAACTAAAACATGTATTATTTTTTATCTTTTTATTATTTAATCTTAGTCTTGCTTTGTTAATTATTATTTTATATTTTTTACATGTTTTTAGTTGTGAATTATTAGTTGTTAAAACTTAAATGTTACCTATTAGTTTTTAGATTTTAGTTGTTTATTTTTTATTGATTTAATTAATTAAAAATTAATTAATTTATTTTATTTTATTATTTTAATTTAAGGATTATAGTTTAAATTTTTTAATAATTTTGAATTTGGGATTAACAATTTGTCAAACAACCTGAACCTAGCCAAAACCTGACCCAAACCCAGCCCAAACCAGGCCCAAACGAGCCAGATCCGACAACTCCAAGCACGACCCTGCCTGAAAAAGTTATAAACTAGGCTGACATGTCATGTTGGGCCAGCTCTACTAAAATTGTATTGTGCCAAGCACAACATGGTGGCCCTATTGGGCCACCTAAAATGAGATGGGTCTGCCCGACCTAGCCCATTTGACACCTATAGCCAAATGAAATTCCTAAAAATATTAAAATGCATAAACATTTTATGAGAATTTCTAGAAAAATATAAAATATTCCAAATGATTTCAAATGGTTCGCAAAATTTGTATTGGACTTCTAAAAGATTTAAGAAGGTTGAAGATTTCTGTCTATTATAGAATACTCTTATAATTTCTTTTATACTATAATTATGTCGTGTGACATAATCTTGACTTTTTGTAAATAAGAGCTCTCACTGTATAATGGAGTCCTCAAAATTGAATTCACTTGAACTTTCAAGTTTCTTTTGAAATATATTTTATCTCTAAAATATTTATCTCTCTTACTAAGTTTGTAAGTAAAATCTTATGAGTACAACTTTTATAAAAGGCAAGAGTAAGCTGACTTATGTAATTATGAAAGAAAAAATTCTAACCAAAGGTCATAGATATATCACTAAAGCTTGTTACCCATGATAAATGGTATCAAATATAGTTAAATTCCTTGTTATGACATTCATTTTTTAGATCAAAAATCATGGGCAAAAAATGTATGATGCTAAAGATTTAATAAAGAAATGAGGCTCAAAGGTTGTAATGGATTTCATGAAAACTCGAATGACTAAAGCATAACTAGCTATTAGTGAATTACCAAACAAATTTGAGAATACGAAAACATTGAAGAGATGAGATCAATGAAAGAGAAAGTACAAAAAGGATGCAAAATACTCTCAATATTATTTTATTTTAAAATTCATTATAATTGATAAAGAAGAGACGGAAAAATTAAAATGAAGCTTTCAACTTGCAAATAAATCAGAGTTCTTGAACAACGAAAAAGATGAATTACTTCATTAAGGAAATAAAGATATTTTTGGGTTATGCATATTATGAGCAACGTAACCAAGGTTAATACCACTTCTATGTATCTAATTTATGTCACACTTGTTTGATGATTAGGAATATGTGGGAATGCCGATGTTGATAATAAGAAATTATTTAAAAGATAACATTAACAATAATTTTATTTTAAATATGCAAAAAATAAGAACTAAGTTACAAAAACTAACTCAATGTGCATAATACTCAATTTGAAGTATTAGTTACAAAAACTAATTTTTCAAATTTCTAATATTAATTAGAGAGACATTTTTTTCATTTACAAATAGTCTCATACCTTGGGCAAGCCAAGAATTAGAGAGGACAGATGTTTAAGAACTCATTAAATAAATATATATCTAAATTCTTGGTGGAATTAAAGTTCGTATAAGTCCAACTCTTCCAAAAGTAAAAAGAAGAATTAGACTAATAGAGACAAGCATTTGAGAGGTAACCATTTGATGCCGAGGAAGAAACAATTAAAAGATAGTGAAAAGAAAAAAAAAAGATACTATCATTCTTTATTTGTGATGAACCACATCAAATTCAAGATTATCTCAATTGAGATAAACTTATTATTCCCTTGGAAAATGGACATTCAATTGAAAATAATAAACATAGCACACGAAGAGACTATCAATCATAAATCTAAGTGTTGGTAGATGGAGGTGCGTCAAATCTTTTTATTTCTAGAAATCCATGAAAAAAGTAAATCTTGACATAAACAAAAGCAACAAATAAATCAAGATAGTGAATTCAAAAAATTTTCAACAGTTAACATTATACATAGAGTAGATGTCCAATTAGAAAATTGAAAGAAAAAAAATAATCAAGATAATTCGCTTGCTTGACTATGACTTAGTGCTTAGGTTTAATTTCCTATATCAATTGAATATACTTCTTGTATTATTTGATGTATCCTAGATTTTATTTATCAATACACTATTTTAATAATACAAAAAATTAGATAATTCAAAATATTATCTACAATACAATTAGCAAAATAGTTGAAATAAAATAAAATAAACTATCTAGCAACCCTTGAATGGTAAAATCTTTTAGTATAACTCTTAAAGAAGTGTTGAAATAAAATATTTCAAAATGTCATTCATGTAGATTTGCCAAAGAAATTGTAACCAAAAAGGGAAATAAACAATCATATTGAATTGGTGTCGATCATCCTTCCAACAGTCAAGACACTATCAAATGATTCTCTCAAAACTTAAATAACTATAAAAGTAACTAAAAGAGTAAAATGATATTAAATATAATCAACCCTCAAATGCCACATTTAGTGCTATTCTATTTAAAAAAATGATGAATCATTACAATTATGTATTGCCTATCAAGTCTTCAACAAGCTAACGATGAAAAATAAGTACTTGCCTGACCAACTTAGGGATTTGAGATAATTTTCTAAATTTGATTTGTGATCATTATATTATCAGGTATATATAGTTGAATATGATAAATCAAAGACAACATGTATGATAAATTAAGAGTTCCTATAAATTCTTGGTAATATCATTTGACTTATACTTACACTAGTCACATTATGTACCTTATGAAAGTACAAGAATGTTTTTTATCATTCTGTAGTAATATATTTGGGTGATATCATTGTACATAAAAAATCATTGAAAAACCATATTGATCATTTCGGATAAGTATTTCAAACCTTACGACAAAAATAAATTGTATGAAAAGATAAAGCATGAGCTACTATCAAATGGGAACCACCAATTAAAGTAATGGAACCAAAATTATTTCTTGGGTTGAAATATTACTATTAACATTTTATTTAAAAATAATCTCACATGACACATTAGCACATTATTAACTAGTATGTTATAAAATAAAAAAGTTTATAAGTAGAATTAAACTAACCAAAAAACATTAAATCATCTAAAGCAAGCTACTACAGAAAAATACATCCTAGCCTTGCAAATTAATTCAAATCATGTGATGTAATATGGATGCTTAGGATTTTACCATTATAGATTACTTATCAAGAAGAACTATTTAATTATATTTGAAAGTTAATAACTAAATGAAATTAAACAAAAATACATTATTCATGAAAAAAAATATTATAATAATTCATTATTTATGAGTATTGAGATATTATCTTTTGAAATCATAATTTATGATAAAAACTAATAATATAGTTATAATTTATTTCCAAATACAAAAGAAATGAACTTTCAAACTAGCTCAATTACAAGAATTTCTTACCAATTTTTTTGATCATGCCTTTGTGTATAAACTAGGAAAAATCAATGAGGCGGCAAATATGCTAAGATGAAAAAAAAACTTTTAGCAACTAGCCAATCACATAAGTATTTGAAATATCATGTTAAAGAGAAATTATGTTCTCTCATTCAAGAAACTACAGAAAGAGATTATACATATGTGTCATGATTCTAAATTAGTCGATCATCCAGGTATTTATCATATCCTAGGTTTTGTAGAGAAGTGATTATTGACTACAAATGAAAAATAGTGTAAAGACATATATAAATACTTATTTAGTTGGACAATAAGACAAAATAGAATATGAGATGCAAATTAATTTTTTCAATCATTACAAATTTCAAATCAATCATGGGAGTGTCTTTATGGATTTCATTGTGTAAATACCCAAAATTAATAGATTTGTAAGCATTGTGATGAAGTTGATCAATTCTCAGAGTATGACACTTTCATCCCTACAATGAAAGAATGTACAATGAATGAAGCTAAAAAAATATTTCTAAAAAATATGATGAAGTATTACGGTATTCGACAATCCATAATTAGTAATTGAGATGAAAAATTCACATGATAGATTTGAACATAATTATTCAAGCTAATAAGATAAAATTTAAACTATTTGATTGATATTCATCCTTAAACTAATAGGCAAACAAAAAGAATAAATATTTTATTTGAGATATTTGAATGGTTGTTTATGAATACATTGCAATAAAATTAGCCAAAATTACTGGATATTGCATTATATTCCCATAACATAAAACAAGAACAAGTAATGAGATAAAGTTGATTTAAAATTATAATAAAATAACAATCACATATCATTAATACTATTGCAATGAATTATACATGACTAAATCTAATAACTTATTATTTTACTAAAAAATGATAAGAACAAATGAAATGACACAAATTAAATTATACAAAGTAGCTAAACATTCAAAAAATTGATATACTAACAAACAAAGCAATTTATAATATCAAATAGGAGACTTAATATTGATAAGGCTTCATGTGGTACTATGACACAGAGATACACAATGGATTGATGTAGAGATAAATAAGGAGTCTTAATATATTCTCAAAATAATCAATAATATTTCATATCAACTTTATTTATCTTAAAAAATTTAAAAGTGCATTTAACATTTCTAATGAGCAAATTGAAGTCATTTCATAATAAGTAAAGTGATCCAACATGGGAAAAATCACATCGAGTACCAATATGAATACAAATTTCTATGAGAAAATCATAGAAGTTATTTTGGAAAAACAAATCATGAGACAAAAATTATATATAAAGATAATAATACTTAATAAAATAAAAGAGACTACGAGATAAAATATCTAATTGAAAACTTGATGCATTATGATAATTTCAAGTAAAGATTACAAATTTTAACAATGATGATTTGATATGGGCATCAGCAAAAAAGGTCAGAGAGACTATCATGGCTTGTCAAAGTTCCTGAAGATATCAAAATATATGATGATTATATAGGAACTTCTAGAATGATCTAGAAGAGTGAGATATTTGAGATGATTCTAGATAATTCAAAAAATTTTCAATGGAATTATAAAAAATGTAATAGACTTGATAACCTCTCCTATTCTAGAATATTATAAATTTTTTTTTGTAATAATATTATGACATATGACATAATTTTTACCATTAAATAATGGGCGTTTTTACTATGCATGGAAGTCATCATTTTGTATTCACTTAAGATTTCAAAATTATACCGCCCTAGACAATTGCAGAATAAAATTTTCTAAGCCGCATGTATGGTACTAAATCTTGTGACCCGTGACACTGAGCCCTACATAGTACATGCCACTTTCTGAAATTTTAATTTGGTAAATCCAAGCGTTGGGCTTTAAAATCCATGGAACCCAAGATCAGTAAAATATTATGATCACTTCCACACTAGCCCATTCAACTACGACAAAAATTCGATCAGGTATTCAAATTCAAGAATGATATTGAAGAACTAGAAGACAAGCAAATGAGCTAGACAGTTTGATTCTGACCTTTCAATTAGGATGTTCCCTTCCGAATTTGTGAACAACACTGCGAGAATCATGCCCTCCGATATCCGAACTGAATTCCTTTTTCCTATGCTGCTTTGTGATAGATTTTTTTTTTTTTTTTTTGACAACGATTTTTTTCCTATGCATATGTAATCATTTGATTTAATGGGGAATTGTGTTTTAGTACACTTACCCCAAAATATTTAAAAATTTTGAATCCATCTTTTAATATTTAAAAATAGATACAAAACTATTAACAAATTAAAATTTGGTTCACTCAAATATATTAAACCTAAATTATTTTTTAGTAACACTCTCACCCCCTCTATCATCACCCCTTACCCCTCGCCACTAATCTACGGAAGAGCTCAATGAAGCTCCAACAAGCTCCATGATGGAGTTTGTGGAGCTCCATGAACTCCATCATGGAGCTCATTGTCACACTCTCACTCAAAGAATACGAAATATTTTAGAAGATTTCAAAAACATCCATATTTGTTTGGAATGAAGAAGATTATTCTAGAATTCTCTAGACTTATAGAAAACATTCAAAGGTTCTAGACCCTTCCCTATGCATGTATTTAAGGAGGAGGTGGTCTCATTTGTAAACCACCAAGTTGAGAGTTTCTTGTAAGATTTTATTATTCAATAAAATGTTTTCTTTATTTTCAAGTGTTCTCTCAAATTCTCTTTGCTTCCAAGTTGTGAGTAGACACCAAGCATAATAAGTAAAACGAAAGAAAGACTGACTTAACAACATCTAAGGGTTAAGTTGTCTAAGTGTCGGATAGAAACTTAGCAAAAAGACTAAGTCCATGACAGTTGGTATCAGAGTAAGGTTGCAATGTGTGAGCGTAACTTGGAAGATATGATGTCGAGCTCTCATTTAGAGGAAATTGCCGAGCAAGTTCGAGGAAGGGACTTTGGCCCTCCCGCTAAGGGAAATGGAGAGAATGATAAGTCTCATGATCCTCTCACAATTTTGGCCAGTCGAGTGACCCGGTTAGAGGTCACCATGGCAGATACTAGAGAGGGATTCGATCTCATGGAGCAAAGCATGGAGAATGTCATGGAGGATTTCAAGATGCAGATCCTAGACTGGGGATGCAAGGTTTGCCAATCCCAATGGTATCGCATGAGGAGTTAATGAAGGTCATGGACATGATCACTAGCTTAGAATCAAGGGTGGAGGTCTTGATCAAGCATGAGGAGGAGTTGAAACAAGAAGTGGCAATCTACAAGATGACATTGTCGGCTCAGGTTATGTCCACTCATGAGGCCCAAAGAGTGAATGTACCAAATCCTCACACTTTCATGGGAAAATGGGATGCTAAAGAGCTAGACAATTATTTGTGGCACATAGAGACATATATTGAGGCAATATCACTAATTGATGAAGCAACAAAGGTATGCACTACCACTCTTTATCTCATTGATAATTTAATTCTATGGTGACATATAAAATTTATAAAGATAGAAATAGGGATGTGCACCACAGACACCTGGGTTGATTCAAGAGAGGAAAAAGTAGTTTTATCTAGAAGATGTGGGATACATAGCTCATAGAAAAGATCAGGCATCTCAAGCACATGGGATCTATTCGAAACTATATCAAGGAGTTCTCTTCAATTTTATGGAGAACCTGCAAGGTTGGGCCGAGCAAGAATTGCAGAGACGTGGTGTCCAAGACTTGGCCATGACCATGGTAGTAGCAGAGTCACTCATGGATCTCCGAAGGATAGACTCTTCTCAAACCAAGCCATCCTTCAAGGGTAGTAATACCAAAGGTGGGGGAGACAGGGGATACAAAAGCTATAACGCTAAGGAATGATCAAGAGCGATTTCTACCAACAAAGAAGGCAATGGTGGGGATATAGACAGGGATTTCAAACTAATTACTTTCTGTGTGATGGACCACACTAGGCACGTGAATGTCCTAAAAGAAAAGCACTAAACACCATGATCGATAGAAAAATTGAACAAGAGGATGATGCCTTTCACATGGTGTCAATGCAGCTATTGAATGCCCTTTGATCTTACTAACGCACCTGCTACATTTTACACTCTGATGAACAAGATATTCCATCATTTTTGGGAACAATTTGTGGTGATATATCTAGATGATATTTTTATATATAGCAACACATTGGAAGAGCATGTTAATCATCTAAGGAAGGTATTTCGGCTACTAAGGCAAAACGAGTTATACGTGAAAAATGAGAAATGTTCCTTTCCTTTGAGAAGGTGGGCTTCTTGGGACACCGCATCAAGGATGCCAAGCTCATGATAGATGAAAGCAAGATCAAAGCCATTCAAGAATGGGATCCCCCTACTAAGGTGCCACAACTAAGGTCTTTCTTGGGCCTAGTTAACTACTATCGGCGATTCATCAAGGGATACTCAACAAAAGCAACTCCATTAACAGACATTCTCAAGAAGGGTAAAACATGAACGTGAGATGAAAAATGACAGCAATCCTTTGAAATCTTGAAGAATGATATAGTGAAGGCGTCAGTATTGGCACTACCTGATGACACCAACGTGTTCGAGGTACACACAGATGTTTTTGACTTTGCCATTTGAGAGGTTCTTATGCAGGAGAAATGCTCAATAATTTTTGAAAGTCACAAGCTCAATGACATAGAGAAGCGGTACACGGTCCAAGAGAAGGAGATGATGGCAATCATTCATTGCTTGCAAACGTGGAGACAATATTTGTTAGGATCACACTTTGTAGTGAAGACAGATAAATGTCACTACTAGCTATTTCCAAACCCAGAAGAAACTAAGTCCCAAGCAAGCATGATGGAAAGACTTCCTGGCAAAGCTTGACTACACGTTAGAGTACAAGCCAAGCATAGTCAATCACGTAGCTGATGCCTTGAGCTGCAAAGCAGAGCTAGCATCCATGACTAGCTAGCCTCAGGGAAAGATAGTATATCTCATAAAAGATAGGTTGCAACATGATGCAATGGCCAAGAGTATCATCACATTGGCTGACGAGGGAAAGACTAGGCGATTATGGCTAGAAAATGATTTGCTCTACACAAAAGAAAAGTAACTCTATGTGTCAAAGTGGAAAAGTATTAGAAGGAATCTTATCAAGGAGTTTCATGACTCCAAATGTGCTAGACACCTAGGGCAACGACGCACAAGGACACTACTAGAGCCTATCTACTACTAGCCACAGATAAGAAATGATGTAGAGACTTATGTGAAGACTTGTCTTGTGTGTCAACAAGATAAAGTGGAGTAACATTTATCCAAGGGACTACTGGAGCCACTGCCTATAGCTGAGCAATCTTAGAAAAGTGTCACTATGGACTTCATTATCATCCTACCCAAGTTTGAGGAAAATAGATCTATCATAGTGGTAGTGGATCAATTTTTAAAGTATGTTACATTCATGCAGCCCCTAAAGATTGCATAACTGGAAGAGACAGTCAAGTTATTCCTCAAGAACGTGGTAAAGTATTGATGGTTACCAAAGGTTATCATTAGTGATCAGGACCCATGCTTTACTGGATAGTTTTGGATGAAACTCTTCAAACTCATGGGCATGGAACTTCACTTCTCTATTAGCTTTCATCCTCATATTGATGGGCAAACAGAACATGTTAATGCATTACTAGAGCTGTACTTGAGGCACTTTGTGAGTTCCAATCAAACTGACTGGGCCAATTTGCTAGATGTGGCTCAGTTCTCCTACAATATATAGAGAAGTGAGACAATTGGGAGGAGTCCATTCGACATAGTCATGGGGCAACAACCAATGACTCTTCACACACTAGCCAGAGGATACATAGGGAGGAGTCCATCATCCTACAAATTTGTTAAGGGATGACACGAGCAAGCTGATATAACACACTCATTCTTAAGAAAGAATGCTAATGGGATGAAGAAATGGGCTGACAAGAAAATAATACATGTAGAATTTCAAGTTGGAGACTTGGTGTTTGTGAAGTTTCTACCACAACAATTCAAGTCTCTTCGAAAGGTGGCAAGGTATCTTATAAAGTTGAGTTACCACCAAGGTTGAAGATTCATCATGTCTTCCATATTAGCAATCTAAAGCCTTATCACATAAGAAAGATGCAGGGCGATAAGTCTTTATGAGGGCACCCATAGTAGTAGTGATAAGGAATCTCAATGATAAGGAGGTTGACTACATCATGGCAGATCAAGACTTAAGGAAGATCAACTTTCGACCCAACAAGGAATACTTAGTAAAATGGAGGGGACTACTAGAAAGTGAAGCCAGTTGGGAGCAAGCTAACAATTTGTGATAGTTTCAGGAAAATATTGAGCAATTTCAGGCAGAAAAATCGATGAGGATTTCTGTAGTATTGGTGGGGGAGAATGTCACACCCTCACTCAAAGAATGTGGAACGTTCTAGAATATTCCGAAGAAGTTCACACTTGTTTGAAAGGAAAGAGATTATCCTAGATTATTCTAGAATTCTCTAGACTTATAGGGAACCGTCAAAGATTCTAGACCCTTCCCTATGCATGTATTTAAGGAGGAGGTGGCCTCATTTATAAACTACCAAGTTTAGAGTTTCTTATAAGATTTTATTATTCAATAAAGTATTTTCTTTATTTTCAAGTGTTCTCTCAAATTCTCTTGCTACCAAGTTGTGGGTAGATGCCAAGCATAACAGGCATAGCGAAAGTAAGGGTGAGGGGTGAGGAACTTAGCAAAAAGACTAAGTCCGTGACATCATGATGGAGCTCACTGGAGCTCTTTTATGGAGCTCCACAAACTCTGTCGAGCTCCGTGATGGTGCTCGAGGAACTTCATTGAGGACCTACAAAAATCTTGTGGAGCTCCATCGAGCTTTTCTATGGAGTAGGGGTGAGGGGCGAGAGGTGAGGGTGAGGGGAAAGGGGTGAGGGTGAGAAGCAAGGGGCGAGGAAAGAGGGGTGAAGGCGAGGGCGAAGGAGAGTGTGAGGGGAGAGGGGCGAAGGGGAGGGTGAGGGGCGAAGGCGAAGATGTGGAGAGAGGGGCGAAGGTGAGGGATTGGGGAGAGGGGCGAAGGCGAGGGCGAGGGGAGAGGGGTGAAGGCTGGGGTGAGGGGAGAGGAGAGGGGAGAGGGGAGAAGGCAAGGGTGAGGGCGAAGGCGAGGGAAGAAGGGTGAAGGCAAGCAAAGGCGGGCTAGGGCAAGGGGAGAGGGGTGGGGGAGAGGAGAGAGGGGAGAAGAGAGAGGGGCTAGGGGTAAGGGCAAGGAGAGAGGAGAGGAGAAAATAAGAGCGTTACTAAAGGGTAATTTAGGATTAAAATATTTGAGTGGAACAAATTTTAATTTGTTAAGAATTTTGTGTTTTTTTTTCAAATATAAAAAGATGGATTACCATTTTTAAAAATTTCGGGGTGAGTGTACCGAAACATAATTCCCCTTTGATTTAATTGAGATTTATGTTTTGACACACCTGATTTTAAAAATAATTAAGTTTTGATGTACTAAAATTTATTAATCCGATTTTGTCCCCCAAATTTGAAAAAAGAATAAAATAAAATTTTATTAATTGGAACATTAATAATAGAAAGTAACAAACCTCATAATTCAATAAAATGAATATTAATACAATAAATCAAATTATTTATATACAAAAATAAAATAAATATTACACATATATAAATATATGTAGATATATAAACACATATATCTACATACATATAAACACACACACACACGCACATGTATATATATATATATATATAGAATTATATATAATTTGTTTGATACACACACATACACACACACACACAAACACACACACACACACACATATATATATATATGTTTATATGTATGTGCATATATGTGTGTGTGTGTTCATATTGGTGTGTGTGTGTGTTTATATAGGCATAACACTTATTTTATTTTTCTATATAAATATTTCAATTTATTATATTTTTGATAAAATCTATTAGTTTGATTGGTTTGTTATGTTTTTTATATGTGGAGGGAATGGGTTAACATCACATCAATGTCTATTTTATTGAATTATGAGGTTTCTTGTTTTTTTATCATTAGTGTTTTGATTACTAAAATTATATTTTATTTTATTTTTCAAATTTAAGAGGACAAATCGGGTTAATGAATTTTAGTGCACAAAAACTTAATTATTTTAGAATTTGATATACTTTTATATTTATGAAAAGTTTGGTGCACCAAAAATTAAATATTTCTATTTGGTGCACCAAAATACAATTCTCCCATTATTTAATAATCTAAAAAACATACATCAAATTTAGAATATAAATTATGTGTTTTGCTTTTGTACACAAAATGAAGATATTTATGTTTTAGTACATCTTATTAGAAACCTCATTTTTCTACTCTCGTTGACACGTGTGTGTGTGTGTGTGTGTGTGTGTGTGTAAACATAGCAATAGCATATATAAATAAAAATAAAAATAAATAAATAATATATATATCAATAAATATAAATATTTATATAGATATGCATTTTTGTAGACTAATAAATATAAATATGTATTTATATACATATTAATATGTATATATTTTACATAAAGGGGGGCCAAAATCAAATAATCTCTGATTTTGAGTTCCCCAAAACATGAATATGTTATATTTTTTGGCATATTTTTTAAAAAATAAAATTTAAGATGAGATATCAAAATATAAATATTTTCATTTTGAGACTCTAAAAAATAATTTTTCCAATTTTAAATTATGTCTAATTGCATTCATTGCAGAATAATGATTTGGAAAATTAGGTTTTTGTATATCGAATCATTAATATTTATGTTTTTATATTTAATTTTTTTTTTATTTTTGTGCATCATATCAAAAAAATATTTATGTTAATATACTAAAATATATAACCCAAAAAAATATTATATTTATGTAATATATATTTATGCGCATATGCTATTTCAAAAATGGCATATATAACAGTGTATACTATTTTTTAAAATGGTATATGTGTAATATATATTTACATATCAATGTCACATTATATACATATAACATTATAAAGAAAACATAATATTTATATAATATTTTGTGTGTGTGTGTGTGTGTGTGTGTGTATCTGAAACTAGATAAATGGCTAATGATATTTGGTTACTATGATGTATTCAAAAATGAGCTTGGATTTTTGGACTTACAATTCTCCTTGATTCCTCAAACTCGATGGATTTGAAATAAGATGTATAAACTTGTGTATACTAGTTCAAAAATAGTATAGATAATGTGCATATAATGTTTTAAAAAATAATATATATATATATATATATATATCATCTGAAGCTAGAAAAATAACTTATGATATTGGTTTCGAATGATGTATTTAGCAATGGCTTGGATTTTTGAACTAGTAATTCTTCATGATTGCTCTAATTCTCATATGTTTGAAATGTGATACAAAAATAAAATTTGGATCCTAAATTTTAAGTATATTTGGTTTGATTTACTCAAATATAATTTTTACTTAAGTATTTATACTCTATGTGATATGAAATATATTATTGTAAACAAGGTTTTCCAACAAAATTAACTATTCTTCCCCTTTAATACCATCATTATAAATTTTAGGGTTAAAAAAAATTATATTATAGAATTTATGTTTTTGTGATTCAGCTGATTGTAATTTTAGCATGTGCAAATTGCTAGAATTTTTACCTAAAAATCTATGTTTTACATTATTATTCTTTTTTTTAGTTTTATTGGATTTTATATTTTGGAATTTATGAATCTTGGTTTAAAAAAAAACATAATTTTTTTGTGTGAGAATATCTGTAAAGTTTATTAGCATCAAGAAGCCTTTTACATTTGTTAATGGTAATTTTGTAATTGTAATTTTGTTTAAGTTTATGTTTTTAAATTATATTATTTAGTTGATTTCTAAACTTTTCAATTTGAGTTTATATTAAAATTTTATATTAAAATATAACATTAAAATTAATTGCTAGAAATTTTAAATTTAGATAGAATTTAATTTTTATTAAAGAGAATAGATTTTTATAAAAATTTAAATGAGTTTTTGAAATTATAAATTTATGTGCCCAGACAAATTTATACCCAACATTAAATGAATGTTTTTGATTTGTAACTCTAATTAGTCGACTGATGAAATAAATTATTATTAAAAAGTGATCTTTTGGAGTTTATCTAGGGAAAAATATTCTTGGAATTTATGTTGTAGTAATCCAAATGATTGTAATTTTTAGCATGTTCAAATTGCTAGATTTTTTATCCAAAAATCATATGTTTATGTTATCATTTTTATTTTTAATTTTCTAGGATTTTATATTATGGAATTTATGAATCTTGGTTTTAAAACATAATTTGTAATGTGTGAGATTGTGTATGAGATTTATTAGCGTCCACAAGTCTTTAATATTTGCTAACTTTAATTATGCGATTGTAATTTTTGTTTATAAGTTTATGTTTTTAAAATGTGTTATTTTGATTAATATCTGAATTTTTCAATTTAAATTTATACTAAAATTTATGATGAGATATATATGTCAAATTCTTGGTTAAATTTACCAAAACAATTGCATGTTTATAAGAAATTAAAAATCTAAATAAAATTTTCAATAAATAATCAAATTTAGATAGAATTTAATTTTCATTAAAAATAAAGATTTTTTTAAAAATAGAAAATTTAAATTTGAGTTTTTGAAATTATAAATTTCTTTGTACTCGAACATATTTATACCCCAACAATAAATATTCCTAATACCACTAAATTTTCCAAAAATATCTCATGGAAATATATGTTATACAATAAGTCTATTTGGACTACTCATTGACCCTTCTTATGTTTTCTCTAGTTGAGCATCACTTAAACATAGGTTTTCTTGATTTGAGACTATGATTAGTTGGCCAATTAAGGTTAGGCATGAATTAGAGTATTGATCATTATGTCAAACTCTAGCTAGCATCTAAGTGCTATTAGATAATCCATTAATCCACTAGAGGTAGCAATGATAGAATTGTCTACTTTACTAAGGATTGGTTCTTGGATGACTTGAGGTTTCCCATCTCTTCCTTGGTAAAATAGTTGATACACTTCTCAAAGATATCATCCATCATAATCCACTTGAACATCATTCAACTTCTATTGGAATGCAACATATCAAACATTCTCGATTGGTGGACATTTTTTTATTAATATATTTACACACACGCATGCGCGCGCACACACACTCACATGCACGCGCACACACACTCACATGCACACACACACACACACACAGGCAACACAAAATTTAGGGGTTGATAATTACATGTAGATCTCACCTCAAAGACCTTATTAGTAGATAGTGGTTTGTGTAATGAAATGCCAGAATCAACAAGCAATCACAACAACAACAAAAATATTCAATGATGCTTAAAAGTAGAGGTGTCAAACGGGCCGGGCCGGCCCGGCCCAGCACGAGGCATTGCACGGTTCGGCCGTGCCTGGGCCGGCCCGGCACGATAAAAAAACGTGCCCGGGCCCGTGCCGGGCCCGGGCGAACAAACCACGTGCCGGGCCGTGCCTTGGCACGGCACGCCGGCCCGCGTGCCTGCGTCGTGAGTCGTGAGTCGCGACTCACTGAGTCGTGACTCGTGACCCAACCGGGCCCCGCCCCCGGTAAAAAGACCGCGGGTCGGGTCCAAACAGACCCGACCCGCCCCGCCCCGTCTGCCCTGCCTTGCCGTGCGCCCGTGCCCGAGCGGGCCGGCACGGCCTTGCCGTGCCCGAATTTAAAAAACCGTGCCGTGCCCGGCACGGCACGGTAGCACGGCTGGGCACGGGAAAAACGGGCCGTGCCGTGCTGGGCTGGCCCGTTTGACACCTCTACTTAAAAGCGTCATTAATGATATTTCATGTCATTTATCATAAGTGTCATCTGCTAGCATGTCATAATAAGTATTTGCCTATAATGTCATTTTTTAGAAGTGTCGTTGAAAAAAACATTGCCGCTAAAAAAAACTATCATTGTTTTTTATACCAATCTACCTTGACACTCAGAGAAATGTCATTATTTGTTGTATCAATCTTAAATTATTTGAATACAATGCCACTTTTACTAAGTGTCGAGGAAGATAATGATTTAATTAAATATCAATTTAATAACTGTTGTAAATATATTTTCATCTATTATTGTAATATTGCATGCACATAAGAAAACCGTTCCAATCCATACCAAGATTTTAGTTTATAATTACAATGGGGAACTTGTACTTCTTACATTTCATAAACAAAAAAAAATATCACAATTTAAATATTCATTTCTTTAATTCAATTCAAATTTTCTTATATATGCAACCCAATTATGGCTTATCTCCAAGAAACTGCTTCATGCTAGCTTGGCTAAGTTGAAAGTTAATTTCCAAAAAAGACAACCTACATACAAAAAGATGAACTATAATCAATTACACTTGCAAAAAAAAATATTATAGAGCATTGGAAAATAAAAATGAAGGAATGATAACATATCATGAAAATAATTTATATAACAATTGACATATATGATTAAAAAAAATTAACAACAAAAACAAAGTTAGTAGTAATGGGTAAAATATAAAGCAAGAGATTTATTAATTATGGCATAAAATTTGATCAATTATGTTAAAATACAAAACAATAATAATTCATTAAAAACATATATGTATGTAGTGAGTTGAAAGATCTCACAAACTACTTGAAGAAACACTACAAAAACTAATTAAATTTAATAAAATGAAAAGTTAAATTACAAGCCATCTTCCTAATACTTTAAAAAAACTCGATTAGATGCTATGTAATTACATTTCAAGTTATATTGATTACACATATATAGTAATCCATCAACTTATAGTTTTAGATTCATTAATAAAATAAAAGGCTATGTATTAAAAAAAATTGTGCCTTGAAAAAATCATTGTGTTTTATAAGGGTGACAATGTAACTTACAATGTTGTGGTAAAGTATTGAAGCCAAAAGTCAAAATCTCCATGTTTTCCATAGCCAATCAACAAAAAAAATCTATAGTTGACAATGAAAACAAAAGATAATATGATAACAATAAAGTTCCAATTGCATATTCCATTTTAAAATATTTAATAGAAAGAAAGAAGTAATAAACTTGATATCATTATGAAAAATACTTTTATTATCACAATAGTTTATGGACTATTCCAAAGTTGGAAGATCTTCTAACTTCACCAAAAAAAGTTTTTCTTTAGATACATATAAATCATGCATACAATATACTAGCTTAATTCAACTATTGCAAATTAGAGAAATATCATGAATGTGGAAGGAAAATTCCAAAATTTCTTCAAATGATTATGTCAAACAATTTACCTTCAACCATAGTTTGGTTCAAAAGAGAGATAAAGTATGAACCTCATCAAAAGTTATAGTTGGATATGCCAAAATTTGTTCATGCTTCAATACAAAAAGTTGTCCCCAAAGCTTTTCAAACCTAGGAAAGTATTAATTGAGTCACCAACAACACCCATTCAGATCGTACTTCATTCAACTCATCTTTGTTGTATAATTTTATCTCATTAAACTATTGAAAAACAAAGTAATAGTTTCATCAATTACATTGGAAAATAAAATAAACATTTCTATATTGAGAACCAACAAATTAACACATACTTTTGTTGTAAGATATCCTTGATCGAGAATGATATCTCTCATATATCTCATCACATAGTATCCACATTCAACACTACCTGGTTGTCTCGAGCACTAAATGGAAAAAAAAATTATTATATATATATATAGAGTTACTTGCAAGTCATATTGTACTAAGTTTAAAATTAAGAAGAAGACACTAAATATTTTATTACTTAGTTTATATGAGTTATTTACCCCTAATACAACCCAATTAGGCTATCTTTTTGATGATTTATATTTTTTAAGTGGATGAATTCTTAAAGCCCTGCATGAAGAAAATAAATTTTTGTTACCAACTATGCTTCATTCTATAATATTAAGGGAAAAACTTACATATATACAATATCTTTAAGATTATCTGAATGTTAATGATGCAAGGAATCAAGGTAATAGGCGATCAAAGTCCTTATGTCAAGTACCACCAAAACCTAATGACAACTACAAAATTAACATTAGTGTAACTATATATCAATTATAATTTGATAAATATGCATACTTATAAGCTTACTTATGTTTAATAACTTACCTTGGGGTTATATGAAATAAAAACAAAATCAGCATTATTTACATTCATCAACCGATTAGCTATAACCATTGACCTATTTTTCTTGCTTGCTTTTCCCATTCCAGCTTTGGAAACCAAGGTCGGATTTACAAAAATAAATCACTCTTCCTCTTTAGTATCAACCATCTTTTTATGCAAGTGCCTAATTTAATTTCACATAATAATTAAAAGTATTAATATTGTAATGTAGCTGAAATTAATTACAATTCTCATTATGAAAAATTAAAGCATAAATAATATAGTTAAAATATATGAAAAATATATTAAGTATTTCTCTTACCATATATAGAACATAAGGAAATTAGATGACACCTTTGTTGATGAAATTATGATATTCATATCTTCTTTCATGAGGAAGGTCTTAAAAGACTCTCCAAAAACATCCACTATGATTTCTACTGCATGAGGAAGGTCTTACCATATATAACTCAATGTTCTCTCTTTATTCCTCTATTTCTTAAATTTCTTTGAATCCTATCAAACATTAAATATCATTGTATATATAAGAATTGTCCTAAATAAAATAGTTTTTTTATTAATAACAAGAAATTTTTTATTTAAAAAAAAAGCACATACCTAGATGAGATGAGTAGTAAGAATGACTAATTGGGCAGGCCATAAAATTTGATGCCCAATCACATCTCCAATAGTGGTAATTTGGCTTGGAATAGATATAGGAAGTAATACATTTGGATCATAAGAAATATCCACAGCAACAAGGAAGTTAGCACCACATTCAAGTACCATTGTTCCAGCTGCAACTACATTTTCTTTTACCCCTATGGCCAATTGATAATTTCTAACCTATAAAATGAAACAATATTATTTAGTTATATGCAATCATCTAAAGTTGATAATTTCTAAGTAGGAAAGAATTAGTTAGACAAAATTGAGTTATCATAACTTAATGAGCTTATTAATATAATTTATTATACAAACATATATTGTAACATTACTTCTATATAGGAATTAATCAACTAGGTAAGTTGATATGAAAATTATGAGTTTGTGTTAACACATTTTTATTATAGAACATAATATTAATTACAACTTACCTTGTTTGCTTTTAGCGTTGGAGGAATGCGGTCATCTACTCGATGTTTTGGTTGCTCAATACTTTCAGGAAGGACAATATGTTTTTGGAGCATGTTAGAGCTACCAACATCAGATTGAGGTGCAGTGGGTACCATATGAGAGAGTTGGAATAAAATTTTTGCATCAAACTTTGATTGTCGCTCTTTTGATTCTTTCATAAATTCTCACAAAGCACAATCTACCATAGAATGAAAATATTATCATGGTGTATAATGCTTTCCTTTAGCTCGTACTCGACTACTATATTCAGGAGTTCCCAATGCTTCAGTAAGTATGTCATTTCCATTAAAACTCAAACTACTTTCTTGTGACTGTTGCAACATCTTATCCTGATACACAATGATGTTATAAAATTTAATGTCATATTGGTTAATATAAATAAGTTATTAATGTAAATGAAATATATATTATATAACTTATACTTACAATCTTCTCCACTACCGGAATGACCACTTCATCATACGTGCCATCTTTTTTTTCCATTGCTTTCTTCCATAATACACTTATATCAATGATTTTAGTAAAGCCAGTTGCTACCAACTTTTAAAATATTGAAATATAATATAATGAGTCTCTAGTCAAACTCAACATAAAAAAATGTAAATTAACATCTATAAGTTACCATCTCTTCCTCAAGACCAGCATATCTTTTCCTACTAAGATGATGATTATAAATATGTTTTTTCCTTCTTTCTTTTTGAACTTCTCTAAACTCCTACAATTTTTATTTTATATTAAGTAAAGAAAAAATGAGTATATGACATGAAAATAATTAGAAATTTACCTGAAATCTTTGAGACAATCTTTCTTTGACAAAAATTGTCCAATCTTCATCTTCAATAAAACTATATTCAACTGGTAGTTTTTTAAGAAGCTCTAGTTGGTCTTTGAAAGGAATGATATACTTTGCAGTCAACATGTTCTTGAATGATCTAAAGCACCTGTCCATTAATTTCATACAATTCCTTATACTTTTACAATCCAATGTAAATACAACCTAGAAGTAATGAACATAGTTATTAGTTATTAAAATATTTGCAAATAGAATTAGAAAACATTATAGATAGAAAAAAAATACTAGTTTACTTCAATGGAGTCCCATAATTTATTCTTCAATTGCTTAGGTACATGATGCTAAGTGCTATATCTAATTGGGACCATGGTAGGTACCAATATGCCTAAATAACTTGTGAGATGCATAACAGCTTGTCCGACATAAACACCATCAATATTATACTTTACTGCAAGTTTTATTCCTTTGCTCATATTTTTGATGATCATAGTCTTTCTTGTTATCACTCTACATCTATTTCTTATAGTTGCTTTATCTTGTTGTTTTGTATCCATACCTATCATAAAAATAATTATAATATTTAAATAAAAGTACTAAAATATCTAACAAAAATTTAAAGAATAAAAAATTAACTAATTAAAGGTATTACCTAATCAGCTACTTTGCATAAAACATAATACTGTCAATGTTTTGAATAATGTCAGCCTGACATTAACTAAAATTGAAAGCATAACAATCATCTAATAACAAAAACGAATAAATTAACTAGTAAGCATACATTTACATTACAAAAAACTATAATAGCATATCAATTCACAATACCATAACAAAGCTACACTTTGGTTACATATATGATCTGTTCTCAACCCAAATTCCCTCACAATCATCTCGAATACAAATTTGATCAGAATCATTCATTGCATCAAATAATTCAACTTGTGGAAAAGATGATATGACTGGATTATGTTCAATAGAAATGTCCATAGGATCATCATCATTTGTTCTTTCTGTGAAGTCTTGTTGAGGAGTTGAAAAAACAATTAACTATTTTGGATTAAGCTCATCTTGTACATAGAAGACTTTCTTAGCTTGGGAGGCTAATATGAATGGATTTGACTTATGAGCCACTCTGCTAAATTTAACTAAGGTAAACACAAGATCATTAGTTTTGATTCCATTCTTATTATCAATCCAATCACACTTGAAGACTGTAATTCTGAACATAGTATAATCAAGGTCCCAAATCTCAGTAATAACTCCATAGAAACAATGTTCCCCTAAAATAGGATTTTTATCCTTAGCACTAGCAATTTGCATGGTCATTGCTATAATACTAACTCCACTATTTTGGGTAGCTAGTAAATCATCACACTCCTTGGTATTATATTGACACCCATTGATGACATAACCATTATACTTCATCATATAATGGCTTGGACCATCAGCTATCCATTTAAGAATTTCGGATACATGTTCATTATTTCTAATTACAACTTCAACCTATAGAAATAAGTTCTAGTTATCATTTATATGTTAACCATTAATGTAAAAGATATAGAAAATTTAAGAAACCAGTGTAGTACATTTTGTCATAACCAAAAGGTAAAAGTACGAGCATGCTCATCCTGTAACCACTTTTGCCTTTTTGATTGACGTGGATGTTTCACTTTCAGCCATTGCATGTGCTCTCTATGAAGTCATGTATAATAATTAAATAATTAGAGTAATATATTATATGTACAATAACTAAAGAAACAAAAAGTTAGTGGTGCTTACTCAATATAAGGTTGGACAATTTAGGTATTTTCCAACACATAATGATGTGTTCGTAACCATAAATTGGAATCAACCTTCATAGTAAGACCTCCAAATATTGGTGCCCCAACTTTTTGGTCAATATTTGAACTACTAGGAATTCCAATTGCATCCACATTTGATAAGTACTCTGTACAAAACTCGATTCCTTCTTCTGCAATATAGCATTCAGCAATACAACCTTTAGGTCGAGTACGATTTTGTACATAACCTTTTAATACTTTCATAAACCTTTCAAATGGGTACATCCACCTAAAGTAAACCGGTCCACAAAGTCTCACTTCTCTTACAAGATGCACAATAAGATTCACTATGATATTAAAGAATGAAGGTGGAAAGTACTTTTCAAACAAGCATAATGTCACCACTATCTCATTTTGTAACTCATCTAATGAAAAAACATCAACGACTTTACTACATAGAGCATTGAAAAAGAAACTCAATCTACAAATGGCATTCCTCACATGCTTGGGAAGGATAGAACGTAACAAAACTGGCAAAAATTATTGCATTAATGCATGATAGTCATGGGATTTTAATCCATAAAGTTTCAAGTCTTCCATTGACATGAGGTTTCGAAGGTTAGAACAATATCCATATGAAACCTTCAATTGAGAAAGTATTTGGAAAAATACCTTCTTTTCCATTGTAGAAAGTGTATAACATGCAGGAGAAATATATTTTCTCTTCGATTCAAACCTTGGTGCCAATTCGCTCCTTAAGCTCATTTCTACAAGATCTAAGCGAGAATTAAGCTCATCCTTTGTCTTACCTGCAATGTTGAGTAAGGTACCAATAATGCTTTCACAAATATTTTTCTCAATATGCACTACATCCAAATTATGATGAACATGAAGATATTTCCAATACTCAATATCAAAAAATATGGACTTCTTTTTCCAACAATTTGTATTGTTGATTTCAGATTTTCCCACATCAACCTTTTTTTCCCCCAAGAATTGCAAATTCCATTGATTTTTTCTAATATTTCTTCGCTAGTCAATATTTGTGGAGGTGACCGAAACTCTTGTTTTCCATCAAATGTTTTCTTTTGTTTTCCATATGGATGGTTTCTTGGAAGAAATTATTTATGCCCAGTATAGGAGTTCTTTTTTCCATGCTTTAACCTACAAGAATATGTTTCTTCTCAACATATTGGACAACCATAATATCCTTTAACTGTGCAGCATGACATGTTTCCATATGTAGGAAAATCTTTGATTATCCATAATAGAATGGCTCTTAATGTAAAGACTTCTTGTTGATGTGCATCGTAAACTTGAACTCTGACCTCCCACAATGTTATTAGATCTTCTATTATCGGTGCTAAATAGACATCGATTTCATTGCCATGTTGTTGTGAACCTGAAATTAATAAAGCTAACATTATAAATTTTCTTTTCATGCACAACCATGGAGGAAGGTTGTAAATTATCATGAGAATGGGCCAACAACTATGTTTGCTATTAAATGAACTGTGAGGATTTATGCCATCTACAAAAATTACAAGTCTCAAGTTTCTAGGTTCTAAGGAAAACTCAGGCCATTTGTGATCAACTTGCTTCCATGATGGTGAATCTAATCAATGATGCATTTTCCCATCAAAATTGTTTTCTTCAACATGACATATGTCTTATTCTTCCTATTATTCTTTTTATTCTTATTTTTATTTTTCTACCTATTCTTCCTATTCTTTTTATTCTTTTCATTCTTCTTATTCTTCTTATTCTTCTTATACTGATTATTCTTCTTAGTCTATTTATTCATCTTATTCTTCTTATTCTTTTTTTTTTCTTCTAATTCTTTTTTTTTTGTTCTTATTCTTCTTATTCTTCATATTCCTCTTATTCTTTTTATTCTTTTTAATTTTTTATTATTTTTATTATTTTTATTCTTTTTATTCTTCTTATAGTTCTTATTCTCCATATTCTATTACTTCTTCAAATACTTATTATATTTTTTTATCGTTCTTATCCTTCATATCATTCTTAAACTTCTTATTCTTCTTTTTTTTATTCAACTAATTCTTCTTATTTTTCTTATTTATCTTATTTTTCTTCTTTTTTCTTATTCTTCTTATTCTTATTTTTCTTATTATTCTTATTATTCTTCTTATTTTTATTATTATTCTTATTCTTATTATTCTTATTATTCTTCTTATTCCGTTTATTCTTATTATTCTTCTAATTCATCTTATTCTACAAATCTTTTATTTTTCTTATTCAACTTATTCTTCTTAATTTTATTTTTCTTTTTATTCTTATTATTTTTTTATTTTTCGTATTCTTCTTATTCTTACTATTCTTTATATTTTTCTTTTTTATCTTATTCTTCTTATTCTTAATATTCTTCTTATTCTTTTTATTTTTCTTATTCTTTTATTATTATTATTATTATTATTATTTATTTTTTTATTTTTTATTTTTTTTATTTTTTTATTTTTTTTATTTTTTTATTTTTTTATTTTTTATTTTTTTATTTTTTTTATTTTTTTTATTTTTTTTATTTTTTTTATTTTTTTTATTTTTTATTTTTTTATTTTTTTATTTTTTTATTTTTTTATTTTTTTATTTTTTTATTTTTTTATTTTTTTATTTTTTTATTTTTTTTATTTTTTTTATTTTTTTTATTTTTTTATTTTTTTTATTTTTTTATTTTTTTTATTTTTTTTATTTTTTTTATTTTTTTATTTTTTTTATTTTTTTTATTTTTTTTATTTTTTTTATTTTTTTATTTTTTTTATTTTTTTTATTTTTTTTATTTTTTTTATTCTTCTTATTATTTTTTTTCTACTTATTTTTTTTATTATTCTTATTCTTTTTATTATTCTTATTCTTCTTATTTTCTTATTCTTCTTCTTCTTCTTGTTCTTATTATTCTTTTTAATCTTATTAATCTTATTATTCTTCTTATTCTTATTATTCTTCTTATACTTCATATTCTTCATATTCTACTAATTCTTCTAATACTTATTTTATTTCTTATCTTTCTTATCCTTGTTATCATTTTTATTTTTTTTATTCTTCTATCTTTCTTATTCATCTTATTCATCTTATTTTTTTAATTTTTATTTTTGTTATTATTCTTATTATTTTTTTTATTCTTCTTATCCTACAAATTCTTATTATTTTTCATATTTTTCTTTTGCTTCTTATTCCTTTTATTCTTTTTATTCTTATTATTCATCATATTCTTCTTATATTATAAATTCTTATTTTTTTTCTTATTAATCTTATTCTTCTTATTTTTCTTTTTCTTTTTATTCTCATTATTTTTTTTATTTTCCTTATTCTTTTTATTCTTCATATTTTTCTTAATTTATTATTTTTATTATTTTCATATTCTTCATATTCTTCTTATTATTTTTATTCTTCTTTCTTTTTATTTTTCTTATTATTCTTATACTTTTTATTCTTCAAATTCTACTAATTTTTCTAATACTTCGTATCAATCTTATACTTCCTATCATTCTTATCATTCTTTTATTCACATTCTTCTTATTCTTA